>JAPQNM010000004.1:5251922-5291922 GCA_029783475.1 Metacarcinus magister | reverse complement strand
ATGGCACTTCCTCCTCGTGTTACGTAATGGTTCTGATGTAATATTTTTATGTTTTATTGGTGTGTCTATAAAAAGGAAAATGAACACTTACGTCTCGTCGCAGAAGCTGAAGTCGTAGTGGTGGCGATGGAGCTTGAGTGTGCCATCTTTTCAGTAGGCCAGTGTTATGTACGCCTGGCTTCGTCACCCGCATGCCTGAGTGGGTGTTGGCGTCAAACTTGGAACATAACACGATACACTCCTCACAGGCTTGGCAGAGAGTTGAAAATAACACTTGTACCCGAAGCCTTAATGTTCTCGAGTTTCACCACACTAAGGTCAAACGTGAAGCGGTTTCTCCATTCACATCTATTGTTATATCGTGTCTAGTTCTTCGTCGTGTCCAGCGTTTGGAATCCTAGAAATCAAGGATACTATTAGTCAAATAGAAAAAGATTATATGTCGGTTATGCTGTTCTCTAACTTACAATTTATTCCATATTTCAAGCTCAAAAGATTAAGGCAGTGGCTGTACCTAATCTGCATTTTTATATTTTCAACCTTATTTAATATCTTCATTTCTGGTGCAAATATGAGTAAAACTTTCCTTTTTTTTAATACATCAACTGCCTACTTACTAACACACTCTGGTCCCACGCACGTGAACACATCTTGAACATCCCTTCACCAACAATACCATACATACACATCAACTATATTTCATCATGTAACATTATCCACCCATTCCTTCTCTCTCTTTTAAGTGCTCTACCTACCCACATAGACTCACACGCACTCAAACACCAACCCCCCACACATACCCTCGCGCCCTTTACTACCCACCACATACCATGCAAACACCACCATTACCCGAAGCATTATCACCGCCACTACGCGTCGCAGGCGGCAATCACACTCCAAATCCACCTTTGCTAACACTCATCCATCTCCATCCACGGCGATCCTCCAAAAGCCTCGCTCCTATCATCGTTACCACATACACACATACATATATACACACACACACGCTCCGGTGGGTCAGTGGTTAACGCCCTCGCCTTTCAACCGGCAAGGCAGAGGGCGCTAAGGATTTTTCACTGACAAGGAGTGGTTACTGTCCCCCTTGAGCAAGGGAATGAGGGTGTGTAATGTGTGGGAGGTCTCAGTCTAACCCATAAATCCATCTTTGAGTTATGTCTAGAGAAACACCAGAGGTGGCTTCGTGGAATTTACTTATTACAAGTGCAAGTTACAGAACACAGAAAGTATTGTAACCAGGATGGCGACCAAGGTTAGACTGGCTTCCCAGCACGTAGCGGTGGCTCGCGACGACTCTGGTTCGAACCACTCTGCCGATGCTAAACTACCGCTCCCTCGTTTGGGTATTCCGGTTGTTATGGTCGGTCATCCATGAACACTGAGCTCATTCGGGGAGGGTAATGGTTGACAATCACGAGTCCAGCGCATGATCTCCAGACCATGGTGAATAACACACACATACACACATTCAGACATTAAATTTTTGTTTTTTAGTAAAAGTGTACATTCATCATTCATGTAAAGCAGGATATGGACGAGAAATCTGCGCATGCGTGTAAATTGCGTATGTGTATGCGCATGACCTACATACATACATTTATATAGATGTTGTGTGTACCTTACAATCATGTAAATGCAGCACATACACAACATGCAATGAGAGAGAGAGAGAGAGAGAGAGAGAGAGAGAGAGAGAGAGAGAGAGAGAGAGAGAGAGAGAGAGAGAGAGAGAGAGAGAGAGAGAGAGAGAGAGAGAGAGAGAGAGAGATGTATTGACACGATATTCTTATTATAATACAAACACAAATTGTTCACTACCTTCCTTCTTTTTTTTTCCTCAATTCCTTCCATCCTTCCTTCCTTTTTATAAACACTTCCTTCCATTTTTTCTCAAACACTCGCTGAAATGAAAAAACCTAAAGAACGGAGGAGGAAGGAAGGCGATGGAAGGACCTGGGGACTGAAATTAAAAAGGTAGGAGCAGTGAGGGCTAATGACACGTTCAGTCTAATTATGGAGAGACAGCTAGGCAGGCATAGGGGAGGGGGGGGAGGGCAGGTGAGGAGGAAAGAGAAGGGAAGGTAGAGAGGGAAAGGGGAAAGCGAGGTATACGTGAAAATCTAATTATGAAAATGGGAAGGAGTAGTTGCATTTTCATATGAGACAAAATTTGAAGGTAGTATAAGATTGAAACAGCGGGGGACGGGTTTTTTCTTTCTTTCTTTCTTTTTGTGGTGTGTGTGTGTGTGTGTGTGTGTGTGTGTGTGTTTTCAGTGATTAAGTAAATGTGACACTGAATCAAAGTGAGTGAGTGAGTGAGTGAATGAGTGAATGAGTAATTGAGTGAATGTAGTAATGACCTTTGAAGCCATTAGTCGATACAAGTATTCATCGAGTATTTAAGATTAGCGGCATAACCTGGATTGTACTTAATGTCAACACTCTAAAAAAAGTGTTTATCTTGCTGGCTAACTATCAATCTAATCTATCTCTCTTTGTCTATCCATTTTTCATTATTCTTTCTTTCCTTCCTGCCTGCCTGCCTGCCTGTGTACCTATCTGCATGTATGTATTTATGTATGTATACTGTTTACCTATCTCTCTCAAACTCTTTCTTTCTTTCTCTCTCTATCACACAAACACACACAAACAAACAAGCTTTCTACACAAAACGAAGCAACAATAGTGACCTTATTTCCCTATTTCAACCCACTTTACCCCTCCCTCATCACCCACCTACCCATCCCCCATCATCATTAACCCACAGCCACGTAAGCCGTCTCTAAGCCACCTTCATCCCGCGGCCCTGCAACGTAACCAGGCTCTCCCAGGAAGCACAATCAAGAGTCATTGTGAGGCGCAAGAGAACGTGGCTGTGGTAGTGGTAGTGGTAGTGGTGGTGGTGGTGGTGGTGGTGGTGGTGGTGGTAGTGGTAGTGGTGGTGGTGGTGGTGGAAGGGAGGGATAAGGGGTAAGGGGTTAATAATTCAGATATTCACCACAACCCCTTATCTTCCCTTTCCGTCCTTTCCCTTCCCTCCCTTTGACCTGTTATGGGCCATTGTGTTTCGGAATGAGGGATCAGATCGAACCGAAGCTACTTGTGGATTGCTTACGTGCGTGCGTGCGTGCATGCATACACACACACACACACACACACACACACACACACACACACACACACACACACACACACACACCACGTATGCTTGACAGTATTGAAGGAGGACAAAATAGAGAGAATACAAGAAGAATTTATATCATGAATTTCACTGATAGAGCAACAACGAAGTGGAATTCTAGTCGAACGTTGCATTTAAGGAGCTTCATTTCCCGTATTGAGTTTTGAAACACGGGGGGGAGGGGTGAGAGAGAGAGAGAGAGAGAGAGAGAGAGAGAGAGAGAGAGAGAGAGAGAGAGAGAGAGAGAAAGAAAAAAAAATTTGAAAAATATACAAATACGGAAAATATGAGATTTATGCAAACTCTTTACCTGGTCCGTAACCGTTCAATACCTTGGAAATTCAATTACTTTCAACGATGGGTTAACAGCCTATGGACTATCACTGTAATACTTTTTTTTGCACTTAATTGATTTGTTCGATAGTTATTTGATACGCTATAGGGCAAAATCACCATAGTTTCCGCTCTCCATTTAGACTTTGGACTCCCCGTTTTCTTTTGCTGAAATTTTGACGGAAAAAAAACAAAACTGGTCGAGTATTATCCTGCAATTGAACAAAGGTATAACACATATTCCATATGCCTCCATTTAACATTTAGGGCATCAGACAGAAGATTCTATTTCTGAATATGAGTGCGAGGTTATTTCAACACACACACACACACACACATACACACATCCATACACACACATCCATACACACACATCCATACACACACACATAAACTCAAACCTGGTATTAAAGTGTCTATATAAAATCTATCTATCTATCTTTATCTATCTATCTGTCTATCTGTCTTACATTCTCCCCGTCATTAAGCACTGGTCTTGTTCTCTCTCTTTATCCATATCATCCTCCTCCTCTTCACCTCCTCTCTTCTTCCGCTTCTTTTCGTGTACCGTTTTTACACCTTTCCCCTTCGTCCTTACCTAGTGTTCCTCTTCCCTCATTTATCATGTCCCCTTTTCCTCTCCCAAAATCCGGCCATTCAGCGTCAGGCCGGCACAGAAAAGAGTATGATCCCTTTATGCGCCCTTAATCTGTCCCCTGCCGTCCCCTTTCTCCCTTCGGCTTATGGTGTGGCCGAGGGGGGAACATCTGACCTCATCTATAGAGTTCCTGTAGTCGTCCCCTCACCACCCTATTGCTTTCTCGTGGGTCCCCTTTCCTCCCCTCACCTACTACCTCAGGAGTTCTTGTACTACATTTTTCTTCTTCTCTCTCTCTCTTTCTCTTTCTCTCTCTCTCTCTCTCTCTCTCTCTCTCTCTCTCTCTCTCTCTCTCTCTCTCTCTCTCTCTCTCTCTCTCTCTCTCTCTCTCTCTCTCTCTCAAGGTGTTTTCTTTCTTCAGTATTTATATTTTCAAACTGCGAGCAAAGCGACCAGTTTGGAGGTTTCGAAACGACCCCATCCAAAATTTGTCTGTCTGTCTGTCTGTCTGTCTTCTATCTCCTCTTAGACTACTGGAGGGATCGGAATGAAACTTTCAGGGGTCGTAGGCATCAACCCTTAATCACCATATATAACCAGAGTTGATAATTATTAATACGCCAAAACGGCAAATCCTATTACTACTGACTCGTGAAGTAAGGCAGAGGAAGGCTAAAAGGTTAGAACGAGACGGCTGCCTGGTGCTTCGAATGTCTGAACAACACATAATGAGCGAGTGAGTGAGTGAGTGAGTGAAGCAGCTGACTTCCTCCTCCCACAACCCACTTGGTAACAGAGGAAGGGAGAGGAGGGGTAGCAGACAGGACAGCTTGCCACTTCACACATACAATATATATATTTCACCACCAATCTATCTATTCGTTAGAAATTATAATGTTAATCTGAATCCTAGAAGACATTATGAAGGTTTAGTAACACCAGTTACTTAAAAATTATATTAATGGCTTAGGTGATAACTTATTTTAAACGAGCTGTTGTATGTTTGTGTGTGTGTGTTTGTTCAATCTGAGCTACAAGACTCATCAGGCAGTATACTTCATCTGATGGCTTAGATTGTCTTCGGACGACAGGGCAATGTGTTTTGCAGCAACTACTCAAACTGAACCGAGCAGTTTGGGTATACTGAGTGAGTGGTTTTGGGGGTCATGGTCACCCAGCATGTTTATTTACTTAATTTAAGGTACATTTTCCTTTTTTTGTCTCTCTATTTCTTACGTTTCATTCTTATTGTTCCTTGCATCCTTTTTCTTTATCTTCACTTACTTTTGGCATATTTCCCATCTTCGCGAAATATGAACCACCTGTCTTTTCCCTATCATCTCTTCCTTCCTTTCCTTCTCTTTTTCTTTTCCAGTTTTTACATTACTTTCTTTCCCTTCATCTTCACCTAATACCATCTAACTTATCACACCTTCTATCATTTATGCCTTCCTTCCTTCTTTTATTTTACCTTTTACGTCTATCCTTATACTACGCCTTCATCACATTCCTTAAACCTTATCACCTCTTTCCTTCCTTCCTTCCTCCCTTCCCTTCTTCCCTTTTTTCTTTACCTTGTCTTCCGCACCCTCTGCTGTATATTTCCCCGTTCTTCCTTCCTTCCCTTCTTCTTTCCTTTCTTCTTTCCTTCCCTCATCTTTGCCAACTTTCCCTGTCACACCTCGGCCAATTACAAATACTCAGTCGCTTCCTTTCTCTTCCCCTGCCTTGCCCTGCCTTCCCTTGCTTTCCTTCCTCACCTCATCACATTGCTATCACATCTTGTATTCTCTTTGATCCTTCATTAATTACGGGTTGAGCTCACTCCTCCATGCCTTGTTTTCTTTTCTTTTTTTATACATATTCGCACATCCGTGTATACCTTTCACGCTATATTTTCTTTTTGTATTTAACGTTTCTTTCTTGTTTTCTTCTCTCTCTATTATGTTTGCAGACAACTAAGAGATAAATGAGCAATTGTTGGATTTTTTTTTGTTATGAATGCCTGACGTCATGAATTGTTATGGTCATCATGATCATTATAACGTCAGCCACTCGCCACTTATACGTTATCATGTTCTGCAGGGCATGGCGCGAGCTATATTTTTATTTCTTTTTTTATATATTCTTATTTTCTCTTTTCAGACTTTCTTCTTCGCACAATCACGAACAGCTAGGCACGCAAACACGCACATTTACATATATACACACACACACACACACACACACACACACACACACACACACACACACACACACACACACACACACCGCACACAAAAAATGTATGTCACAAATAGATTCTATGTCCACGCCAGAGAAAGCGTCAGTCCCTTCTTTTTGTTATTGCCCTTCAGTTGGTTTGCGTGACTCGCCCACCAAAAACCTCACTCTTTTGACAAACTATACAAGCCTAATCCTAGTATCCAATCCCACCTTCCTCCTCCCAAACCTTCCTCCGTCTCCCATTTTTCCTCCAACTCCTCCACGCCTACCTCACCACCCACATTATCATCCTACAACACAACCCCAAACTCACCACAACCATTTCAACCCATCAATTCATTCCCTCTTCATTCACCACCACCGCCTTCCTACACTGCTTTGTCTCCTTCCCTCGTCCCTTCACTTCTTTTCCTTCAAGCAAACCCAGGGTGGGCCAAAGCCTCTTCCTCTTCCCTCTCGCCGCGGGATCACGGCTTTGGTCTTAACACGTCCAAGTTTTCCATTTAAACTTTATCAGTCTCGGAAAGTGTCGATTCCGAGGCTTACTGCAAAGGCAACGAAGACTTCCCGCCGATGCCTTCCCAGAATTCCTCAGTTCCAGCACTCCACAGGCAATGCCCCCCGCCTACACAAGGCCTCGCACTCACACACCCACACGCCTCCACACCCACAGGGCTACACACACGTCAATGGTCATGGTAGGTAACCTGTCTAGGCAAGAAATAGGATCTTTATATTAAGCCTTTGTATCTCACCGCTCCCTTAGATCGAGTATTAACTTAAAATTGACTACGCATCACATTTTCTTCTTGTGTGTGCCTTCGACGCCAGGCCTACAAGTACTTCCTCTCTTTTCTCGTTTGTATATACTGTGCTATATGTTGTGGTTGTCTTGACAGCATTCATCATAATAAGTAACAAGGATGAAACAATACGTCATATTATAATAACTGCAATCGATGGTCATGAAAACATTGTTAAATTCTGCGATGAGTTATCAAATGCGATTCCATCATATTACTATTTTTCATGAAAAATATCTTCATAATCACACTCACGTATTGTGTGTATGAGAGAGAGAGAGAGAGAGAGAGAGAGAGAGAGAGAGAGAGAGAGAGAGAGAGAGAGAGAGAGAGAGAGAGAGAGAGAGAGAGAGAGAGAGAGAGAGAGAAAATCAGAGAATCCTCAGAAATATACTCGTAAAGACACAATCCCTCAGGGGAAATACCTGCCAAGAGGAAATACTTATGTCTCATATAATACAACTTTTTTCTCATTATTTTCCATCAAGTGATACTTAAATTTCAGAAATACACAATTATATTAGTTGTATTTCAGTATCAAGTATGAAACTATTGAAAAATGAGACACTGAAATTGTTAAGTCTCCTTCACTACTAATAAAAGGATGTACTGTATTTTTCTTCAAGGTTCTACAATTTTCTATTCACTATCAAGAGGGTTTTCATCCCCATAACGAGGCTGGATCCTTTGCAATTGGTCCTTCTGTGAGTGTTGGACTTAACATTTCCAGGAGGTGATGCAGCCACCACTATTACGTCTCTCAGGGACTGTCTGTCTGATAAAGAAGCAGGAGTGGTACAGCTGCATCAAGATAGATGGTGTGTGTGGTGTGTGTGTGTGTGTGTGTGGTGTGTGTGTGTGTGTGTGTGTGTGTGTGTGTGTGTGTGACTACTGCGCATGGCTCATAAAATTCATCATCTATAAGTATGCACATTTAATAGCATCATCAGAGCAAAGAAAAGTATCATTCCCTGCAAATATTTCCCGTTTAAAAAAATAATAATGCTCGTGACAAATAGTTATAGCCTTCAGCCCAAGGTGGAAGGTCTTAAATATTCCTAATAACCTCAAAAGTTGTTCAGTAATGAAGGAATAATGTATCCAATGGAGTTATACATACACATTGCGTGCACACGAGCCTGCTGACGTAAACAAGTTAAAGTTATCGATTGGTCTGAGTTTACATTCCAGTTTGTACTATATTCCAGTGACTGATTTCCAACAACCCAAGCAAAGTGTTGTCACAAGGACCACCCACCGATCCATACCGACTGATGAACGACTCCAATGATGTAATACCGATACATAAAAGTGAAATACTGCATGGATTGTGTCCTACACCACTTTTTTTTTTTTTTGTATATAGGGAGAGACTTGGAAATTTTGTTCTACAGTGATTTTGTTAGAGAACGCATGCGCTTTTCTTTTTATATATCGCAAAAAGAGGAAGAAGTAAAGAAGAGAGAGAGAGAGAGAGAGAGAGAGAGAGAGAGAGAGAGAGAGAGAGAGAGAGAGAGAGAGAGAGAGAGAGAGAGAGAGAGAGAGAGAGAGAGAGAGAGAGAGGTCAGGTCAGCCTGGAAAAGATGGTGGAACGAAGGTGGAGGTGAAGGAGAGGAGTCAATTTTTTTGGGGTATATAGGTGGAGGAGGAGGAAGGAGGCAATATATCAGGTGTCAACATGTTTTCCTCCGCCTCAGGTGAGGTAATTAAGGCTGAGAGGCCACTTCCTCCTTCCACAACATTTGCGAAAAAAGAAAAAAAAGAAAGAAAAGGAAACACAGCTCATAAAGAAGTGTAAAGGAGAAGAAACATACAACTCTTTCTTTTCATGCCTTTCTACATCATTAACTGAAGTGTCCTGAGGTGTGTGTGTGTGTGTGTGTGTGTGTGTGTGTGTGTGTGGGCGAGAGAGAGAGAGAGAGAGAGAGAGAGAGAGAGAGAGAGAGAGAGAGAGAGAGAGAGAGAGAGAGAGACTCGAGGAGGTGGGGTGATGAAGCTGACTCGTATGAATCTTTACATCACTAACAATTTGCCGTCGACAGTATGATGAGTGAGTGTTTGCATGAACTGCCGTGATAAATTACTAGTTAGTTTGAGTGATAAGGACTGATTGCCCCCGACCAAGCCAGATGCTTCCCAACCAGCTTCTCTCTCTCTCTCTCTCTCTCTCTCTCTCTCTCTCTCTCTCTCTCTCTCTCTCTCTCTCTCTCTCTCTCTCTCTCTCTCTCTCTCTCTCTCTCTCTCACACACACACACTTACACACACACATACACACACACCCACCCACCAAAGAAAAAGGTGCATCACAGTTCAGCTACAATTTTTTCCTTCAATAACAGGAATCTCCATAATCTATTTTCCCATGAATATAATTTTCCTCTGAGGCAACTCTGCTCGTCATATGGTCTTTTCTGTTGAATTTTTTTTACAAGAAAAAAGAAAAAGATAACAGCAGGGGCAAGGCGGGGCTGTGCGCGCGGAGGAGGCAACTCATGTCACCTCCTTACAATCGTCGTAAAACAAAGGTTCAGCCATAAGCACCTACACGCTAATAAATGGCTGGTGACAACACCTCAGTACACACCCAACCCGCGCCCAGGCCAAGATACCATGCTCTTGCTGTAGCCTCATCTTCCTTTTAACCCGTAAAGTGTTGATATTTTTTTCAAAGATAAAACATACAAGTATGTACTAAACACTTCCCTAAGAGATACATACATGTAGTACGTAGACGCAATACATAACATAAGCACACATATTACGAATTCAATATGCATGTCAAGAAAATAATGGAAGACTCTCTCTCTCTCTCTCTCTCTCTCTCTCTCTCTCTCTCTCTCTCTCTCTCTCTCTCTCTCTCTCTCTCTCTCTCTCTCTCTCTCTCTCGTGATTGGAAGTGTACTGGGTGTAGGTGTTTGTGATCCGCTCTTCACGACCCCCTCTCCTGCCCCACTTAGCCGCCTGAAACGTTCACCGAGGCTCCATAACCCGAGACGATGTGGTCGTAACTCACTCAAACGCACTCATTCTCCCTAAAAGGCATTACGCAGTTGCTGCTTTACTGCTGTGTAAAAGCGTATCAGAGTCAAGAGTGAAATGTCCACGCCGCGTCACCGTCACCGTCACCGTCACCGTCACCGTCACCATCACAACCTTGCCCCCGTCCACCACACTACACCACACTTCAATAAGCTATTTTCTAGTTCTACTAAAAGTATTCCTTGCAAGGATATATGGAAAAGAATGTGTTACATTCAAACACGTGTTTACTTTAACCACAGCTACATTAATTTAATAATAGTCATTTACAGTTTTTTTTCTGTGTTCTATATACTTCGTCTGGTTCGATATTGTTCACCTTGATAATACATTATCGTATTGCTTCCCTACCGTCCGAGGATATGAATCCATTCAAGACAAAAGTACCTATCGAGAAAAGCTTTGTAGGCCTCACACATTGTTTAACACACCTACATGCTGCACCACTCCCTGTACTAGGCTATGCTACGCCACACCAAGAAGGAACTTACGTGTTAACATAAAACAGGATAAACTTGCAATTAATAGTATCACAGACTTACCTCGTATCAATGCTTCAGGTTCACGAACGCTTCCACGTGGCGCACATAACAAGCAGTGACAGGATGTTCCAACAATGGTAACTTACACCAAAAGTATCATGAACTACTAAAAAATTTGATATTTTAGTTCCTTGATATAGCACTCATTAATGAGAATAGAATTCTAATTTGTGGAATGTGTGAAAGTAAGAAATTACTAAAGTAGACCAAAATGTTATTAGAATATGCCAGATAGATAGAAAAAACAGAACGTGATAAATCAGTCCGGCAAATATGTATTTCAATGTTTAAACAATGTATGTATATTTCTCAACTTTTTTATTAACATAAGGTATCCAAAATACTTTAGAACAATTATAGTTTGTATTATTTTGCCATACTTCGTTGAATTACTACTTTTGTTGCTTCTCTTTTAAGAATTTATTTGACTGTGTTGTTATTATGAAGCATGGAAGCTTCAGTTGATGTATTGGTGAAACATACATAGACATCATCATATATACAGTTAGATAGGTGATTTAGGGAGCGATTACTTGTTCATTATATGGTACAATTTCTATGGAGTAGTAATAGTAGCCTACCATTAGGAGACTGAAAAATAGGATATAATGAACATTTCCTTTCCACAGTCACTCAATGTACACGGTCATATGGTATACAAGACCAATATACGTAACAAAGACTCGCTCAAGGTGCAAAGTCTCACTGATGACCGTGGTGAATACTGGGAAGGATTAGTGGGAGACTAACAGGAAATTGTTCAGACGGAAACAAAACGAACATTAATAAAACTAACGAAGAAAACGACTCATGAATAACTAATATGATAAAAAAAAAGCGTATATATGTATATACATATATATATATATATATATATATATATATATATATATATATATATATATATATATATATATATATATATAAGATCACCCGAGAAACAGCTTATTGAGAATTACAAGAATAGCGTTCACATGTATGGAAGAAATAATAATAAAAAATTGGTTATATTCATTATTCACGTAGGGTTGGAATATGCAATAGTGGTATGGCCGCCGAGTATGTTCCATACTCAAAGAACCCTTTCCAATTCCAGAAATGCATCCAAAGACAGGTGCGAAGGGTAACCTTCCACTCACGACTTGACAGATCTCACCTAGTCATTGTTGACTCAAAATCCCGAGCTGAAGCAATGCTTATTCTAAAAGACTTTAATGGGAAACCATTCCTCCTTAATCACTAGAACTTTTTCCCTACAGCCCCTCGGCCAAGAAAATTTTTACTCCCACTTTCTCATCCCCTCCTTCGTCTCTCAAATAATAAACTTTGTGAAGTTAAGTCATCCATCCTTCCTTGGAATTGTGTAAGCTATGCTTACACTATTCCGTATTGGCCACAATAACCTCCCTCACTCTTATGACACTCTACCAACACTTTGTATGACCCTGTAATATCCCCTTCTCTGTACCAGACATTCTGCTTTTCTGTCCTTGTTACAATGCTGCACGAGCTACAGCTTTCCCTCACTGAACTCATCTATCCCAACCTCCCCGTCTTAATGATATTCTTACAGAATCACCACATTTCCACTTAGACAACATAATTTCCTTCCTACAACAAATACACATCCTTCATTTGATCTAACCTACCCCATAATTTGCCTTACCATCATCTCTGTATTACCGTCTATCTTTTAGATTAACATAGCGCCATATAACCTCTGATATCTGGTGTTAGCTCCTTTTTGCATTAACTAACCAACTAGAACCGATAAATAAAATTACTTTGTGCTTATCTCTACCTTTATTATCTTCTTAGACTTCCACCTATCACTCATTTTTACTTTCAATAATCAAAATCTTTTGAAATAATTTGTTACATCAAAGTAAGATTATTTACAACTCTAGCCATAGTAACAGGCTAAATAAATCAAAAATTGTAAGATCAACTTTATTGTTCAACATGCTGGACATGACGTTCAGAAGTAGGGAGTTGGGAGGGCAAGAAAAAGACAACAGTTTGCGAGCTAAACATCAATATAGCTACTTTTTAAAAGTTTTTTCATAGTCACCACCCCAACAGCACCAGCTTGTGTCACAGGCAGTCAGAGTTTTAACCAATAGTAAGATCAAATTCATTAACAATACTAGTTATAAAGTAATATCATATGTACATAATTTCCATTTTTATATGATGCAATTCTTTTGTTTCCTTTTTGGAAGAAGTCTCTCTTGCCTACTGGACTACAGGTGGTGGTGTGGAGAGGCATCCCAATGGTAGGACAAAGGTCAAGTTACAGGGACAAAGAGATGCAACATTCACCCGCAACTCATCTTACATTTCCTTATCTATGTGACCTAGATGCACCCAACTTGTTTTCCTCTTACATCACTGCCAGAAGAAACAAAGAAACCAACAAAAATAGTATCGACACCCTTGCACAGCGACCACCATAGAAAGCATCCACAACACACTAACACATTATAGTTACTTCCTGAAGGGAGTAGGATGTGTGGGTGGGAATGTTCTATAGTATTTAAGTAGGTAATGGGTGGGGGGGGGGAGGGAAATAGTGCTAAGCTTCAAATGCCATTAAGGTTGAACAGTTAGTGAATGTTCTGTGTTAACTTCCAACCTTGGCTGCCAATAATGTTATAACTATTTTCAACAGACACAGTATTATGCTACACACTCCTGCTCTGCTGTGGTTGGTGAGGCATGGCTGGCAGACTCCAGACAGGGGATTAAGAAGCACACACCAAGCCAGCGCCATGGCTCTGGACCATGACAGACAAGATCACATTGGGCTGAATCCATAAGAAATGGCCTCACACATAGATCCACAGAATGATTCAAGTTCAATATTTGTATATGCCTCCTTATTGTATTACATAATCTGAAATCCCAATGTGTATTCATCCAGATAGCAATTTAAAATCAGATTAATGTATTTCTATCCATCAGAAAATGTAACATTAAGTTAGAATATTTTTAAGTGGTATAAATAGTTTTCATATACTTTCACTCTATGTGCCAAACCACTTAATTATAAAAGACAAGAGCCTTGCCATGTTCACGTGGATGGCCTCCAATGAAGATGAAATTAGCATTCAAGGCCTAAGGAAAGCCTGGACAGTAGTATATGACAACCTTCACTGTCCCACTCATCTCAATGGCCTGACTTGAGTTATGATCGCAACTAAAAATAGTCACAGGCACACAATAAAAATAAAAAAAAAAGTAAATTAAATTAAAAAAGTAAAAAAAATATGTTGACCTTACATATTTCCTTTCCATTAAATATTACATTTGTGCCCAAAATACATGAGTACTTGTATATAGTTGCATGTATATACAATATACATACACACTATATACACAAATGAGAATCTATGCCTTCAATCACAAAATAAAAACAAATGGCAGGTGTGTTACAAGGTCGTGGACAACAAATTGCAGCCATATATATATATATATATATATATATATATATATATATATATATATATATATATATATATATATATATATATATATATATATATATATACAGTAGAACCTCAGAGTACGAGTTTAGTAAGTTCCATGACAGAGCTCGTATTGCGATTTACTCATTTTACAAGTAAATATTTCCTATTGAAATTAATTGAAATATAATCAATCCGTTCCAGCTCAAAAGAAAATTTTTTATGGTTTTTAAAACAGAAAAAGTGCACATCGTCAACATTTCTTTCCCATGTTTTTAGAATATTACCTTTTTCAACTTCATCGTAATAAGCTTTTTCTTCTTATAAGCACTATACTTAGCACTAACTTTCTTCGGACTCATAGCTAACACAATTAATTAGCACAAAATAAAATACAAAAAATGCACAAAACAGATAAAAATCCCTTGAACAAAATGATCGCGACGTTACCTCAATAAGATAAACATGTGAATTGTAAGCGCTGAGTCTGTTACTGTTGGGGGAGCGTGAGCGAGCGAGCCCAGTGCTGACTAGCGGCAGCTAATATGAAGCTCGCTCATACTGCGAATTTCCACTCGTATTTCAACACAAAAATACTCACAAGTCTCAGCTTGTAAAGCAAATGACTCGTATAATGGTGCAGTCGTACTGGGAGGTTCTACTGTATATACATAGTGTATATATATATATATATATATATATATATATATATATATATATATATATATATATATATATATATATATATATATATTTATATATATGGATCATTCAACAATGTCATTTTAAAAGGCAGGTTACAAGAATGTAATAAAGTGGTATACCTAATCAGAAGATAGTCTAGTGAAAACCAGTCCTAATAGTGATAGTCTGAAAATACATGTCATGAATCATGATGTCTAGTTGTAAGATTTCTAGGAAAAGATTTGTGATATATAAATAGCTAGTGTTTACATTTTAACTTTTCATTCTCACATATACACATGATAAGAGGAATAAAATTGTAATATAACACAATGCATGAAAGCTTCAGACAGTAAGTTGAGTTCATATAAGAATGACCATGTGCAGTAGAGAAGTAAAGTGTATGTTTGTATGATTATTTAAATATATCAAGTGAAATAGTTCAGTATATACAAAGTAAAATTAGATGTGTACTGGCCTTCATGGACATATAAGGAATACTGAGAGATAGGTCTCCGTCATGAAATAAATTATAATGATGCAAAAACATAGACAATTGATAACAAACGTAATCCAACCAACCCCACAAACTACACTGGAACAAGTCATCAATGTGATAATGTCCTCTAGATTAGACTTCTGTGTATCATTTTTTTATCATTTACTGTACACATTTTGAGGTTTCAGCACTAGTATGTTAATTTAGATAGCATTTAATTTATCAATGAATACTAATGAAGCCATTAGTTGTAACACTAATCCCCTATGAAAAGGCATCTCTTAAAGATGATTAGCATGTATGTGTAATGGTGTGTGTGTGTGTGTGTGTATTTTATTAATTATGTTCAAGATAATCACTGCTGGACTCGTGATCCTTTGCCCTCCCCGAAAGAGCTCAGAGCTCATCTTCATCCATTTTTTCTATGGGTAAGGCTGATACCTCTCAAGCATCACACACCTCCATCCCCTTACTCAAGGGGACGGCAACCGCAACCTGTCAGTGAAAAATCATTAGCAACATGAACAGGGTTTGAACCCACACCTTGCCGGGTAACAGGCGGGAACGTTAACCACTGAACAACGGGAGCAGTGAGTGTGTGCATGTGTGTATGCTTCTTTTTTTGTTTTGTG
The DNA here is from genome assembly GCA_029783475.1 of Metacarcinus magister. NCBI lineage: Eukaryota > Metazoa > Arthropoda > Malacostraca > Decapoda > Cancridae > Metacarcinus > Metacarcinus magister. The sequence goes on along the minus strand of JAPQNM010000004.1, from coordinate 5,275,899 downwards.
TGTGTGTGTGAGCATGTAACGAGAAAAGTTGCTTCTGCAATTATTGTGCTTGCAAAAATGTACATCATCATTTGTACAGTGAGTTCTATAGAACCTTCTGTTTATCAACAAATTGTTATGGTGCAATATAATTTCAGTTTCAGAGACAGTTAAATCAATTTGATCAAAGAGTTTGTTTAACTATGAAGGAATGTTGGAGTGAGTACTTGTACTCAAATGTTTTTTTTTTTATTCATGGAATTTGCTTTCCTGTTTTGGAGTCTTATACTATCCTTTAACATGATTATTTCACCCATCCATATTAGTGAATAAAAAACTTAATTTTTACTTTAATGTTTTAAGTTAAAGGATGGACATTTTAAGAATATCAGGTTTAGAGCAATTTTTTATGAAACAAATATGACTAACAATGCATTTTCATAGAAACTTTTTATCCTTAGTTTATATTACTACTCATGTTCATAAAGTAAGGAAAATATCCTCACTATATTTACTTAATTCTTTAAAATAAAATGGTTTACCACAATCAGATTTGCAAAAAAAAATGTAATCTTACAAATTATGAGTAAGACTGTTAAGAATACTATACGCACAATTCATATTAGTCACATTATTAAAGTTTGTAATATTTCCTACAACTTCTTTAAAATTCCAAATTAGTACTTGATAAATAAATTGACATTTGTTTATAATTTATAAGAAACTAAATTACAGTTCTTAAGAATGGCATCAGCAAAAGTGGATGGGATATGGCTATGCTGTATTTTGGCATAAATGGAATCGCAATAGGCCTCCATCTTTATTATTATGCATCAATTATGAAGGTCCTATTGGAAGGAATATCCTCCTTTATCTTGATATGCAACAAAAATTGAATCTGTATAAATACATTATTCAAAATAATGCCTTGGTTTTTGTACACACTTGACCTTTCCTTATCCATGAGCCAGGCGACGTGTTAATATCTTAAAGGTTAATATGTATTTAGAAATTCATTAATTTCATGCAAAAATTTACTGCATTTGCATGCTTTCTTTAATTTCTTGTAATGTTAAATTTATTTTATAAATAATGTCTGTATTTCACAAGATTTTATAATAATAATAATAATAACAATAATTTTTGAGATATTGTATGAATATTATTAACATAGCACTCATCATTTATGATTTAAATGCCAATGCTCTTAATACAAATTCATCAATAAACTTGTGACCCTGATACATATTTCAAATTGTTCAAGTGTGGAATGGGATACATGCAGAATCTTTCTCTTGTTCATGCTCACACACCAGGGGGAGAGGACTGAGTCATATATGAATTAAAGTACAGTATTGGTAAATCATCATGACCCCTGCCTGAGTAATATTATGCTAATTTTCACAAGACTAGCATAGAAAAAGATTATTTGTAACTTTCTTCACTTTATATAATTTGTAAACAGATACTGCAGATTACTATAAACATATCTGTTAAAGACCGATCATCAAGTTTTGTCATAGAATCAGTTTACAATGACAGTGAATTTTCTTCATTTATAACCTCTACTGGGCACAATTTTCCTCTCAGGGATGTGCACAATTGGCATCATAAAGCTATAAAAAAGGTCAATACCTAGAATGTAAAAGTCCTTTGGCAGTTCTATTACACTGAGAGGAGAATCAAGTCCACAGTTCAGATAAGTTGCCACCACAGCTGATCTCTAACACCACTGGCATCATTAATTATGTGGGAAGTGTGCCTGAGTGGAGTAAACTTTGCTGCACAGTTCCACTTTGTTCATTATGGCACTAACATTTTGATCAGTAACCTCACTGTCGGCTAAACCTTTGAAGAGAGCATAAGGTGTGGGGTGGGAGACAGATGAAGCTGAAACTCTGGGAGGGTTACAAGGATACAGTGGATAGCAGCTCAATACACACTTATATAGGTTCACCTCACAACTGAAGAAGTACTTTTCATTTTTTGAATCCCTTTTGAATCCCGCTTGTAGTCCATCAGTTGCAGCCCTGTAGTAGCCCCTTCATCAGAATGGCACTGATGGCAATGTATGATGCTAAAATTTACAGACTATGAAACACACTACCTAACTAATCTGACTGATTTACTTTATATACATTATACATACAGAAAATACAGACTGTACATGGATTTCCTTCCAATGCCCACCTCATTGATAGTTCAGACCTTCATTTACAGGTAAATATTTCCACTGAACATCCTTCCCTCAAACTGTCTTCATGAGAAAACTAAAATGCTGCTGCTCACCAGTCAACCACTAAGGACCCTGTCCAACTCCAACAAGTTAGGAGACAGTCCTTCCGAGACCCAGGTCTACTCAATGATATGTGCTACTGGGAAACACTAATAACCACCTTCTATAGGACGAATGACCCCTTAATAATACGGAACTGCCACAACCAATTAAACATCATTTAGCAGAATATAGCCAAGGTCACATATTTTTTTCATATTCAATTTCAATCATTTACTTTGAATGGCTGCCTAGAATAGGACATACTTTTCTTTGATATACTCCAGTAATATTGTACAACTGACCTATTCAAGGAACTTTTGATGGGTTGTATTACAATATAGTAAATACAATATAGATGCTTTTGCCTTGAACTTCACCATTATTTTTATTCACACAAATTGAAATAAAACTACTGTTGCAGGCTATTAATCACATTACAATATCAAACAATACTGAACATCATTACAGACACTCAGTGAAGCCACATTATGGAAGCCTAAGATGCCAGTGGGCAAGAAACTTCATTTCCAGTGTTATAGTAATGCAACCACAACACTGGCGCCATGACACTAGTACAATACTTCATTCCACGCATGTTACATCCAGATGGCTTTGGCTTAGTAGTTTCATAGGCTAACTAAGGAACATAAACATCTATGCATGTATTCTGAATATGTAAACTTCATTTTTCATCTAAATTCAAATTTTGTGATTACCACTCGTACTGCGCCATACTTAATTCACAATTAAATACTGATTTGACACTTTCACCAAAGAAAGCAAAAACATAAACTTACATTCTGGCTTCATACGTTATAAATATGTTTTACTTTTGAATTAAAACATTCAAAGCAACATTCAGTTTATCAGAGACTGCTTTTAATAATAATTTGGAAGAACCATATTCAGAAACATACACAAAACACTAATGACCATGGAATATGAGGAGTTATTTCTGATGGTACTAACACCTTAACCAATTAGTGCAGAAACGACAAGATTCACAAAATTCTGCAAAGAACTGACGACTTAGCACAGGAGACATAATCTGAAGCACTGTTTTCATTTTTAATTCAAGTAGAGGTGTTAATTGCTGCAAAAAAAGAGAAAAGAAAGTTTTAATAGTTTGACAAAAATCTTACATATATATATATATATATATATATATATATCAGGTAGCAGTTTATCATATGCTTACAAGATCTGTGATAGTACTGGCAGCAATCAAAAGTTTTCCCTCGCTTATAGAAGGAACATAAATACGTAACATATTATGAATCAAATGTCTTCCACTGAATGGGCTGACAGGTAAACAGTCTCAAGTAGGTACGTACTTTCAATAGAAAGTAGCTGTATATTCTAAGTTTCTACATTAAAGCAGTGTGGACCCATTATATTTCTTACCTTTAATAAAGTTCTCTTTCTCCTTTTCTTGTTATTTCTTCTTTTTTAGGATCGTCTACAAACATCTCGCCATCAAGAGGATGTTAAATTTCTTCTCTCTATAGGTGAGTCCTGGAGTTGGATGAGTCGTCATCAGTGTCATCTTGTGGGTCCTGAATGGAGTTACATTATTAGTAAAAGATTTTCAGATCATGATTCATGCAATATATATATATATATATATATATATATATATATATATATATATATATATATATATATATATATATATAAATATATATATATATATATATATATATATATATATATATATATATATATATATATATATATATATATATATATATATATATCAGTGTGTCTAGCCATTTATCTGTTTATACTCATTTGTTCTCTATACATTTACCTATATATTCATCACTTTAATATTCATTCATCTTTTTATGTAATCCATGTATTGATATTCCATATTCCCAAAAGGCTTCTTTGCATCCCCTTGAAAAATGCCCAGTGAAGGACTCTGCTATGGTGTTAGGAGGACACACAATTGATAAAGACATGGAAATGTTGATAATAATAGAGTTGAAGCTAAATGAAATACTGTTTGCAGATGCTACTGCATTGCTGATAGATTAACAGGAAATATTGTGTCTGCTGATGTATGAGTTTGGACAAGTGTCACTGCAGTTGTATAAGACAATACAGGATAATGATTAAGAAAAGGCTTGATGTTAGGAAGAGACTTACCTGATGTGGTGGAGGAGTGTCAGGGAGATCAATATCCAGCTTCAGGTTACTCACAGCATACTCCTGAGTCAACTTGACCCTCTCTTCTCCCTGTGTTAAGAAATTAAATAATATTCACAATAAAAGTACATAATTCCTATAATTGAAACAAAACTTATAATACAGTAATGTAAGCTACACAAAGACAAAAGTTCAACCAGCATCAACAAACTACATTTACGCTAACTTCCGTCTTTTTTACAGGTGATCTACCTGACATTCAAGACAACTTCCATGTGATATGTATCCAGACAATTACAGCCTTCACTTCATATTTCAACATTTAAACTATTTTCCTATCTATGCCCCACAATTTCATACACTTAAGATTTTAGATCACCTTTACACTTTGTCACTTTGTTTATATACCTTTCAACCACTATCTGTCATATTAATCTGTATTGATTTTCCTGGATTCTTCACATTCAATTATGCAATTTTGTTATTGTTCCTCTTGGTTGTTAAATATCTGGATTATGTATTTCAATGTGATTATTAAAAGACAAAATCAAATGTGATTATATCTGGTTCTATACTGATGTTGGTTCATGGCAGAAAGCTGAAAAGTTTAACAGGAACATATTTGTAAGTTGACAATAATCAAACCATACTGATAGCAGAAAGTATGAGACTTACTGAAGGCTGTGACTGATTTAAGCTTGGTGTGGAAAAGAATAAAGCTGGAAATAAGTGTCATCCCTTGTGGAAGCTTCACAAAAAAAGACCAAAATATCAAAGATAATGATGATTCTTAAGATCAACCAATGGCTTAGATAAGAGGCAAGTGGTGACGTATAATGTTACCAGATGTTTCACTGCATCCAGCAGCTTTGTTTTTTCTTTTTTAAGAGACTCCACCTCTTGGGCCGCTCTAGAGGACCTCACTCCCCCAACTTCCAGTAGGGCCAGGTGTGCGTCTTTCTCACTCAAGGCAGCTGTGAGAGCCTCATGTCTGGTGGTTAGACACAAAACTCTATATAAGTACTTATTACTGGTAGACAGACAGGTACAATGATGTAATTCAAGTTAACAATATATTTGCTCTCAATTATTTGTCACTACAACCAAACTCTGAACCAGCAGGGGAGACTCAAATAAACATTGATTACATAAAGTAGCCTGCATCACTGTATCATGATTATCAACACCATTTCATACATGCTGAGGATTTATATTCATTGCAAATACAGTACTGTATCTGGAATTTTTTTTATTGTCTCCTATAAAGTATTATACTTCTCATTATGTCATTATCCATCAACGTTCAACACACTCAACTCTGCCCAATTTCAAATATTTCTCATAATGTACTTATTTGTGCTCAACATATAGGAGTGCAAAAAAATTAATCTTGTCAAATATTCAAAGAAATTTCATACTTACTTCATGTCAAATAGTTCTTGGAGATGGTGCCGCCTCTCACTAGCCACCTGGTTATAGGATACTTCCACATGAGACAGTCTGTGCCGCACACTTTGGCAGCTTGTGCAGCGAAGGTTGTGAGCATTTTGAGCACTTGCTAATCTTGCCTCAAGCTTGGACAGCTGAAAGAAGCTATTGCTATAGACATCATTAACATGGTAATTCCTGTAAGAAAAGTTCATATACTGGCATCATCAATAACCTGTTACATTACGGATGAATTTTTTTTCTATCAAAGTTGGTATAGCAAAATTAGTATCATATTATTAATTTTTTTTGTCAGAAGTCAAACAGGCTTACCTTTTCATTAATTTCCCTTTTTCTTTTCTCATCCTCACGCTGCTCCATTTCCATGTCAGCAGCAATCCGGACGCTCTGTCTTAAGGCCTCTTCCAGCTCTTCAATCCTCTCATTTTTCTGCTTCACCACAACAACTAGCTGCTCTAGTTCTTCAATCTTTTCATTCTTCTTTAGGTCTTCCTCAAGAGCATGCACCTCTTCCTCTAGCTCTTGCATGCGCTCCCTTTGTCTCTTGTTTTCATTACTGAGGTTGTTGATGAGGGAGTCTTTCAGTTTGATATCAACTTCAATTTGGTCAACATGGAGCCTGTATTCTCGTTGGCGTCCTTCCATCTCCAGGATATCAATTTCATGATGTTCTATACATGAGTGTCCCTCAGGTGCCTTTAATCAAATATATTCATGGTTTTCATTATTTCATATATTGTAATAGGCCATTCATATGTTGGCAAGTTGTGGTCCCAAGGAGAAATTTCAGTCAAGGGCATGTATGTTGTATCCAAGGCAGCCATAGATTGAGACCAGTGGTGGTCATTCCCATCAAGGTTGGGAACATTACAACAGGTGATGCAGTCAGATGATTGGCAGAGTAGAGTTAAAGTTTGCCAATCAAACATGTTGGCCAGTCAGGCAGTTTTTGTTTTAGAATAGCATTGGGGTCGGTGTTGAGTGTTCAGAAGGTGGGCAAGGGAAGGTAAAATGCGATGTATAAACGAATATCAAATAAATCTACTTAAAATAGAAAAAATATATTAATTCATAACTAAATTACTTTGAACTTCCACATATCCCTTCACGTTATATCTGAGGTCCAACAAGAAAATAACAAGATTCTGCTTTTAATTTTTATCCATCTCACAGGCACATTGAGAGATTAATTGAACAGGAAATATTTTACTCTTCAGTTTCATAAAATCTGAGATGGGGGCATTCATCTTGATTGTTTCAAATAAAATCCCATTCACTTATCCTCAGAAACTACAACAACAACAATAACAACTCAACAACACAGGTATTTACTTATTGCCTGTGACAAACGTTCATCTAACTCTAATGTTTCAAGCATCTTCACGGTCATGATAAAATCTTATCATTCATTTAGAAAAAGCTTTTCATGAGCCCACTAAACCCTGAGGCCGCATTTTGAAGAGGCTGTGTTAGTAAATTTTTATACAAAATGGAAAATTAAGGAAGAAGTAAGAACAAATAGAAAGAAATAATCAAGTAAACAAAGAAAAAGATAGTAGAAATGAAAGAAAAACATGAATTTTCAAGTAAATGCCAAAAATAAAATCATTGATGATAACACATTTACATATATTATGATATTGAATGTATCAGAAGAAGTTAAATCATGATTATACCCCACATTGAAACATGTAAATTAAGCATAACATAAAGAGGTCGGGGGTGGGGAGAGCGTTGGATGGGGAAGAAGCAGAACAGTCGACGCAGTTTGGAGACAGCATCCGGCCAGGCAGGGGGAGAGAGAGAGAGAAAGATGTCCAGTTAGTAAACACAGCAGCATGCGGCAATCTTGGGTGCAACTGGCCCCTCACATTCCTGCTTCTAAAGCTCCCTTTTACCTTTGTTAGTCATCCAGATCTATCCTATCTATTCTGATGTTGTCTTTACCATGATAGAAAGCAAATATACCATGGCTTGCAAGCTTTTCAAATCTTCAAAGTGAGTGTATATCTATGTATATCCTACATACGTTCATGAAGGTCATGACATTTCAGTCAAGCCCATGTATGTCACTGTAACCATCTGTCGTTCAAAAAGAAAAGAATAATGAAGAGAAGTGACATCATCTTAGGTGCTCTTTTCCAAGCTTTTTTGTTTCTCATAGGCCTATGATATCAACATTTCCAGAAAAGATAACTTGGAAATTGGTGTAGCTATTGAATAACTATGCCATTTTCACTAAAATTTGTTGGGTATCATGGCCCCTGTGCTCCTATAAGTGACATGCATTTTTAGTAAGACTATCATTGCATAGAGTTTCTAGATAAAATCACACTTACTTCAGCAGGATGTGAGTTTTTCGTCTTTTTAAAATTATTTCTTTCTGTAGTTTCTTCTCATTGAGGGTATATAAATTTGAATGCACTCATTAATTTTAAAAAATCAAGAACTTATGGATCTGTGATTCTTAATCTGCTAACAATTAGATCCAATAAAAATATAAGCTTATAGCTCATGTTACTAGTTTACACTACACCTCTTTCTCTTACTACAATAAAAAAAAATTATGTAATGTTCTCAAAGATTGTTTCAGTTCAATAAGTGTTAACCACAGTGTAAATGATATCGTAGTTTGTTGAGAAGCATATCACTCCGCATAAATGAAGATGAGATGTTTATCTTTCGTGTTATTGAAAGTCAAATTTCAAAAGACATTATTCAATTACCTTGATAATGTTGTTATTAAAATAAATACCTACACATGTGAAAGAAATATATATTCAATCCTTCCTTTCATCATCAGAGAATCTAATTCACTCATGAGGAGCAAGGGGCCAAGTTTCATGCTGCACATGTTAGGATGGAGCTGCAATTGAGACAACATTAATCATGCTGTTGTTGACAACACAGCTGATCTACGATACATCTAATCCTTCAATCTTCACTTATTATTACAGTTGACCTAAAGCTTGCACAGCATAATGACAGTTAGTATATCATGGCACTATATATGCATACTAGAAACTGAAACTATTTCACATAGTTATGGAAGGAGTCAAGAGCTATTAGCAAAACAAAACCTGTACATAACACTGATTTTGCAAAGAAAATAAGATAACTACTGTGAAACCCATCATTGATTCTTGATTCTCTTAACCCACAAGGAAAGGTAAGCATTACATTTGTAAGTAGAAAGTTTGTATTAGTATTAACACTGCAATAACCAACTTTGTACCTTTAAGAAGATTTACAGGTACAATATATTTGCAGTTTTACAAACACAAGTAAAATGTAAAGGCGATATCAAAAATTATTAAAATGCAATTTTTATGTTATTAGTTGTACATGCCTTCAATAGCATAATGAAAGAAGAAAAAGTTATAATGAAGTAATAGATTCTGTAAGTAATATCGAATTCATACTTGTGCATTACATCAATATGTAATACTATACATGTATTACAATCAATCAATATTATGTATCAAATTTTAAACATAATTTTCATCCATAGCTTTTTATGCATAGTTAGTGCAGCATAATATGTTTTCATTTGAATAATTCCAGTAAATACTAGATTTAAGTTTCATCGAAAAATAATAGCCACTGAATCATTATCTAATAACCTATATGAGCTTGAACCTTTCAACCTATTACTACTTCAAAGTTTCTTGAAATATTGATAGAAATAAATAAAAAAATCAGCTGCAGCAGAAATATGTGAAATAATCTTACCTGGGCAACATTCTTTGCCTGCTCCAATGTTGCCTTTGCAGCTTCAGATGCTGCTGTGGCTTTCTCTGCTGCTTGTGCTGCCATATGGCCTGCTGAGGCTGTGCTGAGTCCGGCAGGGATTCCATCCATCTTGGCTGGAGTGCTTGGTGTAGATGCCACACCTGGCTTCTTCATTCCACCTCCACTAGCTCTAAGAGCACTGTAAAAATGTTCTTTCATAAATACCAAGTTTACATAAAGAAGAAAAACAAAATTTTGACTCTAAAACCGACAAAAGGAGTTAAAATGATGGAAAAAAAGGTAGAATTTCCTTTCAATAAGTTCTCAAAGTACTCATCTAGTTCTCACATCCATTTCACTTGTATGCACAACTAAATTTCAAACATCTTATTCCTTCTCTACCTCCCTTGCTGATTTTTTTTCTCCTCAAAAGAGATCAAATCGAACTACTTAGAAAGATGCAAGTGAGAAATGAATGTGCATATAACCTTGTGTAACACTGTAATGAATATTCCTTTTTCAACCAGAGGAAAAACAAACTTTTCATCAAAACTTACTCTTGCAGCTCCTTAATTGCCTTGTCTTTGGCGAACTGTTCCTCCTGTGCCATCTGCATAAGCTGCAGGAGTCTTTCCGTTTCTGACTGTGCATTCTTGGATTCAGCTTCTGCTTGTACTCGAGCCTTTTGTAAGGCCTCAATTTCTTTTTCTTTATCCCCGAGTGCTCTCCTCATTTCAGAGAGTTGCTTAGTAGCCTCTGATGGAGTTGCACCATCTGCTGTTTGTGCCTAAAATGAAGTTAGTGCTATAGTAATAAATCTTAAAAAAAAAAATTCTCTCTTTCTCTCTCTCTCTCTCTCTCTCTCATCTTGCCCTCACACACATTTATCAAACAAAAACAATATTAATTGGTGTACTGTTAGATACTTGTTGTATAAACTAGATTTTCTATAATATACCCATCTATCTCATAGTTAGTGATACATCATTTTACATTGAAGTGATTATTAGTTATTCTTACTTTAGCAAGCTGTTGTTCAAGATTGTTGAGTTGTTCCCTCTTCTTATTGAGTCGAGCATCCAAGTCAACTAAAGTTTTTTCTTTTTCATCAAGTTGCTTGTTTCTCTGCTCTAATGTATGAACTTTCTGCTCCACCATCTGGGGAAAATGTCAATTAATTATAAAATATTCCACTAGACAAACATATGTAGGATACAATGTTGTGGGTGTAAGATAGCAATCTGTATATAAGGAGGAGAAATTTTTTAAGGAGTTTAAAAAGTTTAAAATAATAAAAAAAAATTTTTTAAGGAGAAAAAGGTTTTTTACAGAAGAGTGTAATTAAGCATTTTGAAAATTTGTTGTTGCAAAATAACTCTGACACAATTATCAACTAATTGTAGCATTCTTAAATCTTACTTTCCTTAGACAAAATTTATTACCGATTTTTAAATTATAATATTCCAGCAGAGAAGATAAAAACAAATTTTCTTATTTCGTTAAAAATCTATGTTTAAATATAGGTTTATGGGAATGTTACACTACTGACTTGAGGGCGTTTCTTTTATCTAGGCATGAAAGGGAATTGCCATACTCATCATACATTACAAGTAGAGTGACTTATCTTAATTAGCCGGTTTTTTTTGTGTGTGTGCAAGATCTAATGGAGCGATTCTAATAAAATTACAGGTATGATAGCACTATATAGCCATACATTTTGTGTTAAAAAGAATATAGAGCTAGTTGAAAAAACTAAGGTCAGGAGGACTGAAAAACCGATATTGTCATCCTATACTAAGCCAGTCCCCTTAACCCCTAGGGTCCGGCTGACGGATATTTCCGTCGGGACGTAGAGTCCGGCTGACTGATATTTCCATCATAGCTACTTTTTAGCCAAATAGGCCTACCTCCATCAGCCGGACTCTACGTCCCGACGGAAATATCCGTCAGCCAGACTCTACATCCCGACGGAAATATCCGTCAGCCGGACCCTAGGAGTTAAGGTGCCATGAGCCAGGATTGAACTCGCAACCTTTTGGTCACGAGCCAAGCACTGTACCTAGAGCCAGCTGGTCCTCTGCATGTATAGAAATAAGTGAAGATTCTTTTGCCATAGTCACCCAAATGAGGGGGTGCCAAGAAAAATTGGTTTAAGTATAATAGACAAACAGATGTTTCCATGGAAATGTACACAAATTTTTTTGTCTTTAAATATTCTAATTAATTCAGTTAACAAGTGTGGAGCATTTGTCAGAAATGTTTTTACTATATATTTCAAATATCTTCTAAAATGAGATATATCATCTTTTGCATATTTGCTGCATCATGTTGGTGCTCACCTTCATTTGTTCTTCAAGTTGTCTCTTAATTGCTTGTGAATCACCTCCAGGTCTGGCACCATTTTGAAGCTTTTGGTTTGCCTCATGCAAATCAAGCTGTTGGATCCATCATAAATAGCAAGGTTATAAAACTTAAAATAATAGATAATAATCATATATACATTGATAAAGAAACATATGTATCTAGTACATGTATAGTTGCCTGCCTAAAGCTTGTCAAGTTCAGCAAAATTCTTGAAACATGGTATATTATAATAGTACAGAGAATCCTAAACAATGATTGTAATAATGATGATGAAATGAATGTTAGAAAACGTTATTTTTAATTCATAGCAAACACACAAGGGAGATATTAGTGAGATGAAATCCATCGGTTAGTATCCCATCTACCTCATGCCTCACATGCATGTTTGCAACTTACATATATCCACCTTCAGTCAGCTGCAGTGAATTCTGTATGCATAAAAACAGGAGTAAATAGAATACATAATGTGATGCCTTGTGTGTTGTTTTCCAGAGTAGTATTCTAAATATCAAAAAAAGGTCAATTGGGGTACAATGTAAGGAAACCAGAGAAACAAATGAAATATGAAAATAATATAAAAATGAAAATGTAGTGCACTGGGTTTTGAGACCTTCACCTACTATATTTTTTATAGCTTATTTTTAGTAAAAGCTAAATAATACGGAACAAAGGCAAAAATAAATCATAATCAGTGGTGAAAATAGAAAGATAGAAGGACTGTGACCAAAAAATACTAAAGCCAAACGTCACTGTAAGATTCAATTGATTTTCTTTACTCATGAAAAGTGTGTGTAGATCAAGGTGGTAATAATGATGAATGAAAATGCAACCTACATGAGAGGATGGAACATATTTTGGTTTATATTGATGTTGCGTGATATGTGGTTCAATTAAACTAGAAGAACTGCATTGTACAAGATGGAAGAAAACAGAGCACACAAGTATGATCCTAACAATACAATAAGCATGTACATACAAATATAAAAGGTTTAATATGCTGACTTTGAAGGACACTGCCAGGTGCATACACCAAGTTTTCAAAGGGAAAGTATATAATAACCATTGAACACTTTACTATCACAAAAGTATCAGTACCTGAATCTCTGATACCTGCAATGCATTGGAATAAGATTACATTTCGCAATCATCAATATGAATAAACAGGAAATCTCTGGTCCCTCCTTTCCCCCAACTGACCTGCTTCTTCTCAAGTTCAGTCACCAGCAACTCCAGCTGATTCTGCAACCTCTGTTTCTCTACAGCAGAATTCTTCAGCTCATTATTAGCTTTGTCTAGTTCAGATTTTAGTCTCTGTGTGTCAGGACCATCCCGTGGGTTATTGCTCTGTTTATGTAACTGTTGTTGCAGATTCTGCACCTGCTGTTGTAAGCTATGTAGTTGTTGTGTTTGCTGTTGTATATGCTGTTGAGATTGTTGCATCTGTTTTTGTAATGTAGTATTTTCTTGTTGTGCTTGTTGGTTTTGCTGACTTATCTGTTGTATCTGTTTGTTTAGGTCCTGATTCTCCTGATTTAACTGTTGTATTTGATGGCTTGTTTTTTGGCTCTCTTGTGCCATATTTTGTAGCTGTTTCTGCATTTCCTGTACTGCTAGTTCAGCCTGATCTGCTCTCTGTTTCTCAGAACTTATACTTTGTTGAAGTTTTGCTGTCTCTCCTTCACCCTTTATAGTACTGTCCTTTACCTGATTAGACATTTCTGCTGCATCACGTTCAGCTTTTTCTGCTCTCAATCTGCTCTTTTCTCCCTCACTTCGCAATGTTGCAAGTTCTTTTTCTTTCCCTTGAAGCTGAACAATCAAATTCTTTAGTTCTTTTTCTGCTTCTCTCTGTATTAGACCAGCCTCTTTCTGTGCAGCCTGAGCATTTTGTTGTGCCTTCTGTACTTCCTGTTGCAACCTTTGAACTTCCTTTTCTGCTTCTGTTCGCAAGGCATTGAAATCTTTTTCTTTAATTTGAAGCTGTCCACTTAACTTTTGAATTTCCTTATCTCTATTCTCTAAGATATCCTTGGCACCTTGTTCCATTTCCTTTGTTGTACAGGATAATTCAGATTTTATTCGTTTATTTTCGTCTTTAGTTTTCAGCAGTTCAGACTCAGACTGTTTCAGCTCCTGCTGGAAGTTCAGAAGCATATCTTGTGATTTCTCTAACTGTTTCACTAATTGGTCTCTTTCTAACTGCAATTGCTTTAAGTCTGATTCTAATTTTGATAACATCTTTTCACGTTTTTCTTGAGTTGTATTGAGTCTCTCTTTTTCGGTTGAAACCTTATTCAATTCATCTTTGGCTCTCTCAAGCTCTTTGTTCAGCCTGATTATTTCTTCTTTGCATTTCTCAAAGTCTTGGTTGTACTTATGTTGGTAGTCAGCTGCTTTACCAATCATATTTTTACTTTCATCAAGATCTCTTTTGACTTTCCTGTTTTCAGATTCGATCTTTTCTTTAGCATCATTTGCTCTTCTAAGATCAGTTTGTGATTTCTCAAGACGTTCATGAAGCTTTTCGAGTTCCACTGACATTCTTTCAAATTCAATTTTGGCAGATTCATTGCTTTCTTGATATTTTGACATGTGCTGTTGGGACCTTTCCATTTCATGTGCTAGTCGCTGAACTTCCAACTCTGCCTTTTCCTTTCCTGCCTGAGCACGAGTTAATTCAGTTTGCAGACGTTCCAATCTGTCTCTTAATTTATTAATTTCTATAGAAGTCTTATCTACCTCACTCTTGTTACGATCTTGGGCAGAAAGGAAGCGCTCCAATTGTTCTTGACTCATCTGGAGATCACTCCTAAGTCTATCATTTTCACTTTCAAGTTTCTCTATTTTTTGTTGTGACTTTGTGCATTCAATTTGTGATCTCTCATACTTGTCCTTCAGCTTTTCAACTTCAATATTAACCTTTTCAAACTCTCCTTCATATTTGTCTTGACTTGTAGCATATTTCCCTGCTCGAGATGATGGTCTGTCAAGATCTGTCTTCATGCCAGCAATTTCTTCAGTTAGTTTTTCATTTAAGAGTTTTTCTTTTTGAAGCTCTATTTGACTAGCATCATATCTTTCTCGTAACCTCTCATTCTCTACAGCAATTTTCTCTGCATCTTGCTTATTTTTCTCATAGTCAAGTTGGTATTTACCTCTGTATTGATCAGATCTGTCTATCTCACTCTTAAGCTTTGTCACTTCTGTCTCATATTTCTCTCGCAAAATGGATTCTCTTTCATAGTCCATTTGTGTCTTCTCTAATTTGTCCTTAACTCTTTCAATTTCAATTTTCAACATTTCATAGTCCTCCTTTGTCCTTTCTGTATTTTCCTGATACTTGCCCATTCTCACTAATACTCTATCCATTTCTGCTTGTATATTTTCACATTCTTGTTGCAACTTTTCTTTTTCAATACGAACTTTGCTGAGTTCAAGAGCATTTCTCTCATATTTATCTTTGTATTTTTCTACTTCAATCTGTAATCTGGCTATTTCTTCTTGGCTCTTTTCTTGATTATTCTGTGCTTTGCCATATTGTGCCTGTGCTCTTTCTAATTCAAATGTCAACTGGTCAACATCATTCTGTAATTTCTCTTTATCACTGCCAACTCTCCTTAGTTCCACTGTTGTCTTGTCATAACGTTCCCTGAGAACTGTAATGTCTACGTTGAGTCTTTCAATCTCTTCTTTAAGCTTCTCTTCGGCCTCCTTAGCTCGAACACACTGCAAACTTGAGCGATCATATGATTCTTGTATACGATCATAATCTTCTTGAAGTTTAACCTTTTCATCTTTGATTTTAGTAAAAAGAACCTGAGTTTTTTCTATTTCAACTTGAAGGCGTTCCTGTTCCGCTTGAGCAGACTCTAATCTTGTCTGAAGTCGATAGTTTTCACTTTGGGACCTGAAAAAAATGAAATTGTCAAAATAGGTTCAATGACTATAAATATATAAGGAGGAAAAGAATCACATGCATATATGGGGCTTGAGTTTATGTAGACAAACTATCATGTCTTAGAAACTTTGGCAAAGCTTTCTTCACATTTTCAGAGCTGATTATATACTCACATTGAACAACTAAAATAAAAAGAGGGCAGGGCATTGTGCATGTTTGAGACAAGCTGACAAGGGTTCATGCGCACAGCCTTTTATGGTGTCATGGAAATTTTGGATCAAGGTATTTCACATTTTTGAAAGGAGAAAATTAATGGAATCAAGGGTGTGAAGTCTCGACAATGGAGATAAGTCCCTGAAGCGCACTGAAAATCTATATTGCCTTGAGTCTATGATTAGTAATGGAGATAAGGCAGTAATCAGCTCTATAGCAGGTGTTTGGAGGGATGGCAAAAGTTCAGGGAGTAAATTCCTTCCCTGCACATACACACTTCACACATGAAACGAGTAATGCTTAAAGTTGTACAACTTAAAATAATTAAGATGATGATATAAAGAGGTTGGAAAATACTTAAAAGACCATAGAAGGTTGTGAGGAACTGCACCTGCCTCGTCTTCCCCTAATTAGTGGTTGAACTACCACTCTCGTCTGCCGGCGCTTGTTCACCGGCTTCCCCGCCACTACCCCACCCCCTTGTCCAGGGGTAAGGGGGTAGTCTAACCGAGCCAAGCTCCACGCCACCGGCTTGGAGAAGGACAGAACGCCTCAGCTCTCACACCTGACAACACCTCACCACCTGCTGCTGGTTCTCAACATTCCGAAGGCATTTCTTGAGACTTGGGCTCCCTTCCAGTGTGCCCTTCAACTGTACCTACACCATTCGACCCTTCCTGCTGTCTGAGGAGCAATCTACGTTGCCGAGTGTTGCTGTCATGCATCTCACCCTCCAGACAGCTGTACAGGGAGTTATTTGGGTGTCATACCCCTGCTCTGGTAATTGTTTACGAGCAGTTCGTCGTTGGTGATTTATTTTGGCTTTTAGCCTACTGTTTGCTATTTGTGTGTGTGTAAATATATTCGGGGTATCATACTCCATGATTTTTCTTCCCCACAACTCTATAAAAAGATAATATTAATTGGTAGTCACCTCGGCCCTGACATATTGGCGACCTCGCCAGGATAAGAACTACCAATTATTTATTATCATTTTACAGATTGTGGGTTGTTATCTGTAAGTCGCTGTTGCGCGCCATTTCTGCCTGAGGCCCGGGAGTAATGTTATGAGTGTTTTGACTGCCGTCAAACTCTTGCTTTTGCCAGATTTTGCACGTGAGGTGTTGTCCAATTTTTTGTTTTTGTATTGTGTTCTCTGTGTGGTCTTCTCCATGTCTTCCTTTCAAGAACTGAAGGAGCAGGGTGAAACCCTCGGTCTGCAGGGCAAGGAAATTGGCCAGTGGATCCTTGAACAACAGAAAAACGAAAGGGAAGAAAGACAAGCTGAGAGAGAAGAAAGACAAAGACAAGCTGAGAAGGAAAGAGAAAGAGAAGAAAGACAAGCTGAGAAGGAAAGAGAAGAAAGACAAGCTGAGAAGGAAAGAGAAGAAAGACAAGCTGAGAAGAAAGAGAAGACAAGCTGAGAAGGAAAGAGAAGAAAGACAAGCTGAGAAGGAAAGAGAAGAAAGACAAGCTGGCAGAAATTGCAGCTAAAGGTAAGCCCTCAGTCCTACCATCACATGATCCTGTTTCCAGACCTAGTCTACCACCATACAAGGATGAAGAGGACATTGCCACCTATTTAACTAGGTTTGAGCGTGTGGCCGAGATGCTGGTTTTACCCAGAGATACCTTTGCCGTTCGTCTGGGTTGCCTCCTTACTGGTAAAGCTGCCGAACTCTACACATCCCTTCCGTCATCCACCACTGAGGATTACGAGTTACTGAAGCAAGCCTTGTTAACAGGCTTCAGTAAAACTCCAGATGGCTACTGGATGGATTTCAGGTCAAACAAGATTAGAGTAGGACAGAACTACCATCAGTTTGTTACCCAGTTATCGAGGATGTTTGATTCTTGGGTTGAGTCTTCCTCTGTGGCCAATGTTTATGCTAATTTAAGGGAGTTTATCATCTTTGACCAATTTTTGTCCTCCTTATCAGCAGAAATACGCCTATTCATCAAGGAAAGAAGCCCTACCAAGCTGAAGGACGCAATACAATTAGCAGATGACTGGGCATCCGCCCACAACGCCTATCCTAAGATCTCTTCCAACAACAACGCTAAGAAAATCTCCCCTCGACTTGCTACTCCACTCCAGCCTCTACCTTCTCCTGGGAGTCAGACTCCCTCAACCGTGACTTGTCACAATTGTGGGGAAGCAGGACATATACGACCACGCTGTCCCAGGAATCCTCGAGCATTCAAGGATGGAATTACTACCACGCCCCCAAATAAGGTTGGATTTTGTTTAGAGGACCATAAAGTGCCTAACTTCTCAGTTACGGGGACTATTAATGGGTCATGGTCTTCCTCTATAATTAGGGATACTGGATGCTCTGGAGTTGTAATTTCTGAGGAAGCTTTGCCAGACATTGACCCATCACTCTGCCCCAAAGTACAAGTTGCTGACTATTTGGGACGCATCGACGAATTTCCTGTCGTTAAGTGTTACTTACGGTGCCCATTTTACACTGGTTGGACAGATGCTGTAAGGGCCCCAATTAAATTTGCTAGTGCTCTAGTTGGTAGTATTCCCGGAGTACAAGATCCTGATAGTCCTGATTCTCAACTCAGTAATGACAACCATCTTCTCCATAGTGACCATGACCAAGCCACCACTGACTTTTCTTCCCTACAAGATCCTCTGTTGCCTCCTGATGACTCGCTTTCGCCCGGAACTTCCCTCTCCTCTCAAGACAAGGACAACCTCCCTTCTGGATGTCAGCATCTACCACCAGTTGAGTCCTCAACTACTCAAGTGTGTGCTGTGGAGACCAGAGCCGGTCGATCTAAACGGGTCCACCCTCTTGTTCTGCCTAAGCTCCATCCTTTGACTGTAACCCCTGATGAGTTTCATCAACTTCAGGAATCCTGTCCTTCCTTGACGTGTTTACAGTCAAAGGCTACCACTCAAGAAGTTGAGAAGGCACGGGATGGTGCCACATACCAGTTCATACATGAGGACGGCCTCCTGTACCGAAAATGTCTCTCCTCAGATCACCTTCAAAAGGTAAATGGTTTATCCTTGGTTGTTCCCAGCGATTGCCATCCCGTCATCCTACGTGTTGCTCACGAAGGTCCTTTGGCTGGACATTTCTCCCACCGGAAGACCCAGATGAAGGTCTTGCAAGACTTTTATTGGCCAGGGATGTGTGCAGACATCCGGGATTACTGCTGTTCCTGCGACAAGTGTCAACGTATGTCGGCTAAGGGTAGGGTACGTCCAGTACCTCTTCAACCGTTACCTGTCGTAACTGAACCCTTCTCCAGAGTTGCCATTGACTTGGTAGGTCCCTTGTCTCCACCATCTTCTGAAGGACACCGTTACATCGTCACTCTAATTGATTTCTCCACTGGATTTCCAGAAGCCATGCCTCTTAAAGATATTGACACCATATCTGTATCTGAAGCTCTGCTAACCATCTTCGCCAGAGTGGGAATCCCCAGGGGAAATACTTTCCGACCGTGGGACTCAATTTACTTCCCAGCTTATGGCAGAGCTACACAAACTACTGGGAGTAAAACCCACCTTCACCACGCCTTTCCACCCCAGCGGAAACAGGCGAGTTGAACGGCTGCACGGTACCCTGAAGTCTGCCCTTCGGAAGCTGTGCTCTGATAAGCCCAAGGAGTGGCATCGATATTTAATCCCTACTTTGTTTGCCCTCAGAGAGATCCCTAACGACCGGACTGGATTCTCTCCATTTGAACTCCTCTATGGCAGGTCAGTGCGGGGTCCCCTCTCGGTGCTCCGTGACCTTTGGGAAAACCGTAGGATCCCAGAAGATGAGAGATCAACCTTCCGTTACGTCATCGAGCTACGGGAGAAACTGACCGAATGCGCCCAGCTTGCTGCCAAACACGCGGATGTGAGTATCGCCCGGTATAAGTCTTACTTTGACGTAAGATCTCAAGACTGTCAATTCCAGCCAGGCGATGAGGTATTATTACTACTGCCTAGTGACTCCAGCAAGTTGTTGGTTGCTTGGAGTGGCCCTCACAAAGTTTTGGAAAAACGGGGTAAGGTGGACTACTTGATCGAGATGCCAAGAGGACCTAAACTTTACCACGCCAATATCCTCAAAAAGTACCACCAGCGGGCCCAAGTTAACCAGCTACAAGTCCTCGACGAGATTTCACCTTTAAGCGAGCCCGAGGAAAAGGGTAAGTCATCCTATTTTAGTGAGGGTATTGATGATTTACCTGAGCTTGCTTTAACACCTGATGGTCCAACTAATGCTGAAGAACCTGTCATTAGTCTTGCTCTCACTTGGAACCAGTCTGCTCAGGTTGAAGACCTGTTTCTCACATACCAGTCTACTTTTTCGGATCAACCTGGCTGCACCAAGACTGTCGAGCACGACATCACCCTCACTACAACGGAGAGAATACAAGCGAAGATCTACCCGGTGCCAATCCATCTCCAGCACTACTACCAGGAAGAGGTTGAGCAACTATTGAGTCAAGGAATCATCCAACCTTCAACCTCTCCACACTGCTCTCCGGTTATCATGGTCAGGAAGTCCGACGGTACGTATCGGATGGCCATTGATTACAGGTTACTCAACTCAGTTACTATTTTCCATGCTGAACCATCCTGCAGTATTGAGACAGAGCTGCATAAGTTCGTTGGTGCTGAGTTCTTCTCAGAGCTAGATTTGAGTAAGGCATATTACCAGGTTCCACTTTCTGCCAAAGCTCGACGCTTCACTGCGTTTCCCACTCACAAGGGCCTGATGGAATTTACTCGGATGCCTTTTGGTCTTGTTACGGCCTGTGCCACTTATATTTGCTTAATGAGGATTGTGCTTGCTGGCTTGGCCAATGTTTCTTTTTATTTTGATAATATTTTTGTGTATTCATCTGATTGGCCCACTCACATCTCTGCCCTCAAGTCTGTTTTAGATAGACTACAACAAAACGGTTTGACTGTCAAACTTAAAAAGTGCCGGTTTGGAGCAGAGTCCATCAACTATCTGGGATTTGTTTTGTCCCGCGACCATCTTCAACCACAAGTTGGCAAGTTGACTGCCATCACCTCCATGACTCCTCCTACCACAAAGAAGTTACTCCGGAGTTTCCTAGGTTTGATATCATTTTATAAAGCTTTCATTCCTCAGGCCTCTGAGCTTACCGGCCCCCTCTCTGACTTGTTGAAGAAGCCGGTACGGGATCCCCTCCAGTGGACTGAAGATCTGCTTGAACGGTTCAAGCTGCTGAAGCAAGCCTTGACTTCGGGACCTATTCTGCGTCTTCCGGACCCCAGCCAGACCTTCGTCCTACGTACCGATGCTTCAAACTATGGATTAGGTGCTGTACTCCTTCAGTACCATGATGATTGTCCACATCCCATCTCTTACGCCAGCCGGAAACTACTGGATCGGGAACGACGATACTCTACCATCGAGAGGGAATGCATGGCCATCGTATTCGGCATTCATAGGTTTGACTTCTATCTTCGAGGTAAGGAATTTATCCTTGAAGTAGACCACAAGCCTCTAATATACCTTCAGAAATTCAGAGGTAAAAATGATAGAGTACTACGATGGGCTTTAGGTCTTCAACCCTATAAATTTAGGGTTGTTCATGTTGCCGGGACAGACAAGATTGGAGCCGACTTTCTCAGCCGGCAATAGCTTTTCTTTATTTTGTTTTCCTGCACTCGTCTTTTACAAGTTTTGTTTCCTGCACTCAAGTATTATAAGTTTGTTTATGTCTCCTGGTCAGCTGCAGTTCTTCGACATCAGCTGTGCAGCAGATGATTTAGTGGGGGCATGTGTGAGGAACTGCACCTGCCTCGTCTTCCCCTAATTAGTGGTTGAACTACCACTCTCGTCTGCCGGCGCTTGTTCACCGGCTTCCCCGCCACTACCCCACCCCCTTGTCCAGGGGTAGGGGGGTAGTCTAACCGAGCCAAGCTCCACGCCACCGGCTTGGAGAAGGACAGAACGCCTCAGCTCTCACACCTGACAACACCTCACCACCTGCTGCTGGTTCTCAACATTCCGAAGGCATTTCTGGAGACTTGGGCTCCCTTCCAGTGTGCCCTTCAACTGTACCTACACCATTCGACCCTTCCTGCTGTCTGAGGAGCAATCTACGTTGCCGAGTGTTGCTGTCACGCATCTCACCCTCCAGACAGCTGTACAGGGAGTTATTTGGGTGTCATACCCCTGCTCTGGTAATTGTTTACGAGCAGTTCGTCGTTGGTGATTTATTTTGGCTTTTAGCCTACTGTTTGCTATTTGTGTGTGTGTAAATATATTCGGGGTATCATACTCCATGATTGTTCTTCCCCACAACTCTATAAAAAGATAATATTAATTGGTAGTCACCTCGGCCCTGACAAAGGTGGATGTATGAAGATGATAAATAATGCTTGATGAATTACCATGAAATGATAAAAGCTAACCAATGTAAATATGGACCAGCTAAAAAGAATAAATCAATAATATATATATATATATATATATATATATATATATATATATATATATATATATATATATATATATATATATATATATATATATATATATTTCATACATCACACACCCCAACTTCTTGCTCTAGGTCTAGGAGGACAATAACTGCTGATCATCAGTGAAAACTTTGTACTTTGAGCAGGCACGAACATCAGTCTGCCAAGTGACAAGACAAGACAAAACTACCAAACAGTGTGAGTGTAATTCACCAGAGTTTGGAGGATCACATACTGGGCTTATGTTTGTCATCCAATACCCTTCCTGAATAAGCTCAGAACTCATCTATGGTAAGGCGGAAGCGTTTCACCACACACCCTTATCCCCTTGCTCACGAGGGATCAGTAACCACTCCGTCAGTGAAAAATCCTTAGTGAGCTGAGCAAGGTTCGAACCCATGACTTGCAAAGTGACAAGCAAGGTTGTTACCACTAAACCACAGGAGTAATGTGTGTGTGCAGATTTACCTAGTTGTATTTACTTAGCTGAAGTATACACTCATGTGGTCCTGTGTCCATATTTGTATTTGCCGTCTTTCCTTTAGTTGTTGTATATTCATGTATGTGTGTGTGTGTGTGTGTGTGTGTGTGTGTGTGTGTGTGTGTGTGTGTGTGTGTGTGTGTGTGTGTGTGTGTGTGTGTGTTCCAATTTACATTTTGCAGTATACTACTATCTCTGATACTATTCTTTCTAACATAACATGTTAGGATGACAAAAAGCCACCAAGGCCTATCTAGGTCATCCTATTTGTCAGTCAAGCGACTTTGTCAAGTACATAGTATGTCTAAAAACTGCAAACTAACAATAATAACAATAATAATAATCAGTCAAGCGACTTCGTCATGGTTCCTAAGACTGTACACTACTAATAATACTGTACATACTCTACATACTAGGGTACTTTCACCATCAATCACGCCCTGATTAGTAAATGTCATGTGGGAACTCACTTGTCAAACTTTTCAAGTGCTCTTTCAAACTCTCTGTTGGCCATTTCTTTCTCATCCTGTGCTCGCGTGGCCTGTGACTGTGCCTTCTCTAGCTTGTCCTTCAAAACTTCCACTTCAGTTGAGCGGTCATCTCTTTCCAACTGGTAAAGGAAAAAACTGGTTTTAGAAAAGAAACATGTTCACTCTTGATAAAAAAAATTGATATAACTACCACTATTACTACTACTACAGCTACCATTACTACTACTACCACCATAACTATTCTATTACTACTACTACTATTATTATTACTATCACTGCTACAACTACTACTACTATTACTACTATATCACTACTACTACTACTACTTTATCACTACTATTACTACTACTACTACTGCTACTACTACTACTAGCACTTCTACTACTACTACTAGCACTTCTATCACTGCTTCTACTACTACTACTAGTACTACTACTTAACTACTACAAATTGCATATAT
>JAPQNM010000004.1:5224422-5249422 GCA_029783475.1 Metacarcinus magister | reverse complement strand
ATATATATATACAATAAAATGGATAAAGCAAATCTAGGCCCACTTAGATAACAATAGGTTCCCTATTCTTATGCTTTATCAATTACTAGAGAATATGAATTTGATGATTCACGTAAACCTAGGTAGATCCGATCACGAGTAATGCCACAGAGAAATTTCAATACACAACTACTTATTTAACCCAAACAGATTCTGTTAGGCTAAAATTATATGTAACACAGGTTTTCTTCCCTCAAAACAACTTTTTAGTTAATTTAATCAAAATAGAAATGGAGACATGATTTGAATAATCTCAAATTAATGGAATGGGGTATTGAATTACTAGTAATATAATGACAATAAATTGATGTTACATTTATGCTTTTTGAAAAGCTAGAGTAATTTGAAGATTGGGATGTTTCTGTAAATTCATACTTAAAATAAAAGTATGTGTGAATATTACCAATTAAAAATGGTTAAAAAAACGGTATTGTGGGTGCAACATTGTCTTATTTATGGATCACTTGTTGGATTACAAATCAAGTTAATTCTTTACTAATATTTACATGAACTAACTAAGAACCTACCCTTACTGAGTAAATTAGAGCATGCTTTATATTAACTAAAATATCTCCCTTTATAAAATATTTACCTTTTTTACATTTGTCCTTTAAAGGAATATCGTAACTTAAAATTTGCAGAATCTTATAGTAGTATCCAAGTCTCTTCATGGCTGACAATGCACAAGCAAGCAGCCAGGCAAGCAAATGATTTAAGCTTCTACCATACACATATCAGCTAAACTTATATTTTCAGTTGTAATTTTTTGGTTAATTCTTCCTTAACTTAATAGGTTTTTCATGCAATGCTTTGTCTGGGTATACTGCGCAGGTTATTTAACAATTAGCTAACCAGGCCAGTGTTGCTATTCCATGCAAACTATCTGCCATAAGTGTGATCCAAACGCATATCATAAAGTTAGGGAGCGGTATCTAAAGTAAACGTAAATGTACACTAAAGTACAGGGGAGGGTACTTCATAATTACATGGGAACTATTCCTAGTAAAATTTGGAGACAGAAGGAATTCAGCATTCTGATTTAGTTACCACTGTTACTAGCACCAGCAGTTTTTTTTGTTTTTTTGTTTTTTTGGATATGTCTGCTTAGTTACAATTTTTTGTTTGCATTGTCGCATCTTTGTTAACTGTATCCATTGACCAAAATAAAAAAAAAAATCTCTGATATAATTCTGAAATATAGTTTCAAAGTTTTACCTGCTAGTTAAGAGCTTCATTCTCTTCGTTGTGTTTGACATGGCAGGAATATATTCTCTAAGGAAATGCATACATATATTTGTTACTATTTTGGATTGCCACAAATAAGTTCTACAGAGGTGGAGGACATTCTGATACATATGAAAACTGGTCCCTCTCAAATTTATAAAGTTTTATGTTTATGTTACTTTCCTTGAATTATAAAAACTGTTATAGGCTTTGGCAAAATATTGCCCTCAAACAACATTTATAAGTATATACATATGTATATGTATATGGAGCTTACTTTATTTGCATTATTTGATCAAACACAAACTTTTTTTGATAATCTTAAATCTATTCAAAAACTAATGCCACTTAGAATGAATAATCTTGCTAGAGGAAATATTCAAATTGAGCAAAGCTTTCCCTTCCAAAACTAATACTGTACCAACTTCTTTCTATCTATATACCTGGCTTATATCCCCCTTAAAGGGAGGTAGCCAAGACAAGGCGTTCATGGATTGGAGAGATATCACTCTCTCCTCCAACTATATGCCTTGTCTTTTTATAGGAGAGAACACAGAGGAGGGAGTTCCTAGACCCCTCTCTCTGTCCCTTCTGGGTTGCCTTTTATGATCGGCAGGGAACATGGTGGTAGCATTCTAATACGTACCTACTTACTACCACTATTATCACATATACTGCACACTTGAAGCATTGGGTATAATAAAAAAAAAGTTGATAAACAAGTAAGCAATATGGGGGAAAACTATAGCTTTCGAAACCCAACAATGCATTCTGGGCAGCTACCAGCCTGGTACCTAAGAGGACTCATGGGAAACAAAACCCACTTGATATTTGTATTCATATGAAAAATTTGTTCCCCAATCTATATTTTTGAGGACTCCAGCAATTTTTTAAATGTTTTCTTCACATTAAAGGAGGATTGTCTGTACATATTTAAAGACCTTTTTTATAACCTTCCTGCACCTTCTCCATCTTGATAACACCCTTTCGTAATTTTGCCCCATTTTCTTTATTTTCTTTATTAATTTCTTTATTTTTGTATCAGATGTATAATTGTTTTGTCTCTCAAATCCCACCATTTTACTATTAAAGACATATAATTTCAACTTTCTTTTATTATGCAACTGACCTGATTAATTTATAAATTTCTATTAATCTTTCACAGTATCTATCGTCTTATATCATCAACATAACAGGATAGTAATTTCATGTTATTTAAATTACTGTGAATCCTGTTCACATCACTCTCATCCTCATCTCTGAGATTAAATTATATATGCCTCATTCCTTCCTATCTTACCTATCCTGGCAAAATAGTTATGTGAAAAAATAGGTATGAATGATCTGGAATTTATATTTGCACAAAACTTTTCTGAATGTTTCATATAATAGATTAACATAAATTTTACTTTGGCTGGTAATCTCATGATAAACTTCGCAATGATTGATCCAGCTTAAGCTGAGTTATGCCATCATGCATCTACTGTAAATGAGAAAACTGTAAGTACATATGTAATGAAGTCCTTTTCACTAATAATCAGTTGTTTTTACGTCTAATCAAGAGAATTGGACACAAGTGCTTTTATGAATGCTAGTAAAAAAAAAACCTATGCATTGCTTATAAGCATCATAGTAAAAAGGTATTGGCACCCTAGAGAAAGTCAATTTGTCTATTTCTCCATAAAAAAAAAGAAGTGTCTGGATGCTTTTGGGACTTCGTATTATGCAATATATAGAGCGAAAGAGATCAGAGTGGATATTCTACATCTACACAACTGTAAATTCCTCCAATGATAAACCAACATTGTAGTGGTCCTTGACTAGTAGTATGCATGCGTATACAATATATCTAGAGAATTTGAGAACTTTCTAACAAAGAAAGTTATCTATAAATGTTGATACATATACTGCTATTTGATAATCGTTGTGTGCATGATAGTATCATGCTATTACTCAGTGCATTATAGCCATTATAGTCAGCATATGTAATTATAGCAGAACACTGTATGTAGTTTGTTTTATTGGTTTAATGAATTTCCCATCATGTATGGCCAGCTAGGGGGCAAAATAGGAGCCAGAAAAGTGTCACACGCTTTGTAGATCCTATATCAATGTGTGAATAAAAGTGACTTTGCTAAGAATGGAACAGACTCTCCTTCCCCTCCATTCCCTCTGCTAATCAAATCTGAGGAATATAATTACAATATTTAGCCTTTAAAAGAAATTCTTCAAATGTTTGTCTTAAAGAGGATTATGTGCTTCACAGATTATTGAAAGCGGAAGCAACGAAGTGTGAAAAATCCTCAGGTACCCATTACATCCTTTAATCAATTACATGAGATCTCATATTAATTATATGACTTATACATAAGCTGCTATCACTGATATGTACAAAATTAGTTCCTTACATAAACAACTAGTCACATATTTGCAGAATTACTGTAAGTATGGTAGTCCTGTGCTTCTTCCATAACTATTATCTTTTTGAGACTAAAGATGTCGCAATGCTTGCATTGTGCTTAATTTTTAAAACCCTGAACATAAATCTCACTTTATAAAATTCTAATTTCATATATCAGTGAGATTGCCTGAAATTTATCATAGAAATCTGTGAGGGACCAGTGTGCAGTAAAGAAATGCAAATATTTTTTACTTGTGCATTTTGCAGTTAAGGATACACAAGCTTTGAGCCTACATCTAATTACCATCTTCTTTGTGCTTCATCATCATTGCCAATATTCTTCTACCAGGATATCACTGACAAGGTATAACTTTGCTACCTTGCACCAAAGCAGCTGTTCCCATAGACCAATTACACTCAGCTACAGTCGTGGGTGTGGTCAGCTAGGCTTACTACGAACTTTCAGCTTAAGCTCGTCTTCTGTGTTGTACATTTACTATTTCTTCTAACTAGCTGCACCCACCATGAGTTTCTGCAGCTGAGTTGAGGTCTTCTCGTATTTTTCCTTCAGGAGTTCCAGGTCCCCGTACGTATTCTCCCGGTCCCTCTGAGCCTTGCCCAATTGCGTCTGAAGCAAATCCACCTTCTCGTTCATCGATTCCACCTCAGCACTTGCACCTTCCCGCTCTTTCTGCAGGCGTGCCATCTGAGTCTGAAGGAAAACCCGCTTGGGGGTTAGCCTGGTGGTGTCTCTAGTATATGTGTTGAGGAGAGGATAGGTAGGAGGTAGGAGATTGGTGGCGTAGTGGAACTCTTATTTCACAGTTCAGTTCTCGCAAAGAACAAAGAGCGATTCCTGTCAGTCTTATGTATGTGAAAAGCTTATGCAGCTTGGATGCAGCAAAAAATTCCCTTCAGCCAATTTATTTGAATTGCAAAATAATTATTGGTTGCAGTAACCAAGATATTTAAGTTTTGATGTGGTGCTACTAATCTATAATGCTTGAAATTAACACAAGTTGTTGATATTCTTATAAGGTTAACTATTCCTATGATGTAACATCCAAAGCATGCTAGGACACAGGCAAGCTAATCAAATGTAAAAGAACAAAACTTACTTGAAGCTTCTCATATTTCTCTCGCAACCTATCTGCCTCATGCTGTGCTGCTTCTCGCTCCTTGGATTGTCTGGCATTTTGACCGTGAGCCTTGTCCAGTTGACTCTGTATTTGTTCAAATTCATAAGCATGTTTCTCACGCTCAGCTTGTATCTGTGGAGCCGGCCATGTTCTTTATAAGATTCATTTTAGCATTACTGATTGATTAAAAGTGACATAAAACATTTAAACCTGAAACAAAATTTTATTGTTTACATGCAATTAGGAAAGACTATTACACTTTAAAAGTGGACTACTTACAAGGGTACTGAAAATATACAGGGAGGTGGAATGGATCTGTTAACAAATTACTAATCTTTATATCTTGTCAAAGATTCAAGATTAATTTAAGATTTGCAATGTCCATAAAAAAAATATTAGGGAAAAATAACATAAGTTGATTTGATTTAAATTGTGTTCCTTCTGCAGTTTTCCTGGGTGTAGCATGTATAGATGAGATAATTGGCTGTATTCTCATGTCTTGATTTGAATAAACACATTGAACTACTGTATCAATTATGTCTCCTTGATATGAGTTACATGTAAATGTGTTTTCCATAGCAATGTTCAATCAAATACATTCTAGTACCTTTTTTGAAGTAATAGGTAGTGGGTATAAAGAGGAACTGTAACACTCAGACAGACTGTGCTGTTGAAACTTCATGTCAATTTACCTGAAATTATTCCTATTATGCAAGTTATGAATAAGTATGATAATGAAAAAATAATTTATTTATATTATGCTATGCATTTTGTTGGTCAACAATTATAGCCCATAGTGAAGCATATTACATATGTCACAGTAATACCGTAAGCTAAAATTCTGTGCAATTCAACACAGCAATCCAAAGCACTGGCAACCCTGTGAGTATACTTGCTTAATGATTGTTATGTTAAATTTTATAACTGTGAATCTAGCAGGTGTTTCATGATTCTAGTAATTTCATCTGCCTTCTCGTTTCTTTGATACAGTGTAATGATGGTTTATCACAACAAACTGGAAAGTAGACAGATCTTGCTACATACATGTATCAAAACTGTATATTCAGTATCATCTGCCTAATCCAATACAAAATGGCAGCACTGGCCACAGGCCTTAAAATACTGCCTCTATCACATATCATTATGCAACTTTTATGTTGCTTTAATACATAAGTGTTACTGCATTTATGTAAAATGACTGTTCCCGATCTCATGCTGAAACTGACAAACTGGAATTGGTATCAAACTTTGCCACTTTTGTGGGACTAAATTTTGTAACACATTGCCAACAATCAAGTCTACTTCAGACTAAATCTTTATTTACGTACTGTATGCAATAATTGATTTTGCTGCTGATGACAAGATTATTATAACACGATGATAAGCTATTATTCAAATAAAAGACGAAATCAGATATGTGGCATGGCAGAATCTCATTTGGAGTTGGCTATACAGTTTGAGAGTTTACTGTGCTCTGGGAAGAAGTAGACTTGTCTGAGCCTTTAATATAAAATATGCTCCACTGCATTATCATGAAAAAACAGTTTAGTAATATAAGTTCATGTTTCATAGCATAGTGGTTTGGGGGTCATAAGTCAGGATTCCCCAATACTGTAATATCAGATACATTAGGTATATCTGTGAAGTAATAGTTCCAGTAAATATATAGAACTAGACATAACAAATCTTCATGTATTTCCAATACAGGGAGACATGTATTAGCAAAAATGAAAACTTGAGGCTTTGCTATTTCTGCATTTATGTTGAATTTGGTTTGTATAATCATGTAGTTGAAATCTCACCATCTTTGAGTTATTCTTCAATAATAGAGGAATAGCAACAAAATTTAAAGGCTAAGTAAGATGCAAATGGAAGAAAATTAAAGGTGGTCATCCCATTAGCATGTGCACCCCCATGCATTCCAATACATTCCAACACATTCCAACAAGAGTAAGCACGCCTGACATTAGGAGGTGAGAATATGGGTCAACATAACCACTACCTTTAAAAAGTGACAAAATATTTCAACCTTCCCTCTGTTGGTGGCCCTTAATAGTTATACCCAATAACAAAAACAAATGCATAGCCCATCATTAATGGGTGGTAATCCCATTTGCCTCTCCCTCCTCATCAGTACAAGTCTTCTCTCCAGCCCTCAGCAGCAAACCAACCAAGAAAAGACCTGGATTGGACAAGCACGAGGTGCAGTGACCTATGTGTGCGGTGCCAACATTGGAGACAGCACAGCGCATGTTTGACCCCCACAACAAGATTACTCCTATTTATAAGCATAATGTTTTTTTACTTCACTCCCTCCATGGCATTCATACATCTCATTGAGATTTTGTGTTAAGCAAAAAATATACCATATGAACCCTATGGATAGATCAATATGTATATATATGTATACATATTCACATCTTTCCTTATTGGTAAACCAGATAGTCCAGAAAAGGTCACACTTTAATCTAATTCCCTTGCTCAGTAGCTATTATCTGATCTGTCTTCCTCAATCATTGTTCTTTCATTCTTGTGTAACAATGGTAATTTACACTTACCCTGCGCATCTCAGCACTCTGCCTCTCATAACGTTCCTGAAGTTGGTCCAATTCAGACTGAATCTTGTCAAGTGATGCTTGTGTCTTTTCCTGCCCGATTTGTGCCTTACCCACAGTTGCTTGAGACCTCTCCAACTCCTCTCGTAGCTTCTCCACCTGTAACCAAAAGACGGATGATAAAGATAACTCAAATTAGATGAAATCTTACATATCTTCATTCTATTATCTTTCTAAAACTTGATAATATATAGGTACTATAAATTTAGATAGAGCAAAATACAGTGCTGTATATCATAACATATCAACACATAAAACATTTTTTTCCCAATAATATCTTATATTTTTCCTGTAATATTACACGCGTATTTAGTCTTATAATGTTTTTTACAGCTACTAAGCATCTTCTGCATACAAAATAGTATCTAAATTCCAATTGTGTATTATCAATTTCCATCACTATTCCCATATCACCAATCCTTGGTTTCATTTCCCTAACCAGTCCATATATATAAACAGATTAAACAACCAGTGATGTCACATATCCTCCATAATGGTCTTCAAGTGGTTAAGTCCACACACTCTATCTTTGCCAACTCCAATTCTCTTACTATCAAAAAAAATATACATCTTACAATCTATAGTCTCTGATGTTTCATTCCCTCCGGTAACATCACCCGAGGGAATGGCCATGGCAGAAGACCCTCCATCTCTCCCTAACCATGCACTTCCTCCTTGCTTGTTGAATCCCTCCCCCTCTATCAGCAACTCTTTCATACATGTATTCCTTAACTCAATCCTGCCAGCTTACAACTGACCTTCCTCTCCTCCTAAGACTCTCAGTTTCACTTACATATACTTTCTTCACAAACTCTTCACTCTTCTTTCTCTCCATATGACTAAACTATCTCAACATATCTATTTTCACCCATTACACTTAACTCCATTTCAACAATCACAGTTAGTTTAGTGACTGACCTCATTCACCCAGCGTTCTCTTTCACTGTGTTGTCGAGCCACTGTGGCCTGGGCACGCTCCAGCTCCTCTTGGACACTGTCTTTTTCACTCTGGGCATTCTCCAATCTGGCTTTCAACCGATAGATCTCTCCTTGTGCCTTCTCCACCTTCTCTTGCAATTGCTCCACCTGTGTTGTTATATTAGCTCAGACTTCAGTAAAAAAAATAAAACCTAAACTGAAGTAAACCATCTGTAGCACTGAAATGAAACCGTGTTATGTGTATATCTATAAATAAAAAAAAAATAAAATAAAAGATTGAAATTTGAAGCTATTCTTATTATTATGTATATGTTTCATGTAGCATTTCATATATTCAGCCTCTCTTATTACTACAATATCTCTAACCTAAGGCTGGTATTACTAAGAAAAATCCATGTTCTGGCTACAGCTGCTATAGTACTTCTGCTCGCTACTAACAGAGATGGAAGTGATTATTGACCTTTACCTCCACATGGGACCGTTCATAGTCAGATTGGTTCATGCGCAGTTCGGTCTGTGCACGCCGCAGGTCTGCCTGACACTTGTCAAGCTTCTCCTGCAAGCGCTCCACTTCTCCTGTACCTCCAGGCATTGCAGAGCGGCCATATGAGGGATGAGAGCGCTCTAGGTCATGGTGGAGCCTCTCGTTCTCAGTCCTCAGTCTGTCATTTTCCATCTCAAGCTTGCTGAGGCGATGGCGGTAAGACTCATAATCACTTGTATTCTTACCCACTTCACCATGCATTTTTTCCAACTCTGCCTTGGCCTTGCCTAGCTCAGACTGACTGCATTCTAGTTTAGCCTCAAGCTTGTCCTTCTCAGCCAGTGAACGTTCTAGGCGAACCTGCAGTTTTTCCACCTCCCCTTCTAGTGTGTGAAGTTTCATCTTGTATTCTGCAATGTCCCTTTCATGAAGTGACTGCTCTTGGTGTCGCTCTTGCTCTGCTCTGTCACGCTGTTCTCTAAGCTGTTGAATCTGTTTGTCCTTATCTCCAATGGCCTCTTCTAGGGACGACAGTGCACCCTCAGATGTGGAGTGGTGGGCTTGCACTGCTGTCAACCGTGCACGTGCCATGTCTACTTGGTTGTCTTTTTCCCGCAGCAGATCCTCTAAGTTCTCAATCTGAAGAGCCAGTAAACTGTAGTTTTCTACACATACATACTCAAAGTAACTTATTGCAGCCCCTTTTCTAGTGAAATGTTTTGGTCATTACAGCCTCACCTAAATATGTCCCATTTTCAAGTGCCTATTGCTAGACTCTATTAATTTAAACATGTTGCATGATCTTAACCAAGCTCTTGCACACTAGCAAATAATATCATTCATCCAAGTTAGCTATCATCAATTATCAAAAGAAATCCAAACAGGTTTCACTTTAATGTATCAGCCCCTTAAAGTAAAGTGGTACTACCTTTCTGAAGATATTTATGTAAAATACACACAAAACCAGTGACTTGTGACAACAACTAAGTAAATCCTGGCAAATAGTATTATGAAAAAATAGATATGAAAAAAAATATATAGACTTTGATTATTAAGCTTAATGAAGAACTATATTTTTGCTAAAATCTGTTAAGGTAGAATTTTAAGTAAGAAAAAGAAAAGATAAAGCATTATATCAGACACTTAACCTGAAAATACCTTGGGATGAGCCGTGGATACAATACCTTTCTGTGCTAAGGATGAGAGGACAAACATACTGTATTGTCCTGTACCAGTGGCAACAAGGGGACTTTGAAGGTAAAAGAAGTTATACTGGAAAAAAAACTAAAATAATTCATAAAATACCGAAAATCTGCTGACAAAGAAAAAATCATAATAAAGCATTTTTGATAATCTTTGCAACACAAAATAATGAGCGGGAAAAAAAATGGAAATGAAAATCTATGACACAATGATAAGCTTTCAATTTTTAAAACTACAGACAACCACAAACTAAAGATTTATAAATATATTACCTGTCTAGCCTCCATTGGTTAATACGCCAGTGCATGCTGTATGTATGTACATATACAGTAATTTCAATTCATGTGTTAGTTGGTTAATCAGTTCATTCAGAAGGCAGGCAAGATCACATGTATCAGTAATGGTTTGATTAGTTCAGGCTTAAAATATTTTCTGTTAATGTTAGAAAAAAATCATGAATTAGGGGATGTTATATAAGAATGTATTAGAATGAGTGGAATGGATCATGTTTATCTGATAAATGGATGGTAACATCAATGAAACAGTAAAATCTAGAAATTTGTGATCATGTGGTGAAAGATATATGATGAATCATAAAATATGACTGATCAATATATGGCAATAAATTTTTGTTAAAGCACATTACTCAGATTAAACAAAATAATATTGTAATAAAAAATATGTAGCGAATAATAATAATGTTTAAAAGATAGGGAAATTCCCCTCCAAAACACATTTCATTATAATTCAATGTGCGCTCATAAATGTAACAAACTATACCTTCTGAAAAATCTGACATGTTAAGACATATTTACCTAGTGTGGTTCATTTTTTCAATAAAGCATCCAAACTACTGAACTTATATATATATATATATATATATATATATATATATATATATATATATATATATATATATATATATTATATATAACTGCTCAAAATAGGCTTGGTACTACAAATATACAAAGATCTAAATCAAATCGCCTACTCTGGTGCTTCAGTTCTTACCTTTTGCATCTTTAACTTGTTCTGTCTTTACATCCACAGTGACCTGATATTAAACATTTACTCTTACCATAGTCTAGCCTCCATTCTGTATCATTTTTCAACAGAGTATTTATCCAACAGTGCATTTACACTTCCAGACTAGGAAGACCGTGTCTACCGTGACTCTAAAATACCTTTCTTTGTAGGACATTGATCTTCCTGTCTTTGATATCCATGTGATCACGAAGTTCAGTTAGCTCTGAGTTGAGCTTGTTCCTTTCCTGGGTGGTCTGGAGGGACTGCTGGGTCTTCTTCTCAATGGTTTTGTTCTTCTCCTCAAGGCGCTGCCGCATCTCCTCCACCTGACGAAGTATACCGGAGGAATGCTGTAAACCAAAGCACACAGGGGTCGTCCATAAATCTTGATTCTTTAAAAAGTGGGAAGAAAATCACGCTGCTTCCCTC
Source organism: Metacarcinus magister (assembly GCA_029783475.1). NCBI lineage: Eukaryota > Metazoa > Arthropoda > Malacostraca > Decapoda > Cancridae > Metacarcinus > Metacarcinus magister. The sequence goes on along the minus strand of JAPQNM010000004.1, from coordinate 5,237,923 downwards.
TTATGGCGGCCGTGTATGTTTGTATCGATAGAAAGTCTCACATCTGTGCATTCTTAGCATCCATCTCATCCCATTCACTTGCCTCATACATCTGATTTTTTTTGTATTGGTGATGAGTAAGAGCAAGGGAGAGGGGTGGATGATGACTACAGATGGATGGATGTGATACAAACATCAATGCTGAGGTATACATGTGGTAGGGAGATAGGGTTTATTAAAAGAAGTTAATTCAATGTAAAGTCAGCCAAAAGTATCAATACTACAATTCCCAGCAAGAAAGATCAAACCAGCTTGGTTAGTAAATAGATATTTTTTATAGGAAAGTGACACCATGGAAAACCAATATATGTACAGCATTATGGCAGGGTAGAGGCTGAGATTACATCTTATTGACTTCTACAGAAGGTGCCACCAGTGCTACAGGTCAACAGTTAAGCATGGCCAGGTTGTCAGCTGTGCAAGTCATTCACATAGGAATGCCTGATACACACTACCAAACAAATAACAATAACCAGGAGTGTAAGTTATTATATATCAGCAAACAAAACTAATATTCAATTACATAATACCTAGATATCTTTTGAATATTATATGAAAATGTTAAGTTGAGAATTGGACTCTAATACAGAAATACACTATGACAATTTTGTATTTATAATGTGCTGTGCAGGTTTAATTGATTTCCTTGGTCACATACCTAAGCTCATGGATATATCAGCACACAGGTTACATAACAATCTAGGTAATGGTTTAGTGGGTATCAGTATGCATATGCTATTCTGGCATAAAGAGGGACTCTGGTTGCATGAAGAAAATGCAGGACGCTACTTGTTATCAATTAAGAAGATAGGAATGGAACAAGGAATAAGCACAGGAGGAAAAATAAAATATATCACTCAGTGGGTAGGGGATTTGGATGGGTTGTTCACAAAGCAGATGAGGAAACAATGTATACTCTGGGTTGCATATCGCTAATTATATTTCCATCTAGGGATAGCTCAAACTTTTTAGAATATCCTGCAGCTCATTACTGCATTAGCTCCCCTTAGTTTAGTGGAAGACCTATATCTCAAGGTTATTAATTTTCATTTCTTAAATTATCCTTCCTATGATTGAGGCATTAATGTGTGAAGATAAGGACAGTATTTCACAACTGTCTATTTACCCAACTGCATATAAAAACACCTACATAACTACCAATATCTGTCTGTCTATGTATTTACCAAGTTATAATATACAGGGCCTGAACTACACTCATGTGGTCCTGTTTCCGTCTCAATATTTGTCGTTTTCCTTCAGTACAGTAGAATCTCGCAGTACGAGTGCACCATTGTACAAGTAATTTGCTTTATGCGCTGTGGCTTGAATATTTTTGTTTTGAAATAAGAGTGAAAATCCGCAGTATGAGCAATCTTCATACTAGTGGGCGCTGAGCTCACACCATTTTTCTCTGTTTCGTGGCTTATTTGGCATTATTTTGTAGGACGAGTAAATCGCAAAACGAGCTCTCTCATGGAACAAATTAAACTCGTAATGTGAGGTTCTACTATAGTTATAAATCATTTACCATGCTTTTCCTTAATGCGTATGTGATTGCAACTGCATGTATATGAATAATGAAGTACCAGTGCAATGTACTATATCACTATAGGCTAAAGCAAAACGAACTGTCAAACTTAAGGAGTACGTATATACATATGCAATGCAAATCATACCAAAAAACAATCACTTTCAAGTGAAAAAAGTATATCCATACATTAGTAGCTACCAAAAATTAAAGGAAAACAAAATCTTGACTTTGTAATACCAATGTTGGATCCTAAGTATTCTAAAAGGTTTAAAGACATATAACTATGCAGGAATCATATCATATTGCTGAATATTTGAATAATGATGTGATAATTTTCCTCAAAAACAAGTTTCTGCAGCTTTGTGTTATCTACAAACAGTTTCCAGTTTGATGTAAAAATACAATGGAGTCGTGAATATTTGGAGACTTAGCCGTACTCTCACATAGCTGGTCACCATATATCAGGATATTTTTTTTCAACACATTTCTATTGCCTTCAAGAATATTTACTTTAGTGTTGTGGCTGTTGATGAGTACCTGATTGTAAAAAAAATGTGTTCTCCATATAGGGAGGTATATAAAAAAATATACCTACAAATGCATAGTTCTCAAGTCTCTGGAATAATTAAGCAAGGTTTTCCACTTATGAAACTATGTGTTAAGAAACACTGAGAAGATTATTTAAAGGAGTAAGAAGCAATGAGAAGACTGCAGCCGAGGATCGAACCTCTGATATTACACTACTAATACTACTACTTCTACTACTACTACTACTACTACTACTTCTACTACTACTACTACTACTACTACTACTTTTTTTTATACTACTACTACTACTACTTACTACTACTACTACTACTATTACTACTACTACACTGTACTAGTATATTTTTGTGTTGAAATGATTATAGATTACTGTTAATATAAAAGACTATTGAAGATCTTTTCTAAGTGGTTCATCCTTGTAGCGACTCAAACTAACCGGAGCTAACTAACTAACTAACAGGAGCTGCCTTGTGTAGGTCAACAGGCCTTTTGCAGCCTCATTATTTTCTTACATTCTTATGTTCTTATATGTGAGCAGCTTCAAGAAACATAAAACTAATTTTCTACGAGTAATATGCTGCCATAACGACAAATTTCCTGCAATGCGCCTGTAGAAGCACTGCCATGTTGTTGCTATTGCTAACACGGGAAATGTTCACACTTACACATCACAACGCCCAACAAACAATACAAAACAAAGCCCTAAAATCATTACATGATGGACAGGTACAGTACCGTCAGACTACCTACACCACGAAACCAATCCTCAAGGTCAAGGACCACCTGACAGGAGCGGTACATGTACACCAAACACTCTAAAACCGCCACAAACTCACACCATCCACTACCCTACATGGCACACCACCCCCACATACCAAGATACATAAAAACAACACACCACACATTATCACACACGAATCCTATCATCACTACCACCTTGTCCTCCCCAAACCCGCCTCCAGAAACATGTTCACACCAGATAACCCACCGCTCCATCCAGTGACTCAAGAACAACACTCAGTTACTTACACGGCCCCCAGATATCCACCTTTCTGAATAATCCTTTTCCCGTGAGGACAAAGTCCACTTGACAAGGCTGTGGTGTGAACACCATTCGGCTATTCTGATTCCTGAGCAATCAGAAGAGACTGGATGGCTCCATTGTGGATGGCTGTCTAGGATGCAACACATCATTCCACACAATCAACCATATTACAGAAGACTGCACTGCAAATAATCACACTCGTCAACTACACAGCATACACTTCATGAAGGCTCTGTGGGAAAACCCAATCCAATCCAACACCAGTCTGAGGTGCTCGACAGTGCTCGTAGCTGTTCGGTGGCAGTTTTCTAGCTACACCAAGGACTCTACACTACCACGACGGTCCACTCAATCGTCTCAATGTTAACTTTTTGTTCTCGCCGCAACGGTGACATCTCCAGCGACCAGCGGGTAACACTACGCTCGCTCCCATACGTCTAGCATTACCCACACCTTTTGAAAGCTCATTATTAATGATTTATCATACCCACAAGCTTCACTGTACACAATTTTATATTGAGATCAGTGGTGCAGACTCACATTGACTTTCCTCTGTGGCCTCATGTCAAAAAAGTACCATTGTGCTGGTGTATGTACTACGTATGTAAGGAGGCAATTCTAATTAAACTTAACGCAGAAGAGAGTTTTACAGCGATAGCCTTGTAGTTCAAATTTATAAAACGTGAACTTATATAAGATCTTTTGTACTAAAAGGAAAGTTAATGAGAAAATAAATCACTATACTGTTCTTACAGACAAGTGTATTCATTGATAGAGAATCTTTACATGCAGCCTGTATTGTGCAAGGAACTAATCAAAGCTTATCAACAGTGATGAAGCGGAAAGCCAATGTACACGTTGTAGGCCTGTGGTTTGTGCAGGTGGAGCATCCTTCCAGGCCTGGCCATCACTACTGTGCCACCTGGAAGCCCTGCTGCTACTGCCACTACACCTACACTTACCAAGGCAATATGCACATTTTTATCCATCTTTATCAATACTAATACAATCAAAATTGTTATTTTTGTGATTACTATTGTTACTACTATTATCAGTAAAATCATTATTATTATTACTATTATTATTATTATTATTATTATTATTATTATTATTATTGTTACTATTATTTTATTTTTATTTATATTTTTTTTATTTAAACATTGGCTTACAATAAAGGCTTAAAGCTAATTTATTACTATTATTACTATTGTTACTATTATTATTATTATTATTATTATTATTATTATTATTATTATTATCATTATTATTATTATCATTACTATTATCATTAATATTGTTATGATTATTATTATTGTCATTATCATTATTATCATTATTATTATTATCATTATTATTATTATGAAGTTATTATTACTATTATCATCAACTATTATTACCTCTGACTATTATCATTATCATCATTACTATTACGATCATTGAAATGTACACAAACTAAGCACTATGCTTAATGTCAGCAGCTTTCAAGTTACTACTGACTTGCATGTGAAGTTTGTATAAAAGAAAAAAAGTCATATGATATAATATTTCAGGCAAGTGCAAATGGAAGCATCAGCATCAGTGCTTTCAGACAAGACACAAATGTTCTTCCTACTCACAATTTTAGACTTTATATTGAGCAAGAGGTTAGCAACAAAACAGACCCAATCAAGCAAGGCCAAAAAAAAGTGTATATCATATGAATAAAAAGTGGTAAACCTTGGCACAAGCATCAAGTACATGGGATAGTGAGGTAAGCCTTGGTGCTACGAGTGAGAGGTGTAGAGGTGGTGGCGCACTGTTGGCCTGCTCCATGGTGGAACTCAGCTTTAATTGGTCGGTAGTAGGGCAATACGTGGGTGGCTATCGCCCTCCCTAGGGCCCGACCGTGTCTCCCTGTGGCTGAGGGAAGTAAAGGGGCGCGAGCAGGGAAAACAGAGTGGAGGAAGGGTCGTGTTTGGTAACGAAGAGACTTGTGAAACAGAGTAGGCAAGGAAGGGGGAATGTGTGTGCGGGAAGTACACTTACTATGTATGTTCGTTACCTACTAAGAGTAATATCATGGAGGATTTTTAGTGAAGCACCTTAATTGGGGTTGCCACTAATCTGTTATCTTGACTGAAGTCTACAGAAGTTGTGATGGTTTCGTCTCCGCAAGGTTATCTAACTAAGGAGTTATCATAACAACTATTTTCTGAATATAATGTTGATTTTTAACCGATTTGTGCACACGAGTATATATCTCAACAAAAAAAAGTTGAAGTTTTACATTTACTATTATCATAGATTATGGGCACCACTTCTTTACTCTCATCTCAATGGATTGCGTGTGACAGAACTAGCAGGGTCCTATTTCTGTCATACCTGACTACTGCTTACACTGATAGACTCGGAAGCTGCTGCCATTGAGAAATATTATTGGTGAGGATTTTCAATTGATTAAAAAACAAACATATCTGGGCAGACAGCAACCTAGCTTGAGTTGTTATTTCGTAGTGGTCTCTGAAGTGGCAACCCCGTAAATCTTTCAATGACGGCAAGAAAAATGTGTATGTGACAGCGCCGTGGACTGACAATTGCAGCACTTATTAAACAGATGTCAGCAATTGGTACATGGTACTATCTCTTTTCTGCAATATTTTAGACAATTCCTAGCATGCAGGCAGTTTGCCATTGCGCGTGGGAGTTTGGTGGAGGAAGAGGTTTAAAGAAAACCGAAGTCACATCCTGCTGAATGAAAAGGGAAGTCAGAGTTTGTCCGAAGTAGTTCTTACGGAACCCTTAGAGAACACTCACGTCAGCCTGAAGCATGTTGTAGTGCTCCTCCTTCGCGCAGAGAGACTCCTTCAGCACAGTGATGTGACGCTGGTAGTCCGAGTGTTGCTCCTCTAAGGTCTTCATCTTCGCAGACAGTGCAAGAATTTCTTGATCTCTCTTCTGAATCTCCAACCGGGACTCTTCCAGCTACATCGCAGAGGAAAGAAATGCAAGGTTAGCGCTATCCTCAGGTAGCAGTAGAGGATCAGCACTCCAGGCCAGAACTACAAGCATGTGGCGAGGGGCACATAGGTGATGGTCGCATACACTACAGGTGCTGATTGGGGTACGCACGCACACATACACACATGTACACCTAATTGGATGATGGTTTTAAAAGTACAGTGTAAACGTTGGAGCCCGGACTTATTGGAAACTTAGATATGCAATTGAAAATGTGCAAACCGAAAAAAACTCCAATTATTTTTAAACAAAGATGTAGGTGATTAAAATCTCCAATATATAAAATTCTATTCTCTTAAAAAAAGTAAATACAAGAAGGCTAACGGGTTTAGTGGTAATCACCTTAACTTAAAACAAAATATGATTGCAACTGAAATATTCTGATTTCAAAACGTTTAACATTACTATGAAAAAAACTGCATTGGAAAATTAGCATAGGCCATAAAAGACTGTACTACACAGATATAGCTTCGCACAGGTACACACGCAAACACACCCTTGGCTACAGAAAGATGACAAAAAATCTAATAGCAACAAAATGTGAACCTAGAAAATATTTTTTCTAAAAAATATGAAGAAATAACTATTCAGATATACACACTTTCTACAAAAGCGCTAAGGACACACACGAAATCTGTGGGAGGTGTTTTCTATACTAATTGGAAAAATGAAAAACTGTACAGTTATTCTAAGACAAGGAGAATGAGACCTAACACATGTGAAGGTAACACAGATTAATATTTGAAGCAGAAGAGGAAGGGAGAGGGAGGACGCTAGTTCGTCTTACGAAGTTTTCTTCTTCCCTCTCCCCTTCGCTCCCCTCTCCCTACCCAACCGTCAGGCAATCATTAGCAGGCTGGAACGCTTAATTAGCAAGCAAAATCTTGGCCGTGCCTGCAATTTGATAGCCCAGACTTGCATGCTTATCTTCTCTAGCAAATGGTGGGTGTGCGCGGCATATCAGTCTCTTGGGCTGAGCCGAGAAAATAAGTAAATCATGCAGGAGACAAATGACCACAGGGATGGGTGACTTACCTCTCAACAATTAATGCCTACTAACTTATCTCGCATAACTGCCCCAGGGCTAGTGTCATTTTTTTTTAGGAACCTAGTACAGGCAGCAAAAATTGCAGGAAAAGTGTTTAACGCCTTTTTTTAGAAGTTTTCTTTCACATTAGCATACACATCTTTTCTTGCAATTTTACGCCGGCGTTACTGGGACAGACACTACCAGCTTCCTGGAGGACCGTGACATCACATGTCAACACAAGGCCGCCATGCCCCTCGCTGCTGCAGCCACGACACCCTTAACCCCATCCTGATATGTATAGATATATGTATTTTTTGGTGTTACAGATCCTTGGTGTTACTTATGGTCGGAATCACAACGCGGTTATATGACGGAAGGGTCACAGCACCCCGGCGGGAACGGACGAGGCTGAGCAGTGCGCGGCCTGGCGACACATTGTGACGTCACAGCCCAGGCAGCCTCGACTTACTTGCGATTTAGCTTTGCGCTCCCGCTCCTGCAGCACCTGGAGGAGGCGTGAGTCATCGGTGGGTGGCGGGGTGACTAAGGAGGCGCGGGAGCCCCAGCGGGAGCCGCCCAGGCCACCCCCGACAAGCATCCCGCCAAGGCCCGCCCCTCCTGCCTCCCTGGCCATAGCCACCTCCCCCTCCAGGAGTGCCACTTCACGCTCCAGCGAAAGGATACGCGCGTCCTTGGTCTCCAGCAGCGCCGTCAGAGTGGCCGAGGTACCGACGTCACCAGCAGCAGGGCCGTTGAGCCCCCACGGCCCCCCGAAGCTATGGTCGTGCTCGCGACGCAGCCGCTCCGCCACTTCCAGAGCCTCCTGCAGCCATATACCCACACCCGGTCAACCCCAAGCCACAGCCGCTCACTCCAACACCCGCAGGCACCACTACCACCGCACACTAAGCGGCCAGCACACTGCCCGCTCTCACACAACACGTCAACCTCTGATTGTCACACAAACAGGTGATCAGCGGTGTCTAAGGCTGTGACCTTAGTGACCAGATAGGTTTGGTTCATCTTGAAGCTATAATTATTACGGCCACCATGTACGGCTATGCCCTGCTTCCATGGATGAATTATATGACAGCTTGCAATTACTGGCAATGGACTAGGAGTATAGAACTTGGGGTTAACCGACAATCAGATATTGTTGTGAGGTCGGGGAGCGACTCTGTTCTTGCGCTACAGGAAGGAGGGGAGAGGAACTGTCACAGTGCTCACCAAACTTAACACTAATGAGGGCCACTTGCATTCACATTCAACCAGAGCCATCTCCATCACCACCAAAACCATCACCATCATCACATTCATGGATGTCATAAAACTTTCTGGATCAACTGAGGTTACCACACAATTTCTGAAGCACTAGGTTTTTTCCACTAAAATCATGATTCTCCTTCAATCGAGGAGCCCCAGCTCAAGTTAAATCAGAAAAAATTACCTTTCGGAGGTTTCCGGTCCCCCAAGGTACAGCTTCAGGTGATAAATGTTGAATCAATCCAACTAACCTTGGCTCTAGTCACCAAGGAACTGTTAGCATCAACCCAAACCCTCTAACACCATCCCCACTAACAGTTCGGCCCTCGCACCTGTGATCCGCAGCTGCTGGTATCCTACAGAGCTGTCTACTTCACAATACCTGTCAGACACAAACACACACGTACATACACACAGACACTAACAACAACTATAGTGTAGCAGACTTCAAGAATTGAATGACTGAACAAACGGTACATGCAGGTTGCAGCAACGACAGCGAGAAGCGGAACAGTTTTCTGATCACAACAATGATCAAGATGAAAAGTATAGTGGACACTCGCACTGAATGCTTTTCTTTTCCTCTCTCTCTCTCTCTCTCTCTCTCTCTCTCTCTCTCTCTCTCTCTCTCTCTCTCTCTCTCTCTCTCTCTCTCTCTCTCTCTCTCTCTCTCGTTCAAATATACATAGGCGCACCCTCACGTGAAAACACAATCACACATACGCACAGTTTTATACTATATTTTGAGCGATAAGACAGTCCGCTCACGTTGCTACAGTACAAGTCAAGGACCAAAGAAGTGAATCTACAACTCAAGCGTCTAGTGAAGCAGGTGGTGACGTGGCGCACAGTCATGTAGATTACGTCTAATTCAAAGTTTACAGCTAAAAATATTTACCCCTCAGAGACAAACACGGGCGGTTATTTTAAACAAAAGCGTAAAACAGGTAAAAAAAAAATATGTAAGATCTCCGCTATCTATTGGATTTGGGTGACGTCAGTAATATAGCTTAACTACTTATGAAATGCATAATGATACTTCAAACTCCTTTACTAAACAAAACTAAAATGCATCTCTTCTTTAATGGGGAAAGAAAGAAAGAAAGACTTAATACGATCATATGAAAATCTTAATGCAAATGAAATAAACAAAATAAAAGTAATATGTAAATCTGAATATACAACCTCGTTTACATTAATACAAACTGTGGAGAACACTAGCACACACATTAACTCATCCTTTCATTCTGTTAAGTATTCAATAAGTTAATCATTTTCAGGGGAAGAGTACAGGGTCGGGGAACTGAGACAACTGATCACAGAACAGGTATTGCGGGTCCACCTCTAAGCAAGGAACCTAAGATTAAGGAGAGTGGCGGGAGGGTTGCCTAAGAGGAAGCAGATTCGTCAGTCTTCAGGCAGTGTATGTGTCGGGGTGGGGCGGGGGTTGGGAAGGATGGAGGGGGATGAGAGGACTGAGGGGTTGAATTGGGGTTGTGCTTGTATGTGGGGGGATAGGGTACGATGGAGTGGGATGGAAGGGACGGGGGATGTGTGTGTGTGTATGTGTGTATGTGTGTGTGTGTGTGTGTGTGTGTGTGTGTGTGTGTGTGTGTGTGAAATAGGGAGGTACAGAGTAGGTTAAGTACATATGGTAGGAGAAAAAGAAAGAAGAAAGGAAGCAAAGATGGAAGGAAGAAAAGGAAATAAGTGAGCAGTTGAAAGAGTTAGGAAGGTAGGTGCGTAAGTAAGTGAGTAAGTTAGTAAGTAAGTGCTTCTCTCTGGGGGTCTAGTGGTGGGAGGGCTTGGCAGCCTAAGTCTACGTATACCCGAGTACACAAAGCTACACCCTGGAGAAGACCGCCCGGCCGAGACACCTACAGACGCACCCAAGCAAACACTCATCCTCCTGCCACCAGACGAGGCCAAAAGAAAAGCGGTGCGTTTGACAGGTAGACAAGAGAGAAAAATCTCCCATTTGGTAAGGAGGACAGATGGCAAGTTGTGATTCTGACTGATTTCTGGCACACCTGGCGTTGGAGACCCTGAGTGGGTGGGCGGCGCTGAATGTGATGTATCTGGGCCCTGGGTGGGCTTCCCCACGACGACCTCTACCACTACTGAGGAAGGTCTTGGCTCTACATCGGCAGGGTCTTAGGTTAGGGGTCAACATGAGCCCGAGGCAGGGCAGGACGGCTGCCCCTGGCCAACGGGCGCGTGCCGACCCCAGCCTTTTCTAACTCTAGTTACTTTAGGGTTAGTTGCGTTCCTTGATCTAGCAAGGTATGAGGTATGATACTCGGGTACAGTCTACTTTACCCCGGGCAGGAGTCTACCTATACCCGGGCACTTGGCATCCCTCACCACGGACGCGGCAACGGCACCTAGTCTGTCTGTCAACAGGTCACTCAGACCCAGCCAAGGAAGTGGTTCATTTAGTATGGTTTGATTGATACTCATAATCAAATAGTAAATGAAGAGTAAGACTGATCAGTGATTAGTATTTGAATGGTTTACCAATAGATCAATGAATGCAGGTCGACTAACAATAGTCGATTAAATCATCTTTCCACGACTTACAGCTGAGGCAAGTCAACGGAAAAGTTCGGTGTGAGGCGGGTTAAGCCGGATGTGCTGGGCGTGGGCGGCAGCGCAGGTGGGGGTGACCAGGCTGGCGGGGGCGGGGGACTCGCTGCCCGGGCGGCTGCTGTTGACGGCGGACCACAAGGGCGCGGGTCGGGCTGCCTTCCTCCCTCCCTTACACTCGCTAGGGGTCGAAACGACCTCTTCCCTCGCTTTCCCTCCCTTCCTCCCTCACGCACTCACTCCCCCTCCGACGGAGTACACACCCACACACACACACACACACATACACACACACACACACACACACACACACACACACAAACACACACACACCGGGAGGGTGGAGCGGCCCGACCCGCCACCCCAAGGGACGTTTATAATCGCTACTCACCTGGCGGAGCTTCTCACAGTCCTCCTCTCGCTGGCACAGTGCTTCCTTCAAACGGTCCAGATCATTCTGGGTCTCCACAAGGCGCGCTCGCGTTTGTTCCAACTCTACTGACCCTTCCTCATCTATATTTTTATCACCTATAACAACATGCAACAGCGCCATCAATCATGTGACATAGGCGGGCGCTAAGGTCGACACAGCACGGCCACACGTTGTCACTAGCCTACGGGAGGGTGGGGTTCGGGGGGGAACGCTGGGCCGGCCAACCTCACCCTCCTGATTCAGGGCGAGAGGGGTGGTAGGGACATGAAGGGTTAGGGGTGCGAAGGGAGACTTAAGGTCATTAGTGACTGGACGTGTATCTACTCCATTATATTTACACAAACCACTTAGTTATTTTGTGGAAAATATAGAGAAAAAGAACAATGAAAGAGAGTGTTTGAGCTCTTTGTCATATTCTAAGGTGGATCTGCCTTGGAGACAACATAAGGTGACATGATGGGATACAGACTTCCCCCCCGTAAGTCACTCTTGACGGGGGTTAGGGTGCTTTGTCCAGCCCGCTTCCCTTGCCCCTTGCCCCAATCTACGCCCTGGGACCCCACAACTATTTAAGGGCAAATCACTGCATACGTATCCTTACTACACATAATTTTATTTATGAATAATTCAAAAGCTTGTTGGAACTTATTCAAATGACTTCTGTTGATTAATTAAGGATTCTGCGGCAGTGTTAAAATGCTCCGAAAAGTTGTGGGGTGTCAACAAACGGCAGGCTGATACAGGGACACAGCTGGAACCAAGGGCGGCTTGGCGGTGAGTCGGGGGACGTGAGGGGCGGAGAGAACACATAGGATCGTGACACCACAAACAGAGAAAAAGAGTAGCGTGATTATTTTGCTTAATTTCCGCGGGTGCTCGGGGTGATAAGCTAAGAGACAGTTAAGAAAGCGTAAGAAAAAAACGAGTGAAACGAACTCTTGATCATGTCCAAGACGAAAGTTACTGTCACTTCATCGAGAGGACGAAGTCAGTTAAGAAAAAGACTGAGGGATAGAAAAAAAAGGAAATGCCAGGTTTATCAAAGTTGAGGACAGAATCAAGAGTGTTAATGGTTAGTTGTTAGTCTGAGTTCTGAGTCACAGTGAGGTGCGGGGTGCCGGGGTGACTGGGATAATTACTCTCTGCCCCGCCGCGTCCAGTCTACCTCTTCTAGACGACGGCTCATCACTCTCCCCCGACCACCGTGACAGCCATACTGTATCAGACATAGTCGTGATGATAGTAATAATAAAGAAACATATAATAGTAAGTAATAATAGCAAATACAAGACCAGGAAAGCTGCACCTGTTTCTGAAATACGGCCTGCATCTGTTGCATCATGGCCCGCTCCTCCTCCTTTCCTGAAACATAGTATGAGATCGGTCACCCGGCCAAGACACCTTCACCTAAAGGAAACATACCCTACTGAGGTCCTCGCTAATAATGATATGATTAATGACGGAGCCAATGAGACGCTCTAGAGAGAATAACATCGTCTTAGTTCAAGGGGGCGACGTCTGAAAGCGACGAAGGGTTGTCGGCAGCTCCCAAGATGACGTCAGGAGATAACTATAGGGATGGGGAGAGAGGCAGCAAGACAGAAAATTGTGGGGAAGAGAAAGAGCTGGCAGACAGCTTCTTGGCCAATCATGAAAGACAGGTGAGGGAGGGCGGGTGGGAGGGAGGGAGGCGAGGGAGGGTAAAGAAAAGTAGAAATTCTAGTGAAAGTTTGATGTGGTTGTTTTCTTTAGCTATATGCTCATCTGGGCCAGAATTCTGGGGACAAACTCGCCAGTGGAGGAAGTGACGGCTGAAAGACATAAAAACTGCCTTAACTGGAGAAAAAGTGGTCCGCACCTGAAAGCCGGCGGGCTCCCAGACCTACCTGCAGGAACCAATAACATAACAGGTGACGGACCCAGCCACTCCCCGTGCAGGACAGTTTTGACTGGGAGAAGCAGGGAAGTACAGTGAATGAAGCCAGAGCAATATATTCTTTGTCTTGAACTATACTTGTAAGCACTATTTTA
>JAPQNM010000004.1:5209422-5221922 GCA_029783475.1 Metacarcinus magister | reverse complement strand
GCCTTCGTCGTATGGGGGGGACACGGATAATCTTAAATTTGCGTTGGTTTCTGCCATCAAGCAGAGTTACAGAGGAGCTTCTCAAGTTTATTCCCCCCGCACCGCGTCCCGCCCCGTTCCGGCCTGTGCCACGGGTGCATGCAAATCAGGCTGACTGTAATTACCAAAAGTTTCCACCAGGTATTCGACGCACTTGCAAACTTTTCAAAGCCTGTGTCCTTTTCTTTGTTAAGTCTGTGAGGCCGAACGAAGGCATAAAATACTTGACCAATGACATGTATTTCAAAACCTATCTATAATGTCACACTTTTTGACGTTACAGTATTAAGTTGGTTTTTACGGTGAACAAAGACTCTCCTCTCTCTAATTAACCCTCGTTATGGCTATGGATCACTTCTACACCTGAACAGATCCCTGAATCGCATGGAGACGGTTGAGGTCATTCCTAACATGATGCATTACTTAGATATCTTGGAAACTTCCGCCGCTCTCTCCTGATAAAGAACTACAAGACTCAAGTGGAAAGTGTCTGCCACAATGACCGTCAATCCATTAACAACAGTCGTAGGTGACAACAAATCACAAGAACGTGTTAAGATTTGTGTTAATTACGATGAGAGAGAGAGAGAGAGAGAGAGAGAGAGAGAGAGAGAGAGAGAGAGAGAGAGAGAGAGAGAGAGAGAGAGAGAGAGAGAGAAAGAACAATTTACTCAGAACACTCACTCTTTCGATAGATGGATGGACAGCTTTGGTAAAAACAAGATGCAAGTTACTATAAGCTTCTGCACAGCCTCCATTCTCGGCCCATGCTAGTGAATCTCAATCTCTCTCTCTCTCTCTCTCTCTCTCTCTCTCTCTCTCTCTCTCTCTCTCTCTCTCTCTCTCTCTCTCTCTCTCTCTCTCTCTCTCTCCCGTGCTTTTTCTCTTCGAATACATCCAATTACTGCCTCTCTTTTTTACCTGTTTCTTCTTTCTTTATATCGTTTCTTTCTTTTGCTTCCGTTTAACTTGACGAAAATATACAAGCTTATTGGAGGAGGAAGTGCCAATATGTTCTATCCAGAAGAGGAAATTATGTTAATGATGCCGATGCTACGAACTCCCTTGAGTGCTTTAACATGTTCGATTTGAAAGGATTTGGCTATTTTATATAAGGGGTTTAGGGGTGGTAGAGAGCGGTAGGGGAGACGAACGAAAAAGAAATCCACCTAACATCTCTCTATATATATATACATATCTATCTCTCTATCTTTCTCTTTCTATCTATCTAGTTATTTCCAACCATCTATGAAAATACTTATACTACTTGTAATACTAAACTTGTCACTACTCAAAACTCCCGAACGAATGGTGTCGAGCCTCGCTAAGACTACAAGACCACTAAGAAACTAAGACGGAATAGAACTGTATTTGGGTGAAACGTGTAGGAGGTGAAGGGCTCCGATAATCCTTGTTTTACGTTGCCTGTGGCCCGTCTGCATCACAAACTCTGTGTTCATTACTTTGATGGATAGAATGAGCGCCGCCCGATTCCCTGCCGCGGTGGTTGGTGGAAGTTACAGATGGAGTTAACTTGATCTGCCTCTATATGTGTGTGTGTGTGTATGTGTGTGTGTGTGTGTGTGTGTGTGTGTGTGTGTGGTGTGTGTGTGTGTGTGTGTGTGTGTGTGTGTGTGTGTGTGTGTGTGTGTGTGTGTGTGGTGTTTGAAAACTATTCGCTATACTCTCCCATCGCAATTCAACACCCATTAGGATTAACTGCGCGGTTCTTTAAACATTAAAGTACAAATCTGTGGCGACTTCCAACCCTATTAACTCATCCTAACTAATACCATAATTGTAACCTGACGTCCTTTTCAGTCCCAAGGGAGTCTGACGCAACGCAAACGCTCACAATTTTGAAGCGTAACCCAGTAATAATGTTTGAATACGAATCTACATGCGTACCAGTTATGAATACGATTAGTTGGGGGTTAAAAAAAAAAATCTCCATAATAATTTCCGTAAAGGGGATGGGGTCAATTATCGCCAGATATAATATAACGTCAAGGATTCAAATTTCAATTTCTGAATCGAGAATATGCGGAGCGGCTTTATAGAATTAGTTAGTCATACATATTTTAGAGCGAGGATATTTTTTCATTCTCTCTCTCTCTCTCTCTCTCTCTCTCTCTCTCTCTCTCTCTCTCTCTCTCTCTCTCTCTCTCTCTCTCTCTCTCTCTCTCTCTCTCTCTCTCTTCTTCAAAATATGACAATGAGTGGAGGAAGTAAAGAATAGAAAAGATGAAAATGAGACACAGGCAATAGGAAAAAGAAGGAAACAAACGAAACAACGCTACCTAAGCAAGGGAATTATGATTATTAAAATGAAGAAAACGGAGATATCATAAGAAGAGAAGGACAATGCGTACCCAACCAACGTAACACAAGCATCTACGCCACTACAGAGCATCCATCACCTGCATTCTACGACATAACGTTACGGGCGAGGGCGGCTCAAGGGATACACCATAGACTTAGAGTGAAGCCAACTACTAACTACAGGAAGCATCGGGTAAGGAGTGAACGAAGGAATGCATCCATGAAAAAGGAATAATAATAATGATGATAATAATAATAGTAGTAATATTAATAATGATGATAATAATAATAATAATAATAACAATACTACTAATAATAGTAATAATAGAATAAATGATAATAGTAATAGTAACGAGAAAAATTTATTCATACCGTACATGACAGTATTATTGACGTATGGATAAGAAATAGTAATACAGAACAGTGTTTGTATGTCTGTAATTGTATGTGTGTGTGTATGTGTGTGTGTGTGTGTGTGTGTGTGTGTGTGTGTGTGTGTGTGTGTGTGTGTGTGTGTGTGTGTGTGTGTGTGTGTGTGTGTGTGTGTGTATGCGTGTGTGTAAATATATATATATATATATATATATATATATATATATATATATATATATAAACACGCACACAGACAGACACACACACACGTATTTGACAGTCAAAAGGTTAAGTCAGAATTATCATGACTAGCAAGAGATCGTATGAGAGACGATGGCGATGAGGAGGAGGAGGAGGAAGGAGAGAGGCGCAGGAGGACGACGGCTAGAATGTGGAGACAATAATTTAGTTAATACACAAGGAATTAAAAAAGAGTAAAAACGTAGGACACAGAGAAGCGGACACAATAACATTATCTACACGGGAAGGTGAGCGGGTGGACTCAACCTCTACGTATGTCCAATGAAGGAAGGGATAAGGGAGGGACACACTGGAACCAAATTAAGAAATACTACGACGAACTTAGGGTATCAGCAGACCGGGAGGAAGAAAGGCGAAGTGAAAGGGGAAAGGCGAAGAAGAAATGGAGAGCAGTGAAAGTAAATGGAAGGGAAAGCAAGGGAAGGAAAAAGAAAGAGGAGAACGGCAGGGAAGGAAAAAGGAGGGGAAAGAAAAGAAAGGAAGGGAAGATAAAGAAAGGGAAGAAAAGAGAAGGGAAAGAGAAAGAAGGAACATAAAGGGAAGGGAAGGGATGGGAAGGGAAGGGATGGGAAGGGAAGGGACGGGAGGGAAAGAGAAAGAAAGAAAAGGAAAGGAAAGGGAAGAGAAAGGAAGGGAAGGGAAGGGAAGGGAAGGGAAGGGAAGGGAAGGGAAGGGAAGGGAAGGGAAGGGAAGGGAAGGGTGATAGTACAAAGCCGTCTGCTACTACGCACTACTTGATATAGCGAACTGTGTACTAATGAGGAATGTGCCGACGTCATTTCCAGGAAGATCATTTATCACACCAATCAGCTGCCAGAGACAGTACGCCACCTTGTTCCTGATTGGTTGACTCGTCGCCGTAACCCTGACCGTCGAGTATCAGGGATAAAAAATTGTCTTGCTCTTATTATGTAAACGATCATTTCCGTTAAAAATTTTGAAATGAAATAGGACACCTTTCAAAAAATTTTACAAGAGCTGAATTGGATTAAGCCAGCGCAAAAATACACACACAAAAAAAGAATGCATACAATATATATCGCCAAAGCAGCAATCGACCACACTTGGAGCCAATCAGCGATCGACTGTAGGAAGGGAGGGATGGAGAGTAACGGCTAATGAGGTATCGATTAGCTAACATTTCAACCAATCAGCGAGATAACTGGCGTACCGTCTAGGGCCGCGTCTCACTCTTAACACCAGGAGCAGTCACCAGGTTCTCATGACTCAGCCTACTCACATGGCTTACCAGGGCCACGTGATATCTCTGTGCCCATAACTCCTGCAACACAAGCAGAAGTGAAACACGTCATTAGTAGGTTTCTAAAGACATGAGTCCCAAAAAAAGGAATGACTGCAGAAGATTATCAAAAATAGGGATGTCTCAAATCTTGGTTGTTATCCATTGCAATTTGGATTGAGTTTAGGGTTGATGCAAATAGCCAGAGTTAATGCAAGAAAATGGCTTTAGTTTGCTTGGCTAGCTTATTAAATCCAACAGTGACGTTAGCAAAATATCAGATTGCACAGCAGCAAAAATAAATATGTAAAATCTATTATCAGTGCAAATGTTGAAGGTATAGCATGATTATTTGTATTATTGCCATTATTATGATTTTATACTCATCATTATTAAGATCATTATTGTTATTATTATTATTGGCCAACACGCGCCAATGTTCAAGAGGAAATATCACAATATACTGTAGTGACGGAGTGTGAGGCAGCAGCAGGTAGGTCCCAGAGACAGAAGGTGACACAAGCTGGTGGAGATGTGCAGGGCATCCAAGAAAATAAACTGAACTTAATGGAAAAAAATAAAAAATTCATGTATTGATGACAAAAAGAAAAAGAAAACTAGTCAAAAATAATTAATATCTTCCCCTTTTTGGTGCTATCATTCCATTTCCATAAAAGATTACTTTTCTTTGGTACTTTCCATGGATACACGCATTTGGATATGGCTGAGAGATTCACATTAGGTACACTCGTAGGTACACAGCAACGGTAAACACTGCCCTAATCGGACATGGGGAGGGGAGGGAGGGAGGGGGGAGGAGTCAGATTAGAACCGCGAACCGCTTCCGTCGTTATTGGTGAAAATCATCGGAAACACACTTGGAATAACTGACGAACGAAACTGTTACCAATCGGGCCACTGGTGTCATTGTTACTGTGAATAGGGGAACAACAGCATCGAAGCAGTGAATGTCTTATACTAAACGACCTGGAGTGGCAAGGGGGCGGGGGGAAGGGGGGGCAAAGAAACACAAACTCTCTTGATTAATACATAAAATGACCAACACGATGCCTTATATGACTAAGCTCGGGAAAGATGTGAAAGTAAGTGGGTTCGAGTTTGCAGGATTTTGTGTGTATTTGAGAGAGAGAGAGAGAGAGAGAGAGAGAGAGAGAGAGAGAGAGAGAGAGAGAGAGAGAGAGAGAGAGAGAGAGAGAGAGAGAGAGAGAGAGAGAGAGAGAGAGAGAGAGAGAGCGAGAGAGAGAGAGGCAGAGGCATTCATTATGCATTTATTTTCTCAAATTTCCCAGCAGTAGCAGCAGCAGCAGCAGACCCTTCATTGAAGCACCATCAAACCCACCCACCTACGTATACAGTCTACATTACGTTTTATATACATACAGCTACGCCACCCTTCTCCTTATCTTCACTTCTACAGGAGAGTTATTGTCAGGAACACTGGGGCTAACGGGCGCAACACAGCCGCTAGGGATTAAGTAACAGGACCAGACTAATATCGTCCTTAAGTTATGAGCCACACTAAGAGGCAGTAGGGGAGTAAAGAGAAACAAAACAGCTAATCTAGTAAAAAATACACATACACGCACTAAGTAACTTAACGGCTTTTTAGCAAGCAGCGTACCTTGCTTGCCTCCCTCAGCAGGCAGACTTCGCGGTTTAAGCGATCGTTATCCGTGAGTAGGGAGTCGTGGGCCCCCTGTTGCCCCTTGGCCTCTTTAGCACAGCGCCTCTCCATTTGCTACAACAACCCAGTATGGTAGACTTTGAGGGCCAATCAAGGCTACCGCACGCGGCTGCCACTAGAACTACGGAGGCCGCTTTGCCTCGGTTGAGAACACTGAGGAGATCGTTTCCAAGGGAGCGTCCTGCAGACTCAACTGTTACCACTAGTCTCCATATATTTTTTTAATTCGTTCACCATGAGTTACAAGGGAGGGTAATGACTGCAAGATAGACCTTATATGCCTGGTGAATAGTGTGGTAGATGTAATGAAGAAAATATTGTTTCAAATATTTTTTTATGATATGGATTTTTGCTTCTCCTGAGTGTTTCAACCGAAGCGGCTCCTTCACTTAACATGTCTTATCACTGGAGACAAAAAACTGTGAGAAAATAAAAAAGTTTGCCAAATGAATAAATAGTGAGAAAAAATGAAGCAGGACAAAACAAAAAATAAGTCATGTGGCAAGAAAACACGTACATTAATCTTATCCAATCATTTCACAGGAGGCATGTGTCACATCACTCACCTGACTTCTCGAGGGAGTGGGAGTTGAGAGGCAGCCCATGACAGAAAACGGAGCAATTTGACCATTTTCTCTCATTATCAAACTTTGCAAGACATCAAGTACCACAGCCTCTACTTGCCTAACTTACCCAACTATCCTTACGAGTACCTACATTCCCTTGGACCTCAACCCTACTGGCCTGCACCCTGATGCTCTCATCCCCTACAATATTACTTCAACGGTACTCGTCTACATCTTTAGTCATCATAATTTAATTGTATTACAGATTCAACCTGAGGTCAACTTCCCCCTACTGTTTTCACCCCGCCCCCCCACCCCCATGAATACTGCAAGGGCGATAACCAGATGACCTATTCTTGTCATAAAAACAACACACTCACCCCTGTTTTCCCTTCCACTACCACTACATTATCAATACCACCAAAACACCACCACTACTACACCACTATATCCCTAACACCACTACATCCACCATCCCCACCACCACCACTTCCCTGACCTGCAAAGGGGCTCTAGAACACATCCTCAAGCTGCCTCGCCCACCAGCTTTCTCAAAAGCTAAAGTTACATGGCTAACTTTGCAACTTTAGTAATTCCTCGGCCCTGTTTTTGAAATAATAAGCAAAGACTTGCATGTAAATTATTTCATCTAAACAAAATATGACTAAAACAAATCTATTGATAAAAAAAATATATAATAGATAATTTTCTCTGAGAACCTAAATATCAAGTGAGCATTATTAACTAAGAGACCGTCCACCAATTCAGCCTTGACTAACTCGTCACCGTCACCGTCACCTTCAGGCCTTCATTCCTACAGTGACAGGTGTGCTGCAGGTGGTATGTGCTGCCACCAACATGTATTGTGGGACGTTCTTGTGTGCAGAGACAGAGTGAGTAAACCAAATAAGGTCGGAAGACACAACCACATACAAGAGGACGTAGGAGGGTAAGAGATGGGGGGACGGGGTGACAGATGGATCACTGGCTACCTTACGACAACATGAACAAGAGTGGCAGGTGCTTACCTTGATTGTTTCCCTCAAGATGGCTACCTCGCGGGTCAGGTGGTCGTTCTCCGTAGACAGGTTCTCCAGCTGACTCTGCACCTCGACGCTCAGTCCTCGCGCCTTCTGGTGTCGTAGTTCGTCCTCCAGCTGCCGCACCAACATGGCTTGTTTCTGTAAAGAGAGAGAAAAGGAGCGTCTTAGCGCCCGAATCTCTGTAGCAAGCATACATTTTATCCTTGATTCTGTTTTTTTTTCCTTCTCCTCTTCCTCCAGCTCCTCCTCCTCCTCCTCCTTCTTCAGCATCTCCTCTCCCTCTTCCTCTGCATCGTGTGACACAAGGACTTCTCACACGCCACGTTCAAGCACATGTCCTTCATGCTCAACTTCCTTGGAAATTTGTATAGACAAAAAACCCTCAGGTTTTTTGAAAGAGTAAAACTAGTGTAAATTACAGTTCTGTGTTTGTATTTTTTTTTTTTGTGTGTGTGTGTGTGTGTGTGTGTGTGTGGTGTGTGTGTGTGTGTGTGTGTGTGTGTGTGTGGGTGTGTGTGTGTGTGTGTGTGTGTGTGTGAGATAGGCAAGTTTGTTTTCTCTCTCTCTCTCTCTCTCTCTCTCTCTCTCTCTCTCTCTCTCTCTCTCTCTCTCTCTCTCTCTCTCTCTCTCTCTCTCTCTCTTTCTTGGGGTTTGTAAGGGTCGTTACAGTTTCCGTCACGCAGGACCGACTCAACACGAGGCTTGACTGGCCGCCATTCCGGGTCACAGCGCCACCTCCAACAGCCGCCGCGTCCCTCACCAGCAGAGTGGTGGCGGCGACGGCGGCGAACAAACGGGAGGCAAACGGAAGTACATTCTTGTTTAGATTAATAGATATTTTCGTGTCGGCATAATTTTGTTTTTCATTTCAAAATTAATCGTGGTGTGGTTGACAACATCAGTGGTGGTCTTGAAAGGGTTACCTAGGCGATCAAAGCCAATAGTTTTCTCGTAAAGGCAACACCCGAATGAAAATTTTTGCGTCACGCCTCGTGCTAATGACAGTCATACCAGAAACGTAAAACAAAATCAATAGTTTATATCTGGAAAAGGGATTTATAGGACCATTGGCATTGTGAGTTTGTAGACATTTTTGTGCAGTCAACATCAATTGGAGGTGCAAAACATGTTTTGCTCATTTTTTCCATTCCATGAAGAGAGAAAGAAGAGAAAGCATGAGAGGTACCAGAAGAAAAGACTGTAGGATAAATTCGGAAACGAGAAAGGATTGATTAGATATATCTATTTAGAGCTTGTGCAAATGGAGTGGTGTGGTGTACTGAAATAGGTGAAAATAAATACTTTAAGATGGTTTGGTCGTATGGAGAGAAAGAAGAGTGAAGATTTTGTGAAGAAAGTATATGTGAGTGAAATTGAGGGTCCTAGGAGGAGAGGAAAGCCAATTATAAGATGGAAGGACAGGGTGAAGAAGTGCATGTATGAAAGAGTTGGTGATACAGGAGGAAGGGTTGAACAAGCAAGGAGGGAGTGTGTGGATAGGGTAGGGAGAGGTGGAGGCTCTTCTGCCGTGACCATCCACATAATAATTAACAATTTGTCTAATATATATAAAACAATAAATAAATGTACAAATCCAATAATTATAGAGGGACATGCAATGGAACGAAACAAAAATTATAAATAATCTAAATCAAAACTAAGGTTCTTGATGTCCAAGACCAATGTTAACAAAAATACTTGCATTCCTATTACTACTACTGTTGCTGATACAATTACAACTACCAGTACTATACTACCACCACTACCACAACCATCACTATTACTTGTACTACTACTACTACTACTACTACTACTACTACTACTACTACTACTACTAATAATAATAATAATAATAATAATAATAATAAAAATAATAATAATAATATTACTACTACTACTATTACTTCTACTTCTAGTATTACTACTACTACTACTACTACTACTACTACTACTACTACTACTACTACTACTACTACTACTACTACTTCTACTACTACTACTACAACAACTACTACTACTACTACTACTACTACTACTATTATTATTATTATTTATATTATTATTATTACTAATAGTATCATTGCTATTACTACTACTGTTACTATTATTTCTAATACTATTTATACTAATACTAATACTTATACTACTACTATTACTACTACTACTGCTACTACTACTCCTACTATTGCTGCTGCAGTTGCTATAGCTACTGCTGCTGCAGCTGCTATAGCTACTGCTGCTGCAGCTGCTATAGCTACTGCTGCTGCTACTACTACTTCTACTACGACTACTACTACTACTACTACTACTACTACTACTACTACTACTACGACTACTACTACCACTACTACTACTACTACTACTACTACTAGCACTACTACTACTACTATTATTACTACTACTACTACTACTACTACTACAAATAATAATAATAATAATAATGATAATAATAATAATAATAATAATAATAATAATAATAATAATAATAATAATAATAATAATAATAATATTAATAATAAATATAATGTCTACTACTGCTATCAAACCACCATCACATAAAACTATTATCATTAATATTAATTTTACTAATATGACTAGAACTACTACCACTTCTACTACTACTACTACTACTACTACTACTACTACTACTACTACTACTACTACTGCTACTACTACTACTACTACTACTAATAATAATAATAATAATAATACTAATTATAATAATACTAATAATAATAAAAATAATAATAATAATAATGCTACTGCTACTACTACTACTACTACTACTACTACTACTACTACTATTATTATTATACTACTACTACTACTACTACCACCATTACACCACTACAGTTAATACTACATCCCTCTCTTTACACTAACAAATTACATGCCTGAGGAAAGAAACTGAATACGTCAAAATAATGAAAAAGCATGAACCACTGTCGACAAGGCTGATATCCTAGACAGACGTGCAACAATAAAATATCTAACGATTCCATCACTTATTCACACACACACACACACACACACACACACACACACACACACACACACACACACACACACACACACACACACACTCACAAGCGATGCAAGCCAGAGGAAGGGAGCCAAAGGTCAACTAATCTTGTGTATACCAGTTAGGATCCTGATCTGAGCCTTAACACTGTCTGATACCTAGTAAACTAATGCTATTTAAATCTTTATAAATATCATCAGGAAAATTACGTTAACTATAATTAAAAACATAATTGTAGCAAAAAAGTTCCATAAAAATAATATTACAACTTAAGAGAGAAAGAATGAGAGTGAGAGAAAAAAAAAAGATGAATGAGAGTATCCCTTAGCATCTACATTGCACTAAAGCATACATAACAATATGTTGGGGAATATGAAGGAAAAAAAGGTTACACGAAAAACAAAAACAAAACAAGAAAACAAAATATAAAATACAAACACAAAATCAAACAGTGCAAAAGTGTCAAAAAATGCAAACTAATAACATGAATATGAAATAAAAAAAATACGGGAAAATAAAGCAGCTAAAATCTGACAGATATATATACATAGATGAAAGACATGAAATGTATACCGATAAAAGGCGAGAAATATAAGAAGAGAGGAAACAAAATGAAACGTGAGTCTGTAAAATGGATGCGAAACTGAAGGGAAAGTAAAAGAAAAAGAAGTTGAAATGGAATAAATGTGAAAATATTTCGAGGAAAACTATATTTCAAAATCATAAAAAAAAAAATGGGGAGAGAGAGAGAGAGAGAGAGAGAGAGAGAGAGAGAGAGAGAGAGAGAGAGAGAGAGAGAGAGAGAGAGAGAGAGAGAGAGAGAGAGAGAGAGAGAGAGAGAGAGAGAGCGATTCGTATATTGCTCCCATAAAATATATCGCTGTGATCAAAGTCTTATCAAAGAGAAGGAGGCTGAAATTAAGAAAAGAAAAGAGGAGAAGAAAAAAAAACAAGAAAAAATCCACAATATTTGAAGAAAATTAAATACGTGAATGAGAAACCTTGTGGTATAAGTTTTCAAAAGCACGAAAAGAGGAAAACAAGACAAAGACAAAGAGGATAAATAAAAGACGTAAGAAAACAAAGAACAAAAAAAATACTCTTCACTTGAATATTTAAAACAGACTATTACCATCAAATCAGTAAAACAGAAAGGAGAAACAGAGAAAAACACACGAAGGAGAAAGGATGATAAAGAGAAGAAGAGAAGAGAACAACGAAGAGAGAGAGAGAGAGGGAGGGAGAAGGATAGAGAGAGGAAAGTGATGCAAACCAGATGAGTTGAAAATGTGAAGGAAATGAAAGTTGCAAAATGATAAGGAAGTTACAGAAGACAAAATGTTGTAAACTGATAATGAAGGAATGAATAAATAATGAGTGTGAGGAGAAAGTGGTCGTTGCAAATGAATGACAGCAGGGAAGGAGAGGATGAATGACGAATGAATAATGAATAAAGAGGAATGAAAGGAAAAAAAAAAAAAAAAGTATTTACTGAATCAATGGATGAATTAACGAATTAATTGATTAAAAAATAGATATATAGATACAGATCAACAGATAAATTAATGGATGCATAGATAAATTAATATAAAAAAATGCATCAAGGTCACAATGACTAGAAGATGCAAGTAAAGTGAAAATAAAAAGCTGATAAACAAGGGGTAGGATGAGAGAGAGAGAGAGAGAGAGAGAGAGAGAGAGAGAGAGAGAGAGAGAGAGAGAGAGAGAGAGAGAGAGAGAGAGAGAGAGAGAGAGAGAGAGAGAAGAAACTTGTGATGAAAATAAATCGACTGGAGAATGATAACAAAAGAAAAGCAAAAGCAGAAAATAAACGAGCAATGAATGAGATAGAGGAATGAAGGAGGGAAGTAAGGCAAGGAAGCGAATAAGAGAATGAAGGTGGAAACAAAGACGCATTTACACCAATGGA
>JAPQNM010000004.1:5199422-5206922 GCA_029783475.1 Metacarcinus magister | reverse complement strand
ATATAACGTATATAAACATAAAAATATATATGAACGGCTTTGACAATTATTTTGAGAATGCGTATACTATGTACGTATGTGATTCAAGTCTGTATGTTTTGCGAGAATGAAAGTGATAGGAGTAATTTTGTAATCATAAAAACAATCCTGAGTTATACGGTGATAACTCTGTTTTCATGTACTAAGGTTTACAGATGATGACATTTTATTTTCTGGTCTCACGAAGCGCACCGTTACTTCTTTGTAGTGTGTTTTCATTGCACCTTTGTGTTTAAACCTGGTGACTGTATTTGTTACTTTAGTGTTGTGAATGTTCCCTGGTGTACCACGCTTATCTGTATCCCACAGTTTCTCCTGCATTTCCATGTATTCACTGTACTTAAAAATGTATCAGATGGTCCTGAACACTTGCCTAACGGTCCTCCACACTTTACATTGTTATTGTATTGCAGTGTTCATGTCTACCAACTCGAGTCTTGCTAAGCTTGGACACTTAAAATGACACGAACCCTGTCAGAGAATCACCTGAGCCCACCTGAGGGATACACACACCACGAGGCACTAGATGCTCCTCCAGCCACACATGAGGCCCACGTGTATTGTAACACTGGTGGTGTACATGTGTAGTACAGGTTTGGGACAAGGAAGGATAAATGGGGGACAGGCATGAAATAAGAAAATACTACATAATTCTACCTTCCTCTGAGGTAGTGTGTGGCAAACAGCCTACGTAATACATCTAACAAGTATTCGTATTTCTAACAGTATAACATGAACAAGACAATAACACTTGATAAACACGCAAAACTGTAACATACATACTGAATGAACTACATCTATATATGTATACAGGTAGGGAACACCTGCTCTATCAAACACCTGATGGGTCTCTAGAGGTTCAAACTTAGCATACATACACGGACGCGCCAAGACACACTACGGACAGAAACAGGGTGTATGGAAGGAGGCTACGCAGTCTGAGTCTCCACGAGCATCTACCTGGGAACATGAGGAGCCTTTTACCCTCACTAATCAGGCAAAACTGTGTGGACATGTACCTGTAGGTGATCGTGGATTCCTGGCCAGCCAACACTACCCTCCATCACACGCGTCTACGAGGTACGGACAGTTTTACTCAAAAGGTGAAGAAAAAACACGTCTATGGTTACCTGTGGAGGGTCTTCGCGCGTCCGAGAGCGGCGTCACACCCACGGAGGAACCTTGAGTAAAATACCTGTAGAGATTAATTAGAAATGCCGCAAGGGGAGTAACGCAATCTAACTAAAAAATATTGTCTGCTATGGTTATGCTCAAGTTGTATTTATTATAGTTTCTTTTTCGATGTGATGTAGCAGAGGTTTGTATTTACTCTCTTAACCGAAAATAACTACAGGCCGCGTAAAGTAATGTAAATAGTCTACAATTTGGTTTCGGTTAACAGGCTCAACATGTATACTTTTGAGGACGTAAAACATAAGTGAACGACGCTCCAGAAGCCTTCCTGCCACGGGGTCTGCAGCTCAACGTCAGATATAATGTATACTCCTGTTTCTCCTTCCTTTTTTAACATAAACGTCCGGCTGACCCATATTTTTCTAGGTATTCTTTAAACTTTTGTGCCTCTCCCTCTCTCTCTCTCTCTCTCTCTCTCTCTCTCTCTCTCTCTCTCTCTCTCTCTCTCTCTCTCTCTCTCTCACACACATCAATAGGTAACAGTCAACAACCCTTACGTCTCTCTCTTTACACCATTTTTCATCCTTCCTCCTCTTCCTCCTCCTCCTCCTCCTTCTCCATCATCAGTCATCGCTTATGCCGTATCTCTAAATAACACACACACACACACACACACACACACACACACACACACACACACACACACACACACACACACACACACACACACACACACACACACCACTTACACAGAGTTAAGTAAACATATAAACATAAGAGCAAATACTAAACTGAGAGCTGATAAAAATTACACACATTCGCGCCTAAAAACTGGCCGGTTCCCTTAGGCGAGGTCAAGAGAGGCCAAGGTCAAGACGAAAGAGAGGGGGAGTGAAGGACTGAAGGGGAAGGGGAGTGAGGGGGAAGGGGAGTGAGGGGGAAGGGGAGTAAGAGGCCCAACACACCAAATAGTCTGGGTCATAAGCCAAGTGATGGGGGGACAACCAGTATCATCATGGGCACTGTGCCAAGCGGTGCCAGGAACCTCTTCAGTCTCCCCCCCTTTCCTCGAACCTCTTTGCACAGCCTCGATTCCCTCCCCTCTTCTTCCTTCCCCTTGTGACGCCCTCCTCTCCCTCCTACTCTTCCCAGCCACGTCCCCCTACCCCCAGTCTCCTCTCTCTGCATGGAGGTGAAGTGGAACAAGATGTGTGTTAGGGAGCAAAACATAAATTAGGAAGATAGTTGAGAGAGAGAGAGAGAGAGAGAGAGAGAGAGAGAGAGAGAGAGAGAGAGAGAGAGAGAGAGAGAGAGAGAGAGAGAGAGAGAGAGAGAGAGGGGGGGGAGGGGGTTGCTTGAAACTTGAATGCCCTATCAAATATTTGTCTGATATACTTCACTGTTTGATTTTGTTAAGTAATCATCACTTACTAGTTCCAGCACACACACACACACACACACACTCTCACTCTCACTCTCACTCTCACTCTCTCTCTCTCTCTCTCTCTCTCTCTCTCTCTCTCTCTCTCTCTCTCTCTCTCTCTTGCATCACTATTACACCTGTGAGATAAATGTGTGTGTGTGTGTGTGTGTGTGTGTGTGTGTGTGTGTGTGTGTGTGTGTGTGTGTGTGTGTGTGTGTGTGTGTGTGTGTGTGTGTGTGTGTGTGTGTAAGAAGATACGCGTGAATGTGATCAGTGAATGTCAACAAGGTAAGAGGTTCGCAGTATGAAAATTTGAAAAAGTGACATGGAGATCGACAGAAAAGAAAACTAGTAACAATATATAAACATAAAAGGTCAGAGAGTCGCGTCAAAACAGTTCTATTTACTTTGGATTAATCGCAAAACACGACAGGATACTAGACCCGCTAAGCACCAACAATAAGCATAATCCTGTTAGTCCTAGGAAGCCGAAGCCATCAACTGTACCACTCACTTCTCATAGCTCCCTTTGGTATTATAATGAGATCCTCCACACCTCGGAAAAAAAAAAAAAAAAAAAAAAGAAGGGAAAATAAAAATAAACTTAAGTAGGGCATTACGAACGCTTCCAGACTTCCCTTCACGCATCTATTAACGTACACCAGTCTGAAATACAGCTATGAGGAGAAAAAATAGTTGTTCTCAGGGAGTTAAAAATACAATTCCTGAAGAACCAAAGAATCAAGAGCCTCGTTTCGTTTCATTCCTCCCTCGTCGAGCTATTTTTTCTGGTTTCCTAATCCTTAGGTTTGGAGCCACGAAGAAACTATATAGACGGAAGGAAAAAGGCAGGAAAAGAAAGGAGGAACATGAGGAGGAGGAAGGGAGAGAGAGGAAGGAGGCAGGGAAGGAGGGAGGGCTGGAACGTGAGCTGATTCGTGGCTTGGAGGGATTAGCATGAGGGAAAAATGGACTCAAAAAGGAAGGGCCACTGACGGACAAAACTAGAAGGCCTTTGAGACAGATTCAGAGCCATGAAGGGAGGCAAATAGTAGGTGTCGGCGGGTTTACGAGAGGCACTTTTGAGGCTCATCTAGAGTCATGGGCGAAGGCATTTTTCAGGCGGCTCAAGGCATAAAGGCCCTCCATTTTGCGGCTGAAAAAGAAAGCAACTTGAGACTGTCTTAACTTGATGGCACAAGGTAAGGGCCGGGCTCGTATTACGCTGAGAAAATGTATTTTAACCTCCACCAACGCTGCAGGGAGATGATAATATATATGATAAAAATGAAAAAAAAACCATAAAATAAATAATAATAATAATAATAATAATAATAATAATAATGATACACAAACTTCTCTAACATAACACGAAACCTAAAACTGCCCTTCGTTTCACGCCCCAACATCCTTAGCTGACTTCCCGGCGCTGTGTCCCGATAACATCCCGACACCTAACACTTCCCGACACGACCCTCCCTGACCTGGACACCTTCGGGGAACAAACAGGCAGGCAGCGACAGGTGGAAGATGGATGAAGGAAAGAGTAAAGTTGACGTTGGTAGAAAAAGGAGAAAGGAGTAAAGTTTCCACGAGAGAAAGAGAGAGAGAGAGAGAGAGAGAGAGAGAGAGAGAGAGAGAGAGAGAGAGAGAGAGAGAGAGAGAGAGAGAGAGAGAGAGAGAGAGAGAGACAGAGAGAGAGAGAGAGAGAGAGAGAGAGAGAGAGAGAGAGAGAGAGAGAGAGAGAGAGAGAGAGAGAGAGAGAGAGAGAGAGAGAGAGTAATAAAGGAGCAAAGAGGGAAACAAGCAGGACGAGCCTGGTAAGTCCCTGCCCCCTTCCCCCTTCCCGGCGGTGTGTGGAGGACGGCCACAGCTTTGTTACGTTTTATGAGTACCTCGGAGGAACATTGGAGCCAGCCAGCACCCTACCCCCCGTCTCTTCTCTCTCTCTCTCTCTCTCTCTCTCTCTCTCTCTCTCTCTCTCTCTCTCTCTCTCTCTCTCTCTCTCTCTCTCTCTCTCTCTCTCTCTCCCTAGCCACTTGTCACCCCTGCCTTGCGTACTCCACACACTCAGCAATGCGTGCACGCCCCCTACGAGGACACGACGAGTGACACGACTCTGTGTGACCAGTGACCTCATAAGGTGACCTCGCAGCGCCCTTCACCACCTGCCTGACGCTCAAAACACAACACCTGAACTCTGACCTTCGACTTCATGAAGGTAACAACAGCGAGTCGGCGCGCGGCCCTGCCTGGCTTGCTCCCTTTATTGATTTATTTATTTTCATGGAGTTTTATTTTTATTGTTGAACACGGCGGAAGGAGGTCCAGGACATTATATAAAAGAGGACACGAAAAGAAATGTCATGAATGTTTCATGGACTGGCAATATATTTTGTTTCCCTTTTTGAAAATTTACTTCCGAGTTGTGTTTCCTTGTCACCGAATTTTTTGTTGATTATAATATACATAATTCTGCTATAATTTTTGAGACACTAGACTTAATACATACACACACACACACACACACACACACACACACACACACACACACACACACACACACACACACACACACATATATACACATATGATGCTGTTCCGTATTACTTCTTGTTGTAATAAAATAAAACACACCATTCCAGAGAACATTTATATTTTGTTTCTCATATTTTCCTCGTATTGCTGCTAGCGTTATTGATTTGACTGAAGAAACATTGTCATTTTCTCCTTCTCTCTCATTAAATAGAAAAATACATGTGCAGTGTAGAACGAGTCACTAATCTACATGATGATGTCGAGTAGTCGGGCCACAACGTCAGACCTGCGAGTATTCACAGTTCTTTGTGGTGCGTTCCAAGTCTCCTACAAGGCTGAGGCGGCTGTCTGTTGGTTATCTTTGGCTCCTGCACGGCGGCGGTGGCGGCAGGAATTTTACCCTCCAGCTATTGGCCCGTTTAACCTTTTTTTACAAATGTTCTTCAGTCATTGAGACGTGGAATCGCCTTTTCACCCTTCACTTCCTCGCATTCACTTCTTGATACCTCTTTCTCCATCTCATCTTTTATCCTCTTTTCATGTTGAGTTTGCATTGCCACATCTATATTTGCTTTACTCCTCATTCACTCCACTTCTTTAAAATGGCTCTTTTGCCTTCCACACAACGACTATCTTCCTTCGATTTCGTCCTTCTCTTTAACTTACTCAATATCTAACTCTTCCACCACCATATATATGTAAATAAGCCAATCTAACTTCCAAGGAACCTGGGCCGTGTGACTGAGGCTCCATCAACGGCTTGCTTTTCCTAGGTACGAGTAGCCTTGAGCCAGAGCGATCCCTTCAAAGACGAGAAATTGTTGGTGAATGCGTCGATTAAACGTCATGAACATGTAAACAAGGCGACAGCTGCTACCAATGGGTCCCGTGGAAAGCAAATGAAGGTGATTGGATTAAGGGAGGTAACGAAGGGAGTGTGGGTTGTAAGGAAGGTGAGGGAGAGTGAGGATGGCGCTGCGTGAACCGTTGGTGTGTGTACGTTGGACGGATGATTGAGTGCAGAATTTGAAATAAAGTGAGTTTGTGGTTTTCTTTTGTTTCACTTGTTATGTACGTTTTTTGTTCTTCTGTACTCCTATGCGTGACGAAATAAAAAGTTCACACAGACGCATACCAACACTGGCAGAAAATGAAAGGAAACAAAAGGACTTCAAGGTCTCTCTTTTTTTCTCAAATGCACACACGAACACACCCACTCACCCAGCCACCAAATACCAAATCAACACATTTCTCTCACACACACGCACGCACGCATTTGTATAAGTCTATATGAAACCAAAAACCACTTGACCACCACCTACAAACACCACCTCGACCTCTTCCTTCATTATCATTCTCACCATACCTCTCTCTCTTCCCTCTTCCCTCCATACCGCCTCCGGCCCACGCGTAGACCGTCATCTGGAGGAACAAACACCACAACTTCTTCCACTGGTTTCCCTTCCACCCTCCACTCTCACTCACGTCCACTCCTACATCCCAAAGCACCCCCCGCAAATAACGACGGAGGAATGTGAGTAATGTGCACCAGAACGTTGGGGAGAATACGAGTACACTTAAAGAAAAAAAAGGGTGTGTAATATGGTGTATTTCCTGCACCCCTGAAGGAAAAATAATGGGAAAACTCGAGGCAGGAGGCAAGGCTATGGAGGAAAAACTTCAAAATGAGCGCGTTTGTGGTAGAAGGAAAGGGGTAAAAAGAGATATTTGAATTCTTTAAGACAAAAATAAATATTGTCATTCGTTTACGACACATGAATTATATATAATATATGTTTGTAAAACTGTGAACAAATATATTACTTCTGGAGAGAGAGAGAGAGAGAGAGAGAGAGAGAGAGAGAGAGAGAGAGAGAGAGAGAGAGAGAGAGAGAGAGAGAGAGAGAGAGAGAGCAATAAAAAAAAAACTTGTGATATACGTAGATGGAGAGTGGAGGGGGAGTACGTGAGCTTTCTATAAAGTTAGAGTAAAGCGCGCGCGCGCACACACACGCACACACACACACACACGTTCATTACCTCATGGAAAATAGAGAAATAGACAGACAGCTAGATAGATAGATAGATACAAAAATTTATACCTAGAATACTATAATCAGACCTGTGCGCTGCCCTCCACAATAGAATCATCAAAGAAAAAAACTTGATAAGCACTTAGTATCAGTTCACCAAATCGAGAATTTTATTCGTGCGTATTTTTTTTTCTCCGGTGGTAGCAACAGCCGTAGATTTATTATTTTTTTTGTATGTGTTTATTCTATGGCGCCGGTAGGCTTGATGGAGGCGTTGAATGGTCGGCCTCAGCCCATTAGTACCGCTATTTAGATTTTTTAAGTGACGCCCCA
>JAPQNM010000004.1:5186922-5196922 GCA_029783475.1 Metacarcinus magister | reverse complement strand
ATTTGTTTCAGCGCAGAAACACACCGGGGGGACTTTTGATCTTAGTAACGAGACCAACCCACCGAGAGCACGACTTATAATCAGCACAACCTCGCTTACCAACTCACTAAATGCTTGACTCACCCATTCACTCACCCACACACTCATTGAATCTCCTGCACCTCGCATAACCTAATTCACTAAGAGTCCCCAACATTCCTATCCACAAAGAACTCTACCACTGTCTCCTCATCCACTGAAATCCACATCCACTGAATTTCAAACTCGATATCACTTCCAGTCAGATCCACTAAGAACCCCAAGAACTATAAGCCCCATTAACTAATAGACCATTGATTCCACCCATTGATAACCGCTCTTCACGAACACACCAATTGACAGCACCTCACTAGTGGCGCCTTCAATGGTACGTAATGCCACGTCAACTCATTCGCGTTCATATCCAGCGGCATGGTAATTCCTTTTGCCTCCCCATATTCGGAGATGAAAGATTAGATTACATCAGACTTCATCAAGCATCCATCTGCCTCCCTCTGGATCATATGATAGAGCGAAATGAATATATGTTTTTTTTTCTCTTTTATTCTACATCCCTCCCAGGAAATGTGGAGGAAAAGAGAATATATATATATATATATATATATATATATATATATATATATATATATATATATATATATATATATATATATTATATATATATATATATATATACCATAAGCCAATGGAATCCTCACTCTTACTTCTTTATTAAATTTTTCTTTTTATTTTCTGCGTTCCCAGCGACCACACGTTTTTACGCCGCAATCCTCTAGACTCTCTCTCTCTTTTTCTCTTCCTCTTTTTTTTTCTTCTCTCTCTCTCTCTCTCTCTCTCTCTCTCTCTCTCTCTCTCTCTCTCTCTCTCTCTCTCTCTCTCTCTCTCTCTCTCTCTCTCTCTCTCTCTCTCTCTCTCCCTTACAAACACACATACAAAAAAAAAATACACACATATATAAACACACAAAGACACACACCACCTTTTCTAGCCTCCCATACGCCCACCACTCTATACACATAGGACAAGACACTCCTCACTCGCCACACCCAGCTGTTCTCCTCCTGTGATGGCCAAGGGACACGGGCCATTGTTTTCAAGTGTTTGATGACGTTTCATAGACATAAAAAGAGTGATGTGGCGTTGAAAGTAGACGAGGCATCCCATAAGGTGTCGTAAAAAACAGGAAAGAGCTGTCATTACGATGATGGGAATGTTTTTTTTTCCCCTCTCTCTCTCTCTCTCTCTCTCTCTCTCTCTCTCTCTCTCTCTCTCTCTCTCTCTCTCTCTCTCTCTCTCTCTCTCTCTCTCTCTCTCTCTCTCTCTCTCTCTCTCTCGCTTACTGTCAGGGTGGAGGAATTAGGGAATCATAAAGCTGCGTGGTGTTAGAGTGAATTGTGTGTGAGAGAGGGAAGAGCAGGAATGGAGAGGAGGAGCTGGTGAAGGTGTTTCAAATGATTAAGGATGAGGAAAAGTTACGTTGTGTGAGGGGTAACGTATTATGGCAGGTGAACAAGAACGGGGTTGATGTGGAAAAACGAAGACTTACCAAGAGGAAGATCAAGAACACGAGGATACACTAACCAAAAGTTAAATTAATTGAAAGATAATATTAAGGATTTTGTGAACTGATTCAGAGGCTTTGGAGGACAAGGTAAAGGGATCAAGAGAAAGACGAAGAGAAGCAGTGAGGAAAGTTGTTGTAGTATATGTAAGGTGAAGTAAATATGTAAGATTTAGACGGGAAGGGGACAAATAACATATATCATTTCTACATAAATCACACACAATAACTCAAACATAAGCAAACCAAACATGAATCATTGATAAAAAAAAACACACCACTCCAATCACTGAGATGAAACACCACTACCATTTCATTATTGTATACAACCACCACATTTCCGCAACACACACAAAGACAAAAAAAAACAACAACAACGCCACATAACACAAAGACAAGAGAAAAAACAAAACTACACGAACACTATACCACAAACCAACCTACACACACACACACACACACACACACACACACACACACACACACACACACACACACACACACACACACACACAAACAGGAAAAAAAAGGAACGAAACCAAATACCACTACACGAACAAGTAAAAAAAGGGAAAAAAAGACACATCTGACCTCAACAGTTTGACACATGATACACACACACACACAAAAAAAAAAAAACACACACACACACACACACACACACACACACACACACACAACCACACTTTCATCACAACAAAGGCAACATCACCATCATCACCTTTCAAAAGTTCACCTGTCCCACCTACGTCCTCTGACCAGGAGAAAACCATCAATAAGTATCAATCAGGTTTCCAGGGACGTGAAAACAGTATTTATCCAGTGTAAACATGCCAATAACGCCATCAGCCTGGTATCTGTCACATCTGTTTGAACCATGAGTATAAGAACCATGCCACTGCCCACCGCCCAGCCTCCCCCAGCACCCACCTGAGCCCTTGTTTTCGCCTGGACCTCCCAAGCGATTGTGTTTTGTTAGTGGCGCAGAAACTGTCAAAACATGGAACACTTTTATCTTCTTTCGCTAAGTTCTCCAAACACGTAGACGTTTCTTATATGCGTGCAATCTCTGCGTCTCTCTCTCTCTCTCTCTCTCTCTCTCTCTCTCTCTCTCTCTCTCTCTCTCTCTCTCTCTCTCTCTCTCTCTCTCTCTCTCTCTCTCTCTCTCTCTCTCGAAATGTGGAGTAGAGGGAGGAACAAAAGGAAATGAAGATGATAATGATGATAATGATAATGATGATGATGATAATAATAATGATGATAATAATGACAATGAAGATGACGATGGGGAAGAGGAAGAGGAAAAGGAGGAGGAACAAGACAAAAACGAGTAATAACAACAACAACAACAACAACAACAACAACAACAACAACACTTAAAATACGAATAAGAAGATAAATAATCGCCTGCAATTTTGCTTTAATTAAGTCCTCAAAGGAGGTTTGTCTATTATTTTTCAAGAATTCCTCAAGCAGCTTAATTTTTTTTTTCCTTCCTCTGTCTGAAGCATCTGGTCTCAAGGGCATGGAAGTGGGCGTGGTGTTAGGGGAGGGTGGAGTGGTGTGGTGATGGGTAGAGCTGGGTGGAGGATGTGGAGGTGCAGGCGTGTGGTAGCTCACCGGATATTGTACCGGAAAATTTGACAGGTGGAAACATCAGGTAAACTTTTTTTTTTTTCTCCGAACGTTCATTTTCATCGCAAGTTTCATGAGAAAAATGCTAATGGTAATTCTCACGGCTCACTGGTTTTCCACGAAGGATGGATAATATTGGAAATTCATTATATGCACGCAGTCTTACTTACACACACACACACACACACACACACACACACACACACACACACACACACACACACACACACACACACACACACATACATACATACACACAAGCAGGTAATGTATCACAAAGGTGCGTGACGGAGAAGAGACAGCGCTGCGTACCTGGCGTTGGTAGGCAAAGGTGCAATAATCAATTAATGTCACAGGTAGAACGCGGAGGGGAAGGCTGTTCTTAGAAAAATGCATCCCTGATATGCACGAAGACATACGAAAATGACACACAAACACACACAGACACACACACACACACACACACACACACACACACACACACACACACACACACACACACACATACATACACACACACACACACACACACATACATACACACAGATACACACATATATACATACGCACACATAAATAAATTGAAAGAAGTAGTCGTACTAGTAGTAGAAGTAGTTGTAGTAGTAGTAGTAGTAGTAGTAGTAGTAGTAGTAGTTGTTGTTGTTGTTGTTGTTGTTGTTGTTGTTGTTGTTGTTGTTGTTGTTGTTGCTGTTGTAATAAAAGTAGTAGTAATATGTGTAGTTGTTGCTGTTTTTGTAATAATAATAATCATACCCAAAACTTACAAAATCACAACATTTGCGTTTCCACAGTGCGAAAGAAACACGTACACATAACACGCACTACACACACACATACATACATACATACACACATACATATATACATACATACACACATACAAACACACATACATACTACATGCATGCATACATACATACATACGGTAGGTCGGTCAGAGGAACGGACGGACGGGCAGCAGCGCGTCTGAACTTCATGAAACATTTACCTGGAAAAGAACAAAAAAAAAGTGTTTAGTTTGGTTGGAAAAAGAAAATTCGTTCATCGTGACTAGGGAATATCTTTTAATTCAAATTTGAAGGCGAGAAAGAGAGAGAGAGAGAGAGAGAGAGAGAGAGAGAGAGAGAGAGAGAGAGAGAGAGAGAGAGAGAGAGAGAGAGAGAGAGAGAGAGAAAAAAAAAACAGTGAGAGATGGGAGAGAACTTCAATGAAACAAAGAGAATGGGACCCTGGGGAACACCAACACCTTTTGTCAAGTGTGGAAAGCTACCCCTCCTCCTTCCCCTCCTCCTTGTTATGTCTCCTACTCTCATCCACTACCTTCTTTCTTTCTTCCTTTCTTTTACTCTCTCCGTTTCTCTCTTTCTCTCTTTCTTTCCACCTCTATACCTCGCTCACACCCAACTAACATTTATTACACCTCTGAAAATAAAGCGGCCATAACAACGACACCTTAGTGGTAGTAGAGCGAGAGAGAGAGAGAGAGAGAGAGAGAGAGAGAGAGAGAGAGAGAGAGAGAGAGAGAGAGAGAGAGAGAGAGAGAGAGGGGGGAGAGAAAAAAAAATAAGCGGAACCCAAGTATTTAATCTTAATTTATGGAAATCTCTCTCTCTCTCTCTCTCTCTCTCTCTCTCTCTCTCTCTCTCTCTCTCTCTCTCTCTCTCTCTCTCTCTCTCTCTCTCTCTCTCTCTCTCTCTCTCTCTCTCTCTCTCTCTTATGACGGTTTCTTTCTCGCTCAATATCCTGACGAACAACATGTTTAGTTAATTAACACTCCTGGATTACTGGATTGCAGAGAGCTGAGTTCACTGACGAAGACTGGCACTTAAAGTTTTTGTATATTTTCTTTCTCTCTCTTTCCTTTGTTTGGATTCCACTAGACTCTTAATATCAAATGACAGACCCGCTTTACGTGGTGATTAGGCAGTCGGGTTTTTGTCCTTCATTGAGGTAAAACTGGTAATTACGTTCCGTTGAAATAAAAAAGACATGATGCGTATTATTTAGGATTTTCTCCTTTGGAATGGCAGGAAATTGCACGTATCTTTCATTAAACAACAACAATTACTACTACTACTACTACTACTACTACTACTACTACTACTACTACTACTACTACTACTATTAACGTGAAAATAGCGGTGGAGAATAGAAAGTAAAGTGCAGCGTAGTGACGGAGATTGAATGCAGGGAGTATGAGGTGGGGAGTTGATGAAGCGAGTAATCTTTGCTTTAGCCGTGTTTAATAAGGTTGTGTGGCTACAACGTCTGTACCCCACCACCAACCCTCCCCCCAAAAAAAATCTATGAGCGGTGTACTTCATGCAAAGGAGAACGAGCAGTCTGTATAGAGTCAACATTTGGGGGAGGGAGAAAAAACTAACAAAGATTTTTCAGAACATGTACTACTACTACTATTACTATTACTATTACTACTACTACTACTACTACTACTACTACTACTACTACTACTACTACTAGCACTATTACTATTTCTAGAACTATACAGACTCTTCACATGGAGATGAATATAA
Organism: Metacarcinus magister; assembly: GCA_029783475.1. Lineage (NCBI taxonomy): Eukaryota > Metazoa > Arthropoda > Malacostraca > Decapoda > Cancridae > Metacarcinus > Metacarcinus magister. The sequence continues at coordinate 5,191,132 of JAPQNM010000004.1, read as the reverse complement.
TGAAAAGAGGGTAGAAGGCAGAGAAGAAGAAAAAAAGAGACGGGGGCTATATATTGTCAAGAGGGAGGAAGGGAGGCGGGAATGAATGGAAGATGGGTAGGAGGGAGGAGCCGAGGTGGAGGGCCGTTGAGAGGAAATGAAGAAGGACATGAAGAATTAGAGTAAGTGCTCATAAATCAATCCTAATACAAAAGATACATGATTTAGGAGACTCTTGCCGATACAACTCTATTTTCCTTTCACTGTCTCTCTCCCCCTCTACCCCTCTCTCACTCTCTCTCATTCTCTCTCTCTCTCTCTCTCTCTCTCTCTCTCTCTCTCTCTCTCTCTCTCTCTCTCTCTCTCTCTCTCTCTCTCACCTTAGTATTCCCTTTCAGTGTCCTGCTCTATTTACTCCTTCAGCCAACACATTGAGATTCTTGGATTTCAACTCCCGCGCACAGAGGTTAGGAAAGGTCAAAAAGCTGCGCTGGGTCACAGGTCGCTAAGGTCAAGGGTCACGCATATGTAGTCAAGAGATCATGGTAAAGGTCAAAGTTCATAAGCGAAACAAACTTTTTGAGGAGAAGGAAAAAGATGGTGGAAGCGGAAGGAACTAGAGACAAAAAATTCATCTGAGAGAGAGAGAGAGAGAGAGAGAGAGAGAGAGAGAGAGAGAGAGAGAGAGAGAGAGAGAGAGAGAGAGAGAGAGAGAGAGAGAGAGAGAGAGAGAGAGAGAAAGTGTGTGTGTATCCAAGTAAGAATTGTTTGCGTGCAAGAAGGAAGATAGTGTCAGCTTGGCAGAAAGTTTCACGTGCTTCCCAGGTGAGCCGTTTGTTAATTGCTCATGTAGGTAATTACTTGAGTGCGCTCGTAAATTAAGACTAGACTACTATGTTTGGGGTAATCTTGCAATACTGGTGCTTTCCCGCCATCTTCTCTCTCCCTTCCTCCTTTGGCCTTTTCCTCCCACCTCCCACCTAACCTACGCCAACACCTGTTCACCTTGCTCTCCCTGCCTCGCTACCCTTCACCTTTTCCCCGGAAGTAGTGCGTTAGGTACGTTCTCAATGTCAAGAAAATAAAAATACCACCACAATATAAATAAAAAAAGGATGTACTCTATTTTCAATACTGATCTTGATGCATAAATATGTGGTTGGTTTTCATGTTTTATTTTTTCTTTAATGTAGGTAAGTCTACGTTTCTTCAGTTTTTTTTCTTCTTCTTATATGTGAATCAGCTTAAAAATTACAATCCTGAGCCTTCACTTTCCCAATTTAGCGGACATAAGACTCTTTCATCCCAGCTGCCTTGAATTCTCCTTCCCAGCTGCCTTACATTTCTTGCTCCCACCCTTTCACCAATCTCAGCTGCCTTACATAGTCTTTCCCACCACTAGCCATCTCTCTCTCTCTCTCTCTCTCTCTCTCTCTCTCTCTCTCTCTCTCTCTCTCTCTCTCTCTCTCTCTCTCTCTCTCTCTCTCTCTCTCTCTCTCTCTCTCTCTCTCTCTCTCTCTCTATCACACAGCCTGCATGGTAATGTCAGCGCTGCCCCCTTGATCTTTTCTTCATCCCTTGCGGCTCATCGTCTTCATCTGCAAGTCTGATTTCACCGCCAGAATACCTCACACACTCATTACGAGCTTCAGACTCACTCCACCTCCACACCCTCAACCCTAAAACGACCGCCCTATTCATAATCGTTGTCCTCCCTCTCCTCCTACTCCTACTCTTCGTCTCCTCTTCATCTTCCCTCTCCTCAGACTGTGCCCTTTTCCTCTTTACTTTCTCTATAGGTACAACAACACCATCAACAACAATGTATTTTCTTATTAATCTTCCTCCTTCTATTGTCTTCGTTGCCCTCCTCCTCCTCCTCCTCCTCCTGTAGTCTCATTTTTACCTTGACTTTAAATATCAGTGATCTATGAAGGAGAAGGATCATCACAATATTAGTTTTAACCAGCGCTATGTCTTCTCCTTCATAGATCAGTGACATTTAGATTCAGGGTAAATATTCAACTCCTGGTACGTAAACATTTACTCCTTCTCCCTTCCCTACCCTCAGAGACTTACTGTTGAGGTGCAGAGTGAGAGAGGGACCGAGGAGAGGTGGTTAGAGGACGACGAGTGAAGGGTGTAAGGGGGTGCAAGGGATGGGAAGCGAAAGGCACAAAGAAAGGAAGGAGAGTGTGTTTGTTGAGTTTAACTGGTGTTTGCCCGACTTATTGAACGATTAGGGCGTAAGCTGGTTAATCTAAATAACACTGAGCCGGAGAGCGAGAGAGGGAGAGAGAGAGAGAGAGAGAGAGAGAGAGAGAGAGAGAGAGAGAGAGAGAGAGAGAGAGAGAGAGAGAGAGAGAGAGAGAGACGGAACCATACACATAAGAAAGAAAAAAAGTAAAGAGAACGAAAAGGCTTTAGTATGAGAGAGAAAAATTGAAATAAAGACTACAAGAGATACAGCCAAAACGGAAAATTTATAGATAACGGTGTAATATAACTGGGGAGCCGCGGGTGTTAAAACTCTGCGGATTGAAACAGCCATAATTCACTACCAGAGTCAAGGACGCGCCCCGCTACAGTTACCACGCCGCTGCACATGATCACAAGCCAATAAATATCTAACCTTTTTACAGGATATTATTTTCTGTCCCACAACAACATCAACAAAAAAAATATTACACGAAAGTTTTGAATAATATATAAAGCTACAAGTGTGAAATACTGTTGCATGCAGTAAATTCGAGAGCTTAAAGAGAGGCAAAAAAAGGTATAGAGAGAAAAAAAATAAATATGAACTTCATCAAACGAATAAATTAACAGAAATATTTCACACACATTTTATCGTAAGGAATTAAATTACACACGCATGGAAATAAAATTAAAAAATTACCTTATCCTACAATACCATTTCGCTACTCATATACACAAATAATCATAATGTAAATGATGATAATAATAATGATAATAAAAATAATACCAACGCAAAAAATAATAATAATAATAATAATAATAATAATAACAACAATAATAATAATGATAATAGTAACGTAACAACGACAACAATAACAATATTAATAGTGATAAAATATAGAAAGTAAAGACAAAGGGAAACTAGCACGAATAATACATGTGCAGGAAGGATAAGGATCAAGACAAAGAGGTACCAGCAGGTGGACCAAACTAAACTCCTACATCTGTGTCTTTGTTTCACTCCGCACCATCAACACCTTTGCCAGAACGACGATCTCAACTCAACCCGGAGAGATGTTCCTAAAGATGAACCACAATGATCATCTAACATCATCTCTCTCTCTCTCTCTCTCTCTCTCTCTCTCTCTCTCTCTCTCTCTCTCTCTCTCTCTCTCTCTCTCTCTCTCTCTCTCTCTCTCTCTCTCTCTCTCCTCGGCGTCACTATTTCATTTGCATATTGCACTTCGGACTTAGTATTTAATAGTTGTTTATTTTCAACCGGCGTTCTGTGTTTGTCTGTGTTTGTGTGTGTGTGTGTGTGTGTGTGTGTGTGTGTGTGTGTGTGTGTGTGTGTGTGTGTGTGTGTGTGTGTGTGTGTGTGTGTGATTGCTTCCATGAAAAGGAATAAGAATTAAAATAAAAAATAAAGTAAATGAAAGCGAGAAAATTGCAGTGAAAAATAAAATCTAAGATAAGAGATAAGAAAAAAAAAGGTTTTCACTTCAACATAACTAGAGACGAAACGATAAACATAATTTAGTCAAGTCAATGTGAACAGTGGTAACCATTACGACCACTCCCTCTTCTCTCTTCCCTCCCTCTTTACTCCACTACCTTCATCCACACTCTCATTCTATTTGTGTTGCCTTTCACACCCTCCTCCTATTTTCTTTCAACCTCCCTTCCGTGTAATTATTTTTCCTCCTTCCTCCATCCCTCTCCTCTTCCTCTGATCATCATATTCGCCTACTCTCCTTTCCGCCCTTTTTATCCTCCTCTCTTCTCTCCCCCCAAGCTATATATAGAATGGACCAATGGGAGACCAGGTACTGCGGAGAGAGAGAGAGAGAGAGAGAGAGAGAGAGAGAGAGAGAGAGAGAGAGAGAGAGAGAGAGAGAGAGAGAGAGAGAGAGAAGAGAGAGGAGGGGGGGGTGGGGAGACGCGGCATCTTGGGTGACCTCCGCCTCCGTAATATTGATCTGAGAGAAAACTAGTACCTCCCCTTTCTCCTACTCTCTCTCTCTCTCTCTCT
>JAPQNM010000004.1:5129422-5176922 GCA_029783475.1 Metacarcinus magister | reverse complement strand
ACAAACGTGTAAAAAGAGTGAAGGAAAAACGGAGGGAAAAGGTTGAAGGAAATTACTCCTTCAATTTACGTCACTCAATTACTGCCATTCCGGTTAATTTTCCCGTCTGTGAAAATATCAGTTTAAATAAATAAGGAATAAAAGGCATATGGAATGGAAGGAAGGGAGGAAGGGAGAGAGAGAGAGAGGGGGAGGGAAGGAGGGAGGGAGGGAAGGAGGGAGGGAGGGAAGGAGAGAGAGAGAGAGGGGGAGGAAGGGAGGAAAGGAGGAAGGGAATAAGGGAGGGAGTGATATTTTATCTATTGAGGTAAAAAAGGATAGAAAAAAAGAGACAGGGAGGGAAGAAAAATTTGATAAAATGAAGCTATAAACACAAAAAAGCGCAAACTGGGCTAGTCACACAAACAGAAGAAAAAAAACAGAAAAACACATTACAAAAAAAAATAATAAATAAATAAATTGCACCCAAACACACACAAAAAAACGAATAAACGCTTTTAACCACAACTAAATGTACCACCACCACCACCACCACCACCACTACTACCACCACCACCACCACCACTACTACCACCACTCCACGGTAAAGTTCTGTACCGCTTCAGTATAAAAAAAAAAATCTTCGTTAACTTCCTTGGCGTGTGTGTGTCACCTTCGAGAGTCCAAAAAGGAGGCAAAAGAAGAAGAAGAAGAAGAAGAAGAAGAAGAAGAAGAAGAAGAAGAAGAAGAAGAAAAAAAAAGGACAAAAGAAGAAGAAGAAAAGAAGAAAAAGAAGAAGAGAGGAGAATGAGACAAGAAATAGAAGGGAGAGAGAGAGAGAGCTAGAAATAAATAGAAACGGCAGACGAACAGGGAGGGATAAGAAGATGGAAGAAGGAATAAAGAAGAAGAGGAGGAGGGAGGAGGAGGAGGAGGAGGAGGAGGAGAGGAGGAGGAGGAGGAGGAGGAGGAATAGAGAGGAGAGGGGAGAGATGGGGGGATGAAAAGTCACAGTGGTGCTTGACAAGGAGAAAATTTTAATCTCCTGTCATGTCTCGAGATGATTTATGGCGCAGGCACGAAACGGAAAAAAAAAGAAAAAGGAAAAGGAAAAGAAAGCTTGGATAAGTTTGAGAGAGAAAGAGAGAGAGAGAGAGAGAGAGAGAGAGAGAGAGAGAGAGAGAGAGAGAGAGAGAGAGAGAGAGAGAGAGAGAGAGAGAGAGAGAGCGAATTACATAAAAATAAAAAAGAAAAACGGGAAAAAACCACCCCTCAGACCACTTATCGTTCCTATCCCAATCCCACTTGAAGCTTACACAATCCTACTTCACATTCCATCACTATTTTAATCCCTCTTTTACCTCCCCACTTCAACCCCCTTTTCCCACTCCCTTTACCACTCTTTCCCTTCTTTCCCCTTACTTCTTTTCCCTTTCCCTGATCTCTTTTCCCTTCCTAGTCTATCCCACAAGGACTAAAACAGAAAACTCAAGAAGCATTTCGGGTGAGGACAATAACTGAGATCACTTTCAGAGCGCCAACACGAACTTGACTTGAAATCCTCACCAGCGAGACTTACGGTCCAATATCGGGAGTTAGAAGAGGAGGCAGAGGTGGGAGGAAAGGAAGAGAGCAGGGAAAAGGGAAGGAGATGAAGGAAAAGAAAGAAGGAGGGACGAGAAGATGGAGAGCAACGAGAGAAGGTGGAGTAAGTGGAAAGGAAAGGAGAGTAAAGAGATGTTTTCATTGGAGAGAGAGAGAGAGAGAGAGAGAGAGAGAGAGAGAGAGAGAGAGAGAGAGAGAGAGAGAGAGAGAGAGAGAGAGAGAGAGAGAGAGAGAGAGAGAGAGAGAGAGAGAGAGAGGCGTGGAAAAAGGACAATAAAAGGAAATAAAAGAAGGTACGAACGAAGGGAAAGGAAACTTAATTAAACACAGCAAACAGAATGGTATCTCGCTCCCCTAGTTTCCTCCCTTGGCCTCCTCCCTTCCTTCCTTCCTTCCTTCCTTCCTTTCTCCCTACGCTTCCCCTCCTCAACGTTACTCCAGGTGTCCGCAAAGGTGAGACGGGGACCCGGGGACACCTGTAATCACCTGGCCATTTGTGGACACAGAAGATCCTTTTGATTGCTTATTGGAGAAAGAAGATTGGAGTTATACTATTATTTTTATCATTATTATTTTTATCATTATTATTATTATCATTTATATTATTATCATTATTATTATTATTATTAGTATCATTATTATCATTATTATTCTCGTTATGAAAAAAGTGTAGAAAAAACATCATTATACAAATTTTGAAATCTTATAGAAGGACGAAAACAAGTGAAAAGAAAGGAGTGTGTGTGTGTGTGTGTGTGTGTGTGTGTGTGTGTGTGTGTGTGTGTGTGTGTGAGAGAGAGAGAGAGAAAAGAGAGAGAGAGAGAGAGAGAGAGAGGGAGGGGGGAAAATACTTGCATACCTGGACGAGGGAGAAGAATGGCCAGGGAGATTATGAAAAGGGGAGAGTAGAGAGGGGAATGAAAGGAGTGAGAGAGAGAGAGAGAGGGAGAGAGAGAGAGAGACGCAGATGTAGGTGATTAGAACGGAGGCAAAATAAGAGAAAGATAATGAAAGCGAGAAGAAAGGAAGAGCAAGGAAGCCGAACTATCATTTGGAATTAAGCGGAAAATGAGAACGAGAGAGAGAGAGAGAGAGAGAGAGAGAGAGAGAGAGAGAGAGAGAGAGAGAGAGAGAGAGAGAGAGAGAGAGAGAGAGAGAGAGAGTTATAGTACTAGGTCAACAAGTTATTCAAAAGGGAACAATAGAAGAAAGTAGATAGTCTCTTCAGGTTTATATAATATGAAACCCCTGAAAAGAGAGAGAGAGAGAGAGAGAGAGAGAGAGAGAGAGAGAGAGAGAGAGAGAGAGAGAGAGAGAGAGAGAGAGAGAGAGAGAGTGAGTGAGTGAGTGAGTGAGTGAGTTAGTAAGAGAATCAGCAACAGATTTGGTTGGAAATAATTTTTAAAGCGAGTGGAATGAGCAAGTGAGAGAATGAGTAAGTCAGAGAGAGATAGAGATGAAGAGAGAAAGGTAGTGAATCACAATAAAGGAGTTGTGATGAAGGATGAGGAAGTGAGAGGAAGGAGAGGAGGGAGAGGAGGGAGGAAGAGGAGGGAGGGAGAGGAGGGAGGCTGATGACAGGATGGAAGGCTTACGAGATAGGCCTAAAACAGGAAAAAGAACAAAATAGATGTAAAGTGACTCCAAGGAAAACATGGGAAATTTCTTTTTTTTTGAGAAATAAGGCCAATGAGAGAGAGAGAGAGAGAGAGAGAGAGGAGAGAGAGAGAGAGAGAGAGAGAGAGAGAGAGAGAGAGAGAGAGAGAACAAAAAGTGTAGAACTCTTAAAACTGACAATACTTCTGCTACTACTATTACTACTACTACTACTACTACTACTAATAATAATAATAATAATAATAATAATAATAATAATAATAATAATAATAATAATAATAAAAATGATAATAATAATAATAATAGTAATAATTAATAAGACGAAGCTAAGCCTAAGCCTGGTAATAAGGACAGAACACAAAGACCCAAGGGGAAAAAATGAGGGGAAATTTCCACGTACACTTTTTTTATTTCACTTTTCCCCTATATGTTTTTTACCATTCGGTTCGTATTTACACACATGTCCACAAAAAGCAACCCCTATGTGTGTGTGTGTGTGTGTGTGTGTGTGTGTGTGTGTGTGTGTGTGTGTGTGTGTGTGTGTGTGTGTGTGTGTGTGTGTGTGTGTGTGTATCTGGAGATAACACCAGCTGCTTCACATGTTCCTAGTGAAGAAGACGCCAGCTGTGGAAGGTCTAGCAGTCACGTCTCATAATACACGTTGCAGAGCTCTTGTTGCTGATGCCCCTTGTGTATCACCACCCACCACCCACCTCCCACCACCCACCACCCACCACCCACCACCCACCACCCTCTCCCCCACCATCCTTCCTTGCCCTGCCACCTTTTCCTATTTTCAACACCCAGCCCCTCAGCCTCACTCAGCACCAGGCTCTCGTTAACAATTTTTCAACATAACCTCGCCGTCAATTTCTCACAGGCGTTCTCACCATCACCTTCCCCCTAATCCTTTATTTACCGTTACACGTTCACTCTTCCCCGTTTCCACTACACCCTTGACTTACACCCATACCATTAACTATATCCTTTTCCTCCTCTTTATCCTCCTAATCTTCCTACTACAGCTCATAGCCTCCTTCACACACGCACACGCACACGCACAAACACAAACACAAATCTAGGATGAAGCTGCCTCAGTCTGCCTTGTGATGTCAGCTGTGCACTTATTCATTGTGCCGAGCTGTCGCTGTGAGACCTAACAGCTCCGCGGGGTAATGAACGAAGGGCGGAGGAAGATCATTCATCAGGTGAAAGGGAGCAAGAGTCACCGTTGATCCAGACGAGGTAAAGGGAGCTAGGCGAAGGCAAGGAGGGAAGGATGCGAGTAAAGACAAGAAGAGGAGGACGACTGGAAGACCGAATGAGGACCACCTTAAGTCTGATGGATGTCCCTATATTCCACGCCGTCACTTTCTCACAGGAAGATGATCACTCACGACACAGACAAGACTCCTGAAGCGTTCAGCCCCAAGACCCAAGGAGGCAGACGGAAGCACCTGATACTTCAATGCTCCCGTTTAAAAGACTTCCTCTCCATCTATTTCAACATCCACGAGGCTTTTTTTTAAATGAATGTAAGGAATGTATCGCAGGGCCAAAAAGATGTCTGGTTCGCCTCCACAGACGTATTAAATGTGTATTGGATGTTTTGAAGTGTTTCGTGGAAGTGTAAAGTGTGGCGGATGTTTTTCAAAGCGTTTCAATTGCGTTCTGAGAGTTGCCTGAGGACGCGGTACGTGATTGACGTTAAGTTGAGGAGGTTTTGGCACCTGTCTCTCAGTTGACTTCGTGTGTGTTGGAAGGGGCGTCCACGGCTTGGCTTGACGGAAAGGAAGGGTGCTAAACTTTTTTTCTCTCCCTCTCTTCTCTCTTTAGTCTTTGGTCTCCGCGTCGGTGGAGGAAAAGGTCACGTTTGTTCTTTCCTCTTTCCTCTTCCCCTCCCTCCTTACACCCGCCAAGACCGCCTTCATAACAAAGCTCCGATGATGAAAAGCTTTCCTCCCTCCCTTACTCCCTCTTCTCCCTCCCTTACTCCCTCTTCTCCCTCTCTTCCCCCTTTGCCTTCTTTCTTTACGCCTTAACTTTTTTTTCCGCCTTCTTTCATCTTTAACCTCCTCAGTCTGCCTTCTTTTCCTTTCTTTCCTTTTCATTTTCACCCTTTCCTTAATCTTTTCCTCACGGTTCAACTCACCCGCCCATTTCACTCCTGGAAAGCCTCTCTCTCCCCCAAACCTTCCTTCCTTCCTTCCTTCCTCCTCCATGACGATACGTTGCCGGTAAACAACGAGAGACACACAACCTTGTTTTCTCCACCACACGGCAAGAGGAAAAATGAAAACAATTGATGCCGTATCCTTGGGCTCTTTCTCCCTCCCTTTTCACCTCGACAAAAAGATTGATTGCCCCTGTAAATACTGGTTCCGGGGCAAGACAAAGCTATCCTCACTATAGCCTTGTCAGGGCATTTAAGTGGTTTGACGTTCCTCTACGGAGCTATAATGCATTGTAATGTTGGGAAAGCCAGGGAGTAAATCCTCTTCCATATATCACACTGGCAGACAGACGCGTGGGAGGTGGCCATTCTATACATGCCAATACAGTCATACCATTACTTCTGATCCTAAGGCGTGGGTGTATGGAGGGCTGAGGGAATGGAAGGGAGCAGGAGGCGAGGTGGAGAGCAAGGGAGAGAAGTGAAGGGAGTAGGAGTTGGGAGGAGTATTAGTAGCTAGTAAGGAGGAGGCGAGGAAGATTTGAGGTATGAGGGACTGGCAGGGAGATGTCGAGTGTCTGAATGTCTGAGTGTAGTGCAAGGCTGGATGGGATACAGTGTGTGGTAACGGGATGAAGGAGCGTAGGAGGAGGATTGTCTGGGGATCATAGTGGGCAGGGACTAAGCACGCTGGCTGAATGATGAGTGGGAGTCTGCCGCAGAATATAAAGACGGAAAATGTAAGTAGTTATAGGTAGAGAATGAAACGGGAAGAACAAAATACCAAGAATAAAGATACAAACAACAATAGCACGTCTACACAATGCCATTAACACACACACACACACACACATAAACACAAACAAAACAGCACAAACAAAATGTCTTAAACGTGCACCTCATAAAGCAAGATAATTTGGCCTTGTAGTCGTAGTCACCTGGGATGGGAAGATAATGTGTTGATTTACCTGTCTTAATTACCTGTAGTAGTAAGGCAAGGAGGGGTAATTACTCAAGTTAGGGAGGGAGGGGGGGAGGCACCACACCTGTTACCTGGAGTTGGCACTAATTTCCACGTGATGGGATGAGCAAACTTATGGAATAGTGGAACGAAGGAAGGCAAAATATTCCTTGAGGTGGTGTTTAAAAGCGAAGGGAAGGGTTGGGAAGGGAAGGGAAGTGAAGGGAATGGAAGGAAAATGACGAGAAAGCAAACAGAAATATGTGAAGGGAAGGCCAAGGAAAAGGAAGGGAAGGGAAAGGAAGGAATGGGTAAGGAAGGCAAGCGAAGAGAAGAACAGAGGAAGAGAAGATTAAGGAAAGACAGGGAATGGAAGGAAGGGGATGAAGAGAGTAGAAAGGAAGTATAATAAGCAAAAGGGGAACATGAGGAAGAAAGGAAAGCTAGGGATTTGGTTAGGGAAAAAGAAAGAAAAAGATGAAGGAAACGGAGAGAAAAGAAAGGACATAGATGCAGTAAGAATATGATGAGTGTGAGAGGAGGAAGAAGAGAGGAGGATCAAGACATGACAAAGGATAAGAAACGTATCTGACAAAGAGGAAAAACGATGCAGATGTAAGATGCAAAATCATAAAGAAAAGATACATAAGCAGAATATTATACAAAAAAAAAAGGAAAACGGAAAATAATGAAACAAATCTTTAACATAAATAGAAAGATAAAAAAAAGTACACGGTCGATAATTTTTTTTTGCACCACAAACATATAGTAATTACTGAGACAAACATGAAGTAAAACACAACAGCAAGAAACAAACAGCTTTCTCTGGGATGGCGTGCGAGGCAGGCTGGCGTCACACTCACCTCACACGTAAACAAACAAACAAACAAACAAACATGGCGGCTTCAAGAGGATGAGAAAAGGTCAACAACACACATCACCAGTCCAAATCTCTCTCTCTCTCTCTCTCTCTCTCTCTCTCTCTCTCTCTCTCTCTCTCTCTCTCTCTCTCTCTCTCTCTCTCTCTCTCTCTCTCTCTCTCTAAGTATCTAAGTAAACATATACTTAACTTCACTACAAAAGATCTAAGGGTTTACTACTACTACTACTGCTACTACTACTACTACTACTACTACTACTACTACTACTACTACTACTACTACTACTACTACTACTACTACTACTACGCTACTACTACTATACTACTACTACTACTACTACTACTACTACACTACTATTACTCTCGTTCCCTTTCCCTTATTTTCAACACATCTCCGTAAATAACCAATACACTTTCAGAGTAATACGGCTGAAGGCGAGGCGAAGGAGGGAAGGAGGGAAGGAGGGAAGGAGGGAAGGAAGGAAGGAAGGAGGGAAGGAGTAAGGCACGGCAGGCAGGCAGTAAGTCGATAGATTATGAAAATCCGACCGATGCATTGTAGGAACGGGACGAAAGTTGTTGGGTCCTGACGGTGAAGAATGATGAATATAAATGGTTCCCACTTACTTGCGTTCGGTTATACGTTTTCTTTTCCTTCTTTATTTTTGTTTTCCTTCATATTTTCCTTCTATTCCTTGAGTTTACTGCTTCGTTTTCCTCGATATTGTACGTAAGTTTTTGTTGTTATGGTTATCAGTTTTTTTATGTTAGAGAGAGAGAGAGAGAGAGAGAGAGAGAGAGAGAGAGAGAGAGAGAGAGAGAGAGAGAGAGAGAGAGAGAGAGAGAGAGAGAGAGAGCAAATAAATAGACAGATAAGCAGACAGTCAAATCGAGACAACCAGACACAGAGGCAACCAGACAGACAGACAAACAAACAATTATATAGAGATAGAAAGAAAACACAAACACACAGACAAACAAATAATCTTATAAACAAATAAACAACAATATGGAATACCAGCCCACTACTCAGGTATATTAAAATCTGTTCACCTGAGAAATAAACTAAACGAAGCGACTCTTTCTCTCAGTGTTCTTGGATAGCGTAATGGTTGAGCAGGTTCTTCAATGAGGTTATTGTGTGGCATTGTGTAGCAGTAGTTTTATAAGGACGTTGATGTTAAATAAAATGGTTCTTCGTGGAATACTATACTATATAACTTTATAAGAACTTCAATTCGTCAGTCTAGTAATTTCTTTTTTAACTCAATTTCATAACTTTCAATACAGAAAACTTACTTGGGTGAAGATAATGACAGTAGAAAAATAAAAGTTCACGTATACCAAACAAGGTCTGACTAAACTATCTACTATACAAAAGCAAAATCAAACACGCCATGCTATTTTTAAAAAGAAAATCTATGAATAACAAAACCCACTATTATTTACGCTTTAGTCGAGGCTATGCTGAATTATTGATAACAAAATATATATATATAAATAAATTCACGTACTATTCATATCTACCTACATTTTTGAAGCTTCGAAAATTTTTAACTAAACTACCCACACAATTTTGTTTCTCTATATATACTATTTTAGCGCTTCAGGACAGCCTTCAGCACCGAACACCTCACGACCACCATCACGAACACGTCACCTGGCCGCGGCACCTCACCATAAGGGCACCGAGGGGAGACGTGAGCAAAACATAATAACAATAAAGTCAAATGCACTGTAGACGGGAGTGGCAGAAGGGGAAGGCGAGGGGGGCGAGGTGGTTGCCAGGGTGATGACAGGGTGACTAGGGTTAGTGGGTGCGCGCGCGTAAACACACGCACGCACACACACACACACACACACACACACACACACACACACACATCCACTTGCGCACATTGAAATACGATGTTTGTCTGTGCTTCTCTCTCTCTCGCTCTCGCTCTCGCTCTCTCTCTCTCTCTCTCTCTCTCTCTCTCTCTCTCTCTCTCTCTCTCTCTCTCTCTGTTATTACTCTACAAAACTGACATTCACGTGTAATATACATAATTTATTTACTCCACATTTAATCTAACGCCAAGTTCTGAAGTTTCAAACATTTCGATGACATTAATATATACCAAAAAAAATTTCATACGTATCAAAATTCCTTGGCCTTTATCGTCTACCACTCCTTAACCCTTTAATGGGACTAATTACAAGAAGGAAGACTTGTGAACTTCTAACTTGCAGGTAAAAGGATAAAAACGTGACCACTTCAAACTAATAACTTCCTGTTGAACACCAGCTAAGTTGGTGCCCCGTAATTACTGCCATCCTTAGCTATTCTTATTCTAGCGGTGTAGTTATGGACTCTATAACGTAAGCAATGAGTTCAACAATACGTGATTATCTGCTGCCAAAAGATATAATTACTTTACTACAAAAAATGGAAAAAAATGTTATAATGAATAAAAGGAATAAAATTTATGGTGAATAAGGGAAAAACTAGTAAAAGAAATTACATTATAATTTCTTTAGTGGATCAAAAGAAAACGGTGCCTTTGGTTTCAGTAATTAAATGTTTCATCCTTGAGGAATTCAATAACGTTGACATGAGGCAAACTTCCAACATTTGTTAATATTTCACGCTCGAGACGGAACAACGTGAAACTTAGCGGTTGATAAATTAAATTACAGCCAGAAATTACCTTCTTTTCAAGGTTCTTCTCTACCAAGTGTGTTTTTAAATATTTTTTTTCTTCCAAATGCTGTAATTCACAAATTTACAGAAATGTCTTTGTTTTCAATGTCTTCCACAAATATTAAAAGAAAAAATAAATTAAATAAATATATATATATATATATATATATATATATATATATATATATATATATATATATATATTCATACGTGAGTGTGCGTTTTATTTATTATTGTTGTGACGTGACGCAGCTTGGATTTCTTTAATTAATCAAATATGTAATAAAACACGAAGAGATTATTTTTTTCTGTTAGTTGATATTAAGGTTGACATGAAGCTAACACGCAACGAAATATTAGACGCTCTAGCTTATTTAATCACTCTCTCTCTCTCTCTCTCTCTCTCTCTCTCTCTCTCTCTCTCTCTCTCTCTCTCTCTCTCTCTCTCTCTCTCTCTCTCTCTCTCTCTCTCTCTCTCTCTCTCTCTCTCTCTGCAAATCAGGAAAACAAGTGAGAGGGAAATGAGGTTAATGTTTCCCCGATCACATGGATGAAGGGAAGACCGCAATATTCCTCCTTCCTCATCCCTTTCCCCTCCTCCTTTCTCCTCTGTGTTCGTTCCCCTCTGACGCAATGCCCCTTAAGTGACTCTCTTGAAGCCTGTTGCAGAGACGCCTTTTTAGGATCCGATCCTCCAGGTTAAGTAGAGTCGGTTTAGTAATGTTTTCTTTTGTTTCAACTCTCTATATATCTACTATAAAAGTTATTAATCATTACTTTCTACGTACTTATATTCTATATTCTTTTGTAATACACTGAATAGTTCTTCTTAAATGGTCTAGTTCTTTTCGCATTGTAAAAAATAGTTTAGTTTGTTCCTGTTTGGTTTGTATTCAATTCTTTGTATATTTTTTTTACACTAGTTTCGCTTTTCTCTCCTTTTTTTCCCCTTTAAGTAACTGCTATAAGAACCTACTTATTTTTCGTCTCTGATACCCAAGATTTTTATGGCCTTTTCCCTCCTCCTCCTCTTCCTCCTCCTCCTCCTCCTCTTTCTCTTCTTCCTCCTCCTCTTCCTCCTATTCCTCCTCCTTCTCTTCCTCCAGTACACAGAGAAGCCACACACCATTTAATTTATCCACTCAAAAGGCTTCATGAAGAAAATAGATTGGTTCAAGGATCATGGTGAATGCTAACCTGAATATTAGTCTTCTTATATACTCAGTGGTGATTTCGGTGGCGGTGGTGGTGGTGGTGGTGGTGGTGGTGGTGGTGGTGGTGGTGGTGGTGGTGGTGGTGGTGGTGGTGGTGGTGGTGGTGGTGGTGGTGGTGGTGGTGGTGGCATGGCGTGACTCCAATATCCACTAGAGAAGCATCAAACGTGCTTGTTTTTTCTATATGTATGTATGTATGTATGTATGTATGTATGTATGTATGTATGTATATATGTATCAACGGGTGAATGTATTTAGAACAGAATGTAATAGTAACTATACGAATGAATATCTTAAATGCGAGTATGTATGTTGTATGAAGGTAGTGGAAGCCTTTCTATACAGCAGGAATGGGAGGCAGAGGGTAAAAATAGTGAGGAATTATTTTTTTTAACTGGAATATCATCACCACCACCAACAACAACACACACACACACACACACACACACACACACACACACACACACACACACACACACATCCATGCCCAGTCTTACCATTCAAACTACACCTAAAACATGACTCAATAAACATGAAACGATGACTGATAAAGCGAGACACACATTCAAACGACAAAAGCGTCTTCGCATGAACCAATCCTCTGTATCCATTAATTAAGTAATCAACTAAAAATATATTACAAAAATAATTATCACCTTGACTGAAAACCATTACAAAAATTCACATTACGTTGTAGGAACTCATTTATCAGGCTTAATAATTCTCCGCTTCTGAGGCATAAACATTAATCTAAACATTGTTGCTCATTATCTTAATTACCTTGAAGAACGAAGGTCGGTGGGTTGTGGGTGGAGAGGTTCGAGTGAAGGTTTGGGGAAGACAGTGGGTTGGGTTACAGAAAGAGGTTGGGAAGATTGGGTTGATAGGCACTGGATGGCTGAGGAAGGTTGGGAGAGGTTAGGAAGGTAGGGTTTATAGGAATTGCATGGTTGAGGAAGGTGAGGAGGGGTTGAGAAGGTGGGGTTCAGAGGTAATGGATGATTGAGAAAGGTAAAGGTTGAGGTGAAGAGAGTGAAGCAAGGAATTGGAAGGGTGGAAGAGGCCGTGATGAAATTGTTAAGTAATGTGTTTGTTTATTTCAACGATAATATGAACTTAGGAGGTTGTTTATGATCCTCTTGCTGTTAATGTGTCTGTTTGTCTGTCTGCCTGTTTGTCTGTCTGTCTGTCTGTCTGTCTGTCTGTCTGTGCTTTCCTAGAATGAAAACCAGTCAAGGGGCGTTTACTACTTAATTCTTTTCAGCCAAATTATGTCATCAAATTAAGAGAAAGAGTGAGAACGAGAGAGAGAGAGAGAGAGAGAGAGAGAGAGAGAGAGAGAGAGAGAGAGAGAGAGAGAGAGAGAGAGAGAGAGAGAGAGAGAGAGAGAGAGAAATGTCTTTTTCTTTTACAGTTTCCCTTATAATACAAGGTTACATTTCTTTGAAGGGACACGCAATTAAAATTAAGTGACACTAATAGGTTCTCATTTCTACGGTGTTCTATTAAATCTTTCTTTTGTAGAAGCAATTACTTGTGATAATCAATTCCTTTGAGTGTGTGTGTGTGTGTGTGTGTGTGTGTGTGTGTGTGTGTGTGTGTGTGTGTGTGTGTGTGTGTGTGTGTGTCTTGAATTAACGGTCATACACAGAAGATAAATGGATTCTAGTTTCATTATTTTATCCACTTCCACTATTCCTTCCTCGTTATGTCGTTTGTTTGTGGATGTGTTTTAGTTTTTGTTTCGTGATCATCTTTCATTTGTGTTCATTTTCTGTTATGTTCTCTACACACGAACATTTTTTGTACTTAATTGTATCTAATAAATGTGTCTGGTGATTCACATTTCACAATTTTACCAACATTCGCGTCTCTCTCTCTCTCTCTCTCTCTCTCTCTCTCTCTCTCTCTCTCTCTCTCTCTCTCTCTCTCTCTCTCTCTCTCTCTCTCCCAACTCCCACTTCATCTTCCTAATTCATGGACGCAACTCACTCTCCCTTTTCCTTTACCTCTTACATACATCGTCTCATCTAACACGACCCTTGACCTAAGTGTGGGAGTGGGTGGCCAGAGGGAGTGGAGATGAAAAATAAAGGCTTGGCAGGGGTGGCATCGAGGAAAGGAAGAAGGAAGGTCACATCACACGAGATCTTACAAGGTCAAAGTTCAAAGGGTTTATGAAGCCTTGGGGGTATCTGAAAAATTCCATGTATTTGTAGAGGGAAAAGAAATAAAAGGAGAAGAGAAAAAATGGAGAAAAGAGTGGAAGAAAAGAAAGAGCAGAGGCGTGAAGAAATGTCAGGATGAAAGGGATCGAAGAATATTGGAAGGTCGATGAGAGAGAGAGAGAGAGAGAGAGAGAGAGAGAGAGAGAGAGAGAGAGAGAGAGAGAGAGAGAGAGAGAGAGAGAGAGAGAGAGAGAGAGAGAGAGAGTATTACAAGCACACACACGCTGTCAATATTTACTGACTGACATGACTTAACTATCACTAAATCATTATTATTATTATTTCTTCACGTAATTGCCTGCGCGCTCAAAGGCTCAACTCGTCTCCAACATGACGTCTACAGCGGCTTAGAAATTATTAAACCTGATTCAATTTCTTGGCTCCGAGAGAGAAAGAAAACGGAAGACATGACTCAAGAACGAAAGAGAAAATAAGGAAAAGCTGAGGATGAAAGGCATTACAAGGAAGGACTTGAAGGAAAAGGAAAAGGAGGAGGAGAAGGAGGAAAAAAGCAAGAGTGGAAATAGATCAGAGTGGAACGAAAGGGAAAGAAAGGATAAAGGAAACAGATGGCTAAGTGAAGGAATGGAAGTAAGAGAGGAAATTAAAATGATAGAGTGGGGGAAAAAATTGAATGGAAGAGAAGGGAGGGGAATGGAAGGGAAACTTGAGAAGATGAAGGAATGAAAGTGACAGAGGAATTAGAAAGGGTACAGAAGGATAAAAATTGAATGGAAGCAATTGAAGGAGACTATACAAAGAAAGGAAAATGGAGGAAGTTGATAAAAAAAAATAAGTAATAAAGAACAGATCATTTAGGGAAGCAAAATAAAAATTAAAAATATGAGATGGAAAAGAAAATGGGCGATGGTAAGGACATATAGAGTAAAAAAACAACAACTCAGGAACATAAAGTAAAATAAAAGAGAGAAGGACAAAGAAGAAAATAAAAACTAAATGTATATAAAAAAAAATCCTTTCTCTGTTCCAAGAAAGAGAACAAGTTTAATACACTTTGAGTCACTCGAGTTTTTCCGTCGTTCAAGTGAGTAAACTGTTTTGGCAGCAAGCAATTACTTCCATTAAATTACTTTCTTTCAATGGCAATCAATTGTTACCTTTGCAATGTGAAGTATGTTAACGACCTTTACCGATAACTCGATTTGAAAGTACATCATAATATCATTTTTCCTTCCAACGCTAAAACGATCTTCAGTGTGTGCATGTGTGTGTGTGTGTGTGTGTGTGTGTGTGTGTGTGTGTGTGTGTGTGTGTGTGTGTGTGTGTGTGTGTGTGTGTGTGCAATGCAGCCGTTGGTCATAGTCAAGGGGTAAGCTTACAAGATGGCCGGATTTGTTTATAAACATTATATGACGTCACACATACCTTCCGGCGCCTGCTCACCGCGCACCTGCCCATACCTGGAGGAGAGAGTAAAGGTGTGAGCGTGGCGGAGAGAGAGAGAGAGAGAGAGAGAGAGAGAGAGAGAGAGAGAGAGAGAGAGAGAGAGAGAGAGAGAGAGAGAGAGAGAGAGAGAGAGAGAGTGAAACATAAATAAAATAAAAACATTTCAGCATACAGATAGATAAATGCAAATTAACACACACACACACACACACACACACACACAACCGTAATTACACCTGTGGAAAATACTCCTCTCAATTAGACAGTAATGAAGATGTATCAAAAAAATGTTCCTAATGACACTCAGAATAAAGTAGTTCCATGCTAAACACAAGGCACAGGAAGGGGACGAACCTAATTATCCCTCAACTTGATGACAAACTCCAACACTTAGCCGAGCATGCAAGCGCCGCCGCCACCCACCAGGGAAGGAACACATGTTGACCACCTCGCAACAGCTTGGTTCACTTCCTCCTTCCGCTAACAACTGGAATTTCATAATCTATTCCTCATTTAATAACTTTTACCACCTTTTTCTCCTCGTTTTCCTGTTTTTCTACTCATCATCTTTGTCATAATCCTCTATATTCCTTGCAGTTTTCATCCTCGTTCTCCTCACCTTCCCCTTTTTTCAGTGTCTCGTCTCACTCCTCGTTTTCTACCTTCATGCTACGCCTTCCTCGCCCTCTTTCCCTTCCCTCTAGGAGATAAATCGCGCGGAAGGCAGGTGTAACCGGCACCACCTGGCCCTTTCCTCAAAGCTCCTCGCAGGACGCCAGGTGAAGGGGATTTCCACGTTATTTATTCCCTTAGTTCATTTTTTAATAACAGAAACCAAGTACAAGAGGTCTATGAAAACGATGGGTAATTTTTTTTCTCTCACTCTCTCTCTCTCTCTCTCTCTCTCTCTCTCTCTCTCTCTCTCTCTCTCTCTCTCTCTCTCTCTCTCTCTCTCTCTACAACAGCCTCCCGGGGATTCTGTATGCAAATCTCACTTTATACTACCTTATAAATCTTGCTTTTCATGAGAATTTTTCCATCCACCGTCCTTACGTATATCTTTACATGTATACTTCAGAGCTTTATAAATACAAATTGCATTTTTATCTGTGTCACTATATATATATATATATATATATATATATATATATATATATATATATATATATATATATATATATATATATATATATTAATACACAAAAAATAACATTATTATTATTATTATTATTATTATTATTATTATTATTATTACTACTACTACTACTATTATTATTATTATTATTTTCACCGTGACGACGAATGAATTCCTCGTCTTAGTCATGCTTACATCCAATCATTCGTCATCATCAACTGCATAAAACATATTAACTACCCTTGATTGCGTTAATGGCCTTGTATATCACTAGCAACTATTCAAATGTTCATGTAATGTTCTCTCTCTCTCTCTCTCTCTCTCTCTCTCTCTCTCTCTCTCTCTCTCTCTCTCTCTCTCTCTCTCTCTCTCTCTCTCTCTCTCTCTCTCAATCTTTTACTCAGTTTTTTCCCTTTTATACAATTCCTGGATTTCAATTGGCAACTACTAAGTGTATATATAATTTAATGTCTTAATTACACTCTAAGTACGTTTTTCCCTTCCTCAGGATCATATATTTTTTTCCCTTTCCTCTCCTCCCCTTCCTTTATTATCTGCACTTGTATATTCCTTTCATACCATCATGTACTAGGTATGTATATTCATGTGCGTCTGCATATGTGTGTGTGTGTGTGTATGTATTTTGTGTTTTATAAATACTCTTCCCTGTGTTTCATGCATTGTTTACATCTAGTATTTTCCTTCCACTCAACTAACAACATTTCCATTTATCTTCTAACTTCTTCCTTCCATTTTTTCTACTTTGCTCCCTTGTCTTCCTTATTTTATCTTGTGCTGCCTTCCTGCCTCCATCCTCCGCTTGCTCGCTCACGGGATCACGACACGATGGTTCTTATCTATCACGTAAACTCACTAGCTACATCATCGCCTTATCTCCACCACACAGCAAGCGGCATGAGGCGGCTAGCAGGGTGGGTGGATGGGTGGAGGTGCACGAATCAATGGCTGTCTAAGGTAATGGGGTTTGTTTATAGGACTACGTTTTCTATCTTAGCTTCTTCCCCTTAACCTTTCTCCCTCTCTTTCTTACCCTCCTTCTCATTGCTTCTTCTACCTTAACCTTTCTCCCCCTCTCTCTCTTATTATCTTTCTCCTGCTTCTTCTCCCTTAACCCTTCTTCTTGTCCTTCTATCACTCATTTTTTATGTCTGGCTACCTCACGTATCCCTTAAAAGCGGTTCTCACTCGTCCCATTCACACAGTCATCAAGGAGACTGCTGTGTTTGCCATCGCCCTCTTAAAATATTGGCTCCATTCACTGACTAAACAGCGGCGAGCATTAGCGAAGGCAAACTGAGCCCACTCCAGGGACAAACATTGAGAGGATTTTAATTTTTGTCACTAGTTTGAGGTTTGTTTATGTTTGTGCTCCTGTGTGTGTGTGTGTGTGTGTGTGTGTGTGTGTGTGTGTGTGTGTGTGTGTGTGTGTGTGTGTGTGTGTGTGTGTGTTATACTCTTTTTTTTACAGTGTGTGCATGTAGTGGTCGTGTTATTAGGATAATTAATCATATGTATGTAGATAAAAATACATGCACACTCACCTAACTAGTCCACTGTATCCATCTCCACACATACACACGCGCGCACACACACACACACACACACACACACCCACACACACACACATACACACGGCGGGCTCTCGTACTCCATATGCGTTAATCAATACACGAGTAAGGGAGACACCCACCCCGACCACAGCTACAATCTCTACCACTACTACCTGCTACTATGGTGGCGGATGGTGCTACTACTACTACTACTACTACTACTACTACTACTACTACTACTACTACTACTACTACTACTACTACTACTATTATTGCTGCTGCTACTATAATTACTACTACTACTACTACTACTACTACTACTACTACTACTACTACTACTACTACTACAACTACTACTACTAATTCTACTATTGCTACTACTACTAATAATAATAAGTGATAATAATAATAACAATAATAATACAACTACTGCTACTACTAATATCCATACTACTTCGAAATAACATCAACAACAATAACTCCAACTACTACTTATACTACAGCAATTACTACGACTTCTATTAAAACTACTGAGTTCCAAGTAAACAAACCTTCACTTCTGTAATTTTCGTTTATACTTCTGACATCACACAAGTCAAACCTCCATTACTTTTGTCCCTCCTCCCCTTCCGTCCCTGCATCCTTCCTTTCACTCATCCCTTCCTTTCTTTCTACCTTCCCCAACTTCACTGGCTCTCCTCAATTCCGTCTTCTATTTTCAAACCACTGAAGTCTTGATTTACTTGTAGAGAAGAGAGTGACGCCGAGCAGTGGGTTGTGAGGGACTGAATGGAGGCCCCCCCCTACCCTCCCCCAACACACACACACACACACACACACACACACACACACACACACACACACCCACAGGCACATGCACACACGTACACAATCTCTTTTTGCTGTTGTGTAAAATCAATGCATATCTTTCTCTCTCTCTCTCTCTCTCTCTCTCTCTCTCTCTCTCTCTCTCTCTCTCTCTCCTCTCTCTCTCTCTCTCTCTCTCTCCACACGCCCGCAGGCCCTAACTCGCACTATGACACAGTTCTCAAGGGATTAGCAAACCAAATCACTCTATCATATCGAATCAGTGACGATGGTGGTGGTGGTGGTGGTAGTGGTAGTGATGGTGGTGGTGATGGTGATGATGGTCGTGGTGGTGGTGGTGGTGGTGGTGGTGGTGGTAGTAGTAGTGGTTGTGGAGATGGTGGTGTTGGTGGCGGAGGCAAGGCGATTCTTCCAATCCTTGTCAATACGTTACTATTTCATTTTTCCTTTGTCTAACTGTGCTTGTGTCCATGTATGTGTGTGTGTGTGTGTGGTGTGTGTGTGTGTGTGTGTGTGGTGTGTGTGTGTGTGTGTGTGTTTGCTTGTGTTTGTAAATGTCTATCAGTTTGTGTTCGCCCTTGACTTTTCTTAGTGAATGAAATGTTAATTCTTTGATAGTGTTAGCTTCATACCACTCTCTCTCTCTCTCTCTCTCTCTCTCTCTCTCTCTCTCTCTCTCTCTCTCTCTCTCTCTCTCTCTCTCTCTCTCTCTCTCTCTCTCTCTCTCTCTCTCTCTCTCTCTCTCTCTCTCGTATCTTTTATTTACTCGCCTGTGCTTTGAAAATTTAATCCAGACTCTTTTTCTTCTTCGTCAAATTCTTTTCCATTTTTTCTTCTACTCCTCCTCCTACTCCTTCTCCTCCTCCAACACAATAGCCCGCCTCCACCATCACCACTAAAAATAACAACATCCAATAGACATTAATTTCAACCACAACAACCATTACGCCAATACAACACCACACCATTATTGAGGTTAAGGCTTCTACCACCACCACCACCACCGCCACTACCACTATTAGGGCCGCTGAAATCAAGTACCATTATCATCATCCATAGATAAAGGATGTAATTGTTTATTTAGTACATAAGTAAGCCGGCCACACCACTACCATGAACAATAGCTACTAGAAAAGCAAAAGTATTATTGTCGTTCGTATTAAGTGAACGCAAACAGGATGTAAGTAGCCAAGTCACAACCATGATATTATTCCCATCAGTATTCCCATCACCACTGGCGCACGGCAAGGTGTGTGTCGCAAGGCTTTACCTACACACCTGCTGGCTGTAATTCAATCACTTTTGTTACCTGCCTCCGTGCCGTGTCAGATACAAGATTAGGATTGGCGGGGAAATTGGACACTACGTTGTCTCATCACACACACACACACACACACACACACACACACACACACACACACACACACACACACACACACACAGATTCAATGATTTTTTCCGTGCCTTCCCTCAGTCTATGGACATTCTCTTCTGAGTCTGGATGAGTTTCCCAACACCCTTGAGGAAAGAAAACAAAAAGGATACATGACGATAGCCACGGCTTCCTATTCCCTGGCGGACGCGAACCAATAGAGTATTAATTATTATAAGAATACTTTAACAATATTATCCCTTTATAACTGATCACGGTATGACTTATTAAGTGTCGAGTTTTATTATTTATTTTTTGTGTGTGACATGTGAGCATATACTATATAGATAATTAATTTTGAAGTAGACGTGTTTTTTATTATTTCATTTTATTTATTTTTTCAGCCAGTAGTGTGTGTGTGTTCTGATCTACTTGGGTTGATAGTGTCTTGAATCCTTTGTTAGGCTCAAAACTTAGTACTATGCTCTGTCATGTTCATTTATTCATAAGTTTATACCTTGTTAATCAGCGTTAACTATATAGGAGTAATTTCATAGTCTTAAGGCCCACAATTTAATTATTTTCTTCTCAAATTCGCGTTCTCCCTACTGTCTCTTCCCGGAGGCCAACAAACTCCTGCTGGTGTTGTGTCAGTCATCACGAAGTTGTAGCGAGAAACGGGAAAAAAGAAAACTCAGGAAACATCTCTCCCGGGCTGTCAGTGCTGGAGTAAACAGCAATGACGTCATAAACATGGCCGCCTCATAACAAGTGATGACCACGATGCGCCACGATACGCTAAACCTGCTTGTACCGTCGCTTGGCTCAGAATTAGAGGGTTTTAGTGGCGCCGTTAAACTAGGGAATCACTGAATTAGAATATCACTAAACTCAGGAGAGCCTATTATGTATGGGGATGAAAAGGGGAAAATTAAATTGAGTATACGAGAGAGAGAGAGAGAGAGAGAGAGAGAGAGAGAGAGAGAGAGAGAGAGAGAGAGAGAGAGAGAGAGAGAGAGAGAGAGAGAGATGATGATGATTACACACTTAAATGTATAGAAACAGACCAGAGGGGCCTTCGTGTGCAAACAAGATAGTGTGCCAGTAACCCTCGGCGGAGAATGACACCCGACTACCCCGGCATTGCATAACTGTCTTGGCGGACACCCAATTCTGGGCGTTGGTTCACTTGATTCTTCGCAGGGTTTATGACGCTGCGGTGGTGCAGTGCGCGGCTGCACGTCACAGCTTGTGCCATACACCAGTGACTCGGTTGTAATGAAACACTTGCAGTTCCTGTAGGAGGTATTTCCGTTCCCTGATAGTGAAAATTTTCCTTTACTTTGAGAATTATTTGGCAACGTGGAATTTTAATCAAGATCTAAATACAGAGAGAGACTTTGTTTCGTTGTCAACAATGTATTAATTAATGTAAGATATAAAACTAATTGGTAAACAAGACTCTGTAAAGCCTTGTTATGAGTTTCTGAGAGGTGATGCGCTCCCAAAATGATGAAGCAGCTTGCCTGGAATGATGGTTCCAAGAATTTTTCCACCAAATGACGTCACGCTAATCGGCCTATAATTACCAGACCTTTTTTCGGTCGCCTTTCTTGATTGGAGTGACGCTGGCAACCGTCCAATCATCAGCAGCGTTGCAAAAAGGGAGTATTGAATAATGCTAAAAATGGGACTAGCGATCTTTCCCTGAATTTTAGCATTAAGTTTATCAGGCTCAGAATTTTTCATAATTTTAACTTTTTTGAAATTTTTTAACACATTTTCCTTCTCTACTTGATAATTTTGCAGAATAGGCAGAAAACTGTATGATATTCATGTTATTATCATAAAACACTTACGTATCAATATTCACACAATTGTTTTCACTGCCGCCATAGTGACCCGTTTGGTTGCAATACAATTAACGTTTTCACCATTATCAGTGCCATTATTATCACAGCTTTCATTGGACCGGTTGTTAATGTTATTATTGTCCTCATTAGCATCGATATGTCCACCGGAATCGATTGTATATTATTGTTATTACTATTACTATTACTATTATCATCATCATTAACATTAACATTATTATTATCATTATTATCTTATTATCGTCAGTATTTTACATTTGCTATTACTGCTACAATTTCTGCTGCTGCTACTATGACTACTACAACTACTATGACCACGAGCACTACTACCATTACTAATACTATTAAAAATACTAATATTATTACTATTACTACTGCCACAACAACTGTTTAATGTAATAATCGCAGCTTCACTTGTAACTGGTTCCAGCATTGTCATTATCATCGCCGTTGGATTCAAATAATTGAACACAAATTTGTACTTGTTAATTTTCCGTTCGATGACTTTTGAAAGCGATAATGAAAAAGATTACATCATGCCGAGCAACTCTACTATTACCTGATTAATCCAGCTCTTATTTTATTCACCAAAGTTCTAAACCTATCAACTCTTATCGTTAATTATGGTCAATATTATCAACCTCATTGTACGATTTGGCAATATGTAATGACAATAAAATCTTCGTTGTAAGTCATTATCTCTGTTTAATTTCGAAGAGAGAGAGAGAGAGAGAGAGAGAGAGAGAGAGAGAGAGAGAGAGAGAGAGAGAGAGAGAGAGAGAGAGAGAGAGAGAGAGAGAAAAAAAGAAAAAAAAAGCTAGAACATGGAACACAAAGACATAATAATAAGGTAGTCCAGCCTTTTGCTTTCTTTTTACTTAGAGTTTCCCCTAAAGACCATAAGCAATCAAAAAGAACAAAAAACGGACGCCAGCAACGACTACAAACGATCTGAATCTCGTCAAACTCGCATCAAGTTTCCCACGAACAACGAAGAGGAAATCATGCCGGAAGGAAAGGAATAAACGAAAAATAATGAAGAGAGAGAGAGAGAGAGAGAGAGAGAGAGAGAGAGAGAGAGAGAGAGAGAGAGAGAGAGAGAGAGAGAGAGAGAGAGAGAGAGAGAGAGAGACTATAAGCACATTGTAATGATTCAACTACAACGGCATGGTGGTGGTGGTGGTGGTGGTGGTGGTGGTGGTGGTGGTGGTGGTGGTGGTGGTGGTGGTGGTGGTGGTGGTGGTGGTATTTGCAAGTAACAATGAAGGAAGCGAGGGAGAAAGGAAAAAAAAAGAGAAAAAAAAAAAGAAGATAAGCCAGTAAGAAGCAAACAGAGTACACACACACACACACACACACACACACACACACACACACACACACACACACACACACGCACACACAACTCAGCCAAACGACTTCCTTGCAGTTTCCAGTCGCCATCAGAGGGAGGGCGTGGTGGGGGAGAGGAAAAAGGAAAGCACAGGAAAAGGAAGGAAGAGCTGGGAGGCGAGGCATGGAGGAGGAGGAGGAGGAGGAGGAGGAGGAGGAGGAGGAGGAGGAGGAGGAGGAGGAGGAGGAGGAGGAGGAGGAGAAGGGAAAGAGGTCATGGCTCCTTTTTCCTCTTGACCTCCTAACCTACAAATTTTAGTCTATACCGTGATCTGCTCTTCAAGTAATCGCCGTCCAAGTATTGTTTTTTTTCACCCTACGATACATGTTTTGTAATGTTACTTAAGCCTGAATTGTCATTACTATTATCATCATCATCATCATCATCATTATTATTTAAGGACCAATGCTGTAGTTGTAGTATTAGTAGCAGTAACAGCAGTAGTAGGAGCAGCAGCAGCAAGCAAAAGACATAGCGGTAGTAGCAACAGTAGTAGTAGTAGTAATAGTAGTAGTAGTAGTAACAGTAGTAGTAGTAGTAGTAGTAGTAGTAGTAGTAGTAGTAGTAGTAGTAGTAGTAGTAGTAATAGTAACAGCAGCAGTAGTTTTAGAATCATATCTTTCTCGTCAGGTTAAATAACATGAAATGGTTGAAACCGGAGAGTTGCATGGCGTCACGAGAAGTCTGACGGGCTGACGGGCTGACGGAGCAACAATACCTACTGACGGAGAACCAGACGCAGCCTCCATACAGACTAGGAAGGAGGAGGAGGAGGAGGAGGAGGGCGGAATAGTTAATGGAGGAGAAGACGTAGTTAATGGATGGAAGGCATGAAGTTAATGGACATGTAAGTGTGTGTGTGTGTGTGTGTGTGTGTGTGTGTGTGTGTGTGTGTGTGTGTGTGTGTGTGTGTGTGTGTGTGTGTGTGTGTGTTACGGCTTACCAATGTTGCCTCCTATAAATAGCTTCACTTTCAGTCTAGCTACTGTATCCCACGGTTGAGTATGATCGAAGAGAGAAAAATAAGAGAGGAAAAAAAGAGGCTTACTACAGCTATAATGCATTAAAAAAGGGAGAGAGAGAGAGAGAGAGAGAGAGAGAGAGAGAGAGAGAGAGAGAGAGAGAGAGAGAGAGAGAGAGAGAGAGAGAGAGAGAGAGAGAGAGAGTCCCTGAGTGGCGCCACGTACAACAGTTTCCGTTCCTTGGTATGATAACTTTTAGTGGAGCTTGGAGGCGACAGAAGAAGGAGTCATCTAGCAATACTGTCTAGACTTTATAGCTCTATAATCGTTCATCACAGTCAATTACTTCTTCCTGCTCCTCCTCATTCCCTTCCTCTTTTAATTCCTTCTCCTCCTTGATGCTCCTCCTCGTATTTTATTTCCGTGTTCATGTTTTTTTCGTTTTTTCATTTCCTTCTTTCTTTCTGTTCGTAGTGGTTCATTTCTCGTTCCAACATTTCCTCATATATTCGGTAATTCTTCGACTTTTATATATTTCTTTCCTAACTTTTCCTCTCCTTTGCCGCTTCAGTGGAGTTACGATTTTCTATACATTTCTCCGTTCACAAAAGTTTTTCTTATGTAAAGGTGAAATATTTTTATACCTCAACTATGCTATTATATCACTTCCCTTTTCAGTCCCTTTCACCTATTTTTTTTTCCCTTGCCTTCTTTCCTCCTTCAGTCTGCACGCTCGTCCTCCTCGACAACCCACCACTTCTGACTCCCATCAACGTTTTTTACCACTCCTCACTGAAAAACACCCACTTTTTTCCCCTCCCTCATCTTATTTTTCTCTCTCCGGGACTATCATCAAATCTACATCTTCCCTTCTACTCCTCCAAATATAACCTCACAGCTATAACCGAACTATCCCCTTTCATTTTTCATTCCTCTTGCTCTTCCTCTTAACACGCCCCTTTCCTACCTATACTACACACTGCCCTACAATCAAGCATGTTCACCCTTTGTCATCCACCTCCCTTCACCCTGACCTGTACCTCGCCACCTCGGGATTGTTCACTCACGCATCGACACACGTATCACAGGAGGTCATGAACAGGAGAAACTGAACTCGGTCAAGGTCACACCGGGTCATATAAACCAAACGTGATACAAGGGAATTGACGGTTGTTGTTTTTTTACGTATGTATAGTGACTAATGTATTTAATGGATATGTATGTGTGTGTATGTGTATGTTAGGTTGTAAATAACGAGGATATGTGTTATCTCTCCCTCTCCCTCGCTCGCTCACACTCATACGGACACGCAGCTTTACATAAAAAAAAAATAACAGAACGAGGCAGTCAGGGGGAAGGGCAGCACGCGATCCACAATATCAGGAGAGTGACAGCACACCGGCGTGAGTGATGGCTGCCACGAATACATTATGACTCCACCGACTGACTGTTAGGAAGGGTGGTGGAGGAAGGGGACTGAGCGGGGTGGGGCGGTGTGGGGTAAGGAGTGGCCAGAAAATGAGGTAAAATAAGTATAGCATAATAAATAGAGGTGGATACTTGATAGATAAATAGATAGATAGATAGATAGATAGATAGATAGATAGATAGAGAAAGAGAGAGAGAGAGATAACACATAATAATCACAGTCTACTCAGGAGCGAAGAAACAGAACTTTCCTCTTTAGCACTCAGATAAAAGGATTCCCACGTCTATAACCAAGCACTGTCCTCCTTTTCTTTCCTTATTTTCCTTTCCTTTCCTTCCTCTTCCCTTCTACTGTCTTCCCTTCCCTTCCCTTCCCTTCCCTTCCCTTCCCTTCCCTTCCCTTCCCTTCTTCTCTTTTCCATACCAAAATTTTCTGCAGCATTTCCTCTGACCTAATCATCTCCTTTACCCATTGTCATCGCGGAGTAATTTCCCACCACAAGCCAAATGGGACCCTCCTCCTCCTCCTCCTCCTCCTCCTCCTCCTCCTCCTCCTCCTCCTCCTTCTCTTCCGCCTCCTCCTCCTCCTCCTCTTCCTCCAATATCCAGAGGACTCAGCTTCTTCAAGAGACTGTAAATCGGGGCGCGTGAATGAACCTCAAGGAAAGTGGACTCGGGCTGTGGCACTGCACGAGATCTGTGGCTAAACGTGCTATTGTAGCCACGGCGGCCACAACGAGAGAGCGAGAGAGAGAGAGAGAGAGAGAGAGAGAGAGAGAGAGAGAGAGAGAGAGAGAGAGAGAGAGAGAGAGAGAGAGAGAGAGAGAGAGAGAACCATAGTAGTTCGTGACACATCAAAGGTTAGTCAGCAGAAAAGGCGGAAGGAAGGAAAAAGCGGAAAGGAGAGACGAGAGAGACAAGAATCAGACAATGAATCAGCTGAACCGACAGAGAGAGAGAGAGAGAGAGAGAGAGAGAGAGAGAGAGAGAGAGAGAGAGAGAGAGAGAGAGAGAGAGAGAGAGAGAGTATCATAAATCTACTAAGCTATACTACCTTACTAAAAAGGTCTGTGGAGGTAAGTTCTGGCCCTAAGTAGAACATATATATTAAGATAGGGCTGACTAGTACATGGAAAAGGTGGACTTAGCTAAAGAGTAAAGTCGCCGCGGCTTCTCTCCTCCCTAACTGTGGAAGAACGATTGATTGACTGAAGCGCAAGATGTTAAAAAATTGAGCAAGAGAGATAGTGATGGAATTTGCTGAGCTCAATAGTGTAGCGCCGGATGGAGAGACAGTGGGTGGTTGGGACATTGAGAGCCGCCAGCCTTCCAGCCTTTCAGCCTTCCAGTCATCTAGCCCAAACCTGTCTCCTCTTGGACTCTCACGATTCGAGATAAAACCTCCAACCTTGACCTCGCATGCCTTCCAGCCACTCCATGGTCGATAAAGCGAGAGAGAGAGAGAGAGAGAGAGAGAGAGAGAGAGAGAGAGAGAGAGAGAGAGAGAGAGAGAGAGGAGAGAGAGAGAGAGAGAGAGAGAGAGAGAGATTACAAGCAAAAAAATAAATACTTTAAAAATAAAATATATACGAAATTAATCATAATTCAACAATATACAATAAAAAAAAAATCATTGCATCAAGCCAAACAAAAGGAGACACCTGGATAGCTTTTCACGCTCCCTTCCCTTCTTCAGAAATAGTTAATTCCAGGTGTGTGTGACAGGTGAGGGATATATTAATTAGATTACCTGAGGTCACGTTGATTAGTTCCAGGTAAAAATGAGCTTATAAATTGGATGAGTGAGGTATAGGAAGGAGAACAGTGGGAGGAGGAGGAGGAGGAGGAGGAGGAGGATTACAGGCCTTTGTTAAGCCAATAAGTTAAACCAAGCGAGTATTTCCACATAGAAACTGATGTGGGTCTGTTTTTTTTCCCGTTTTATTCCTGTTATTTGTTTTCATTCGCTTGTATGCGGGTCGTGTCAACAATATTACTCTTTTTGGTAGTTCTAGCGTCACTTTTTACTTCACTGTCATCTGTTTATCGATCAATACACCACCTGTTTACTTTTTTTCAATCACAGCTATCAAACCAACACACAAACTCACTCACTCACTCGCTCATACTCATCAATCAATAGATATTTAATACTATAAAATAAACATTGCATACTTTATCTATCAGTGGAGAAGCGTTCTAAAAATGCTCTCTAGTTTGTTCACTCCTCCCTCGTTTTAAGTAGGTATAACTCTATCACCATTCTGTTCGTGATAAATTCAACTAAATTACTACATTCTTCGTTTTACCAACACTTCACCGGCATGCTCTCTCATTATCCCTTCTTGTACCGACAGGAGGAGGAGGAGGAGGAGGAGGAGGAGGAGGAGGAGAAGAAAGGGAATATGTAAGAGGACAAGTGTAAGCGAGCATAAGTGGAAGGGAGGGAAAAGGAAAAAGATAACTTGTCTACCTTCTTCCTCTTCCCTTCTTCTAGCTAACCACTGAATTCGAAAGAAGACAGTAGGAGGGGAGGGAAATACTGCAGAGGGACGGAAGAAGGGAGAAGGATTGCAAGGAAAAAGGGGAGGAAAAAAAATAAAGATGGAGAGAAGGCGAAGGACCAGAGGAAAGGAAGGAGGGAAAGGTTTATTAGAACGGCTTGGGGCAGGACGAGGCGAGGCGAGGACAGGACGGGGTGGGAAGGGGTGGGAAGGGGCGGGAAGGGAGGTATAAGGCGGTGCTCTGGTTTCTGAAGAAGGCTGAAAAAATACTCCTATAAAGAAATCACTTTAATACCTCAAAAAAGCGAAGAAAAAACTAGACCATTATTATCACCATCATCATTAACAGTAACAGTAATAGTATAGTAGTAGTAGTAGTAGTAGTAGTAGTAGTAGTAGTGATGGTGATGAGGTAGCAGTAATCTGTCTTCCACGTTAGGCCAGTCGTGCCCTGCTCTGCCTCGGGACATTGGGACATCAGGCCGTAAATCCGTCCTAATAGCGGAAATGGACTCCCGGACAACAGTTGCGCGCGCACACCACCCTGGACTTCCATTACGAGGTGAGGTAAGCTAGTTTTCAGGGTGCAGGTAGGGGGCGCAAGCTATAAAGTTGGTGTTTGTCGGCCATAACCATTGCTATTTAATGGTTTTTTTCTTAGCTCGAGTATAAATCATCCATAATCGTTGATATTTCACGTATTTTTGCTGGAGTGGCCTGGAATAGAAGGGCAGCTGATATATAGAAGTGGAAAATGTTTGGGGTGTCCAGCCCTGGATTTGTAGAGGCTGATGATGATGATGATGATGATGCTGACGATAAGATGGAGTTATTCTATCATTACCTACTACCACAACTACTGCTTTATCCAGGTACAACTACATTTATCGATCTTGCAAGGCGCTAAGCTTATCGACCGACCGACCAGGCATTGAAGGAAGCGCAGGAACGGTTGAGTTAGGCTGAAGTCGGCTGTCTGTCCTGGCTACCCGTCAAACTACAGCTATAATAGGAATGACAAGGCTCGCAGATGGTAACCCTATCTAGTACACTAAAATGCAACACAAACGTACAATAGGAGAAGAAACAAGTAGCATTGAACCCTCGAGAAATAAAATAACACTAGTAAGAGTTGTAAAAATGTACCAATTATGAGCAAAGTAGTAGTTGTAGAAGAAGTATTGGTAGGTAGTGATGATGGTAGTGGTAGTGGTAAATACAGCTCCTCCCTTCTAATCATCCCCAGACCTTAACACTCCACAAAACACCCCCCTACCCCCCCTCTCCACCACCCCCACACACACACTCTTCTGATATGTCAAGATTTTTTTCCAGGATCCAACATCGATTGTACGTGTGTTGTCAGTGTCCCGTCTCCCTCTCCCTCTCCCTTTCTCTCTCCCTTTCTCTCTCCCTCTCCATCTATCACGTCACCTCCTCTGCTCTGTCTCCAGTTCCCCTTCCTCCCTACGCCTCATCACCCCTCGCCTCCTCTTAAAGTGCACCGACACACACTGCAATATACGTAATAACAGTCTTTTTCTTTTAATATTTCATGAGTCATTTTTGTATATAATTGTCATATATAATTGATCACTTAGGTTATCATTCATGTATTATTACGTTTTATTACTTCCGTGTGTGGACTGAGATCGACTTTTGTTATTATTATTATTATTATTATTATTATTATTACACGTATATTTTACACTTTTCTTTCACTTTATTGACTTATCATTATGTATTCATTTTTTTTTTACACAAGGACGCTTCTTTCTGATTCAGTTTTATTACTTTAAGTCGTCATTTCGAAGAAAAAAGAAATTGTCGATGCGTTTAGAAACATTTAACTCACACACATAATTTCCTTTCACTAAGTCACTAAGTCATAAGTAACATTCATACCGACATTTCTTATGAGACTTCCCAGACACTCTCCCCCAAAAAATAAGAAAAAATAATAAGAAAAAAAAGTGCCTGTATTTTATACTTTTCATCCTCCCTTCTGGATACGTCTCCTTCAACATCCGAGGAAGAAGCTCACTGGACCGTATACAGTCCAGCTCAAGTCTCACGTACTCTGCACAACGCATATAATATCAACTTCTTCCTGGACGCAGCGGAAGCCGAGACGTGACGAAACTTTCTCAAATTTTACAAGTTTACGCTCAGACGAAGGAGATGAAGCAGAATGGGAAGAAGAGGTAGTGGAAGGGGGAGGTAGAGGGTTATAGAGGTGAGTAGAGATGGGTACTACAAACATGCATGAATAAATACATAAAAATAGATAGAAAGTTGACAAAAGGGAGGAGAATGGGCGGAGACATACAGCAAGGCAATGCAGCTTAGTGAAAGGAAACGAGACAGAGATAAAGGCAAACAGCATGGCAGGCAAAAGGGCAAATATGGATCATACAGACAGGGAAGCAGACAGGAAGGCAAACAGAGGAGATAGTAGGTGGAAAGAAGGCGGGAAAAAGTGGAGAAGGGGAAGAATAGCGCAAATATGGTGTGGTGCAGGGCTGAACAACGTAAGGGGAGATAGAGAAAAGAAGAAAGTTTAAACGAAGCGAGAAATGAATACAAGTGACACAAGTTGAACTACAAACCAAAAAAAATAATAAAATAAAAAAATAAAATATAATAGAATAACACATACTGAACACACTAATAAACACACAATCTTCTAATATCACCAAACTCATCACATCTTCCGTTCGTCATGCAAGCCACCAAGCTAAGCCACATCCAATAAAGAGATTCAATAAAGGCAGCACTACCAGGAGGATCTACGACCCAAACTAAATAGAATCCAGGAGTTGGGAACGAAAACACTTGGAGACGCGATGGGCATGATGGCATCGAACACAGGACGAAAATAGAGTTGTGTTCAAATTTACGGCTGGACTCCGCCATTTACCGTGATTTACTTGTTCATCTCAATATCCTACCTCTCTCCGGGGACACACACACACACCACACACACACACACACACACACACACACACACACACACACACACACACGTCTCCTCGTCCCTGCTGTCTCTTCAATATCAACAACATCCCACGTTTCACTCTACCTCCCAAACACCATTACAAGAGCACTAACTCTCTCTCTCTCTCTCTCTCTCTCTCTCTCTCTCTCTCTCTCTCTCTCTCTCTCTCTCTCTCTCTCTCTCTCTCTCTCTCTCTCTCTCTCTGCCATTAGGGACAACGTTTGGGAGTGAGTCATGTTCCCTCTCCCTCCTTCTCTCCCTTCCTCCCTTCCTTATTCCTTCCTCTTTCCTCCATCATTTCCCATTACTAACATCCTCTACAAACGTCCTCATTATCTTCCTCTTTAAACTAATAACATCCGTACCACTCTCTCTCTCTCTCTCTCTCTCTCTCTCTCTCTCTCTCTCTCTCTCTCTCTCTCTCTCTCTCTCTCTCTCTCTCTCTCTCTCTCTTGACCCAGTTCTCTTTTTTTTGGGTCCAAGATGAGCAGTGACTAGAGAATACATATTTCCACATTTATTTTTTTTTCTACTCAGGAAAAGTCGCTCCCCTCCCTGCTCTCTCTCTGTCTCTCTCTCTCTCTCTCTCTCTCTCTCTCTCTCTCTCTCTCTCTCTCTCTCTCTCTCTCTCTCTCTCTCTCTCTCTCTCTCTCTCTCTCTCTCTCTCATGAATAACGTCCGCGTAAATCTGACTCACATCCTAAAGAATAAAAAAAAAAATCAGTTGTTGTAACTCTAAAACTTTCCTAAAAAGTCACGAAATATTGATGACATTGCCGATGGTGCCGGCCGAGAACGACGAATTGGAGGCGAACACATTCACACTGCTGCCCAACGTGTGTATATTTTGTGCTTCCTGACGGGACTCCTGCAGGGGAAAGCCCATGAGGAGCCTCTTGAGTGATAGCATCTGGAGGGGACAGAGCAGAGAGGGTGAAGTTGGTTACGTGTGTCAGTCTTGTGTAATAAATGTTAGGTGAATTTGTAAGCATGTCTATAGTGATGGAAAAATATGTTAGTATTGGTGTTAGTGTTACTAGTATTTGTATTAGTATCTGTAGTAGTAGTATAAAGAATCCATTGATATTTAGCTTTGTGATTGGTGCCGTAAATACATGACATTTGATATAAACATTACGTGATTGGATGTTGTAGAAATGACGTCAGTACTAAGGTATTGAAGCAGAGAGAGAGAGAGAGAGAGAGAGAGAGAGAGAGAGAGAGAGAGAGAGAGAGAGAGAGAGAGAGAGAGAGAGAGAGAGAGAGAGAGAGAGAGAGAGAGAGAAGGAAATATAGTTTGCGTGATTTGACACATAAAAACAAAAGAAACAAAGAAAATAAAATACATATAAATTACTTCAAGAATGATGTAACTACTACGGTTGATTTGTTCAAAGGAAATCTTAAATCAAAACACGAAGCTGTGAGATGGCGTGGAAAAAATAACAACGGAAAGATAGACGAAAAAAAAAGGAAAAGTGATAACAGGATTCTAAAACTAAAAATAAAAAAACTATATATAGCTTCGTTAAAACTTATGGACAGACGGAAGAGCACGTCACTTGGGGAAAACATGTAGCTTTCTGAAAGTGTCAAGATCTGTTCAAATAAAGGATGAAAAATAGTGAACAACTGTAAAACGGGAAAAACCTAACGACGCTGTCAACGTGTCACCCTCCATAAAAATGAAAAAATAGAAAAAAGAAGTCAAGAGTCTGAAGACAATGTTACTAAAAAAAAACACAAACACAAACACACACGACTAAGAAAGAATTAAACTGAAAAAAACTAAATAAATAAAACAAAACTGGTTGCGGCTGGGCATGACGTCATTGGTGCGGCAGCGAGGCTCGGCGAAACACTGCTTCACGGCTTCGCGTCTCGTCTCAAAGCCAATATTCGCGGCGGCGCGCGCTGATAAATATTAAGCGCGACAGGCGGCTCCAGGCAGCGGCGAAAAATTCCTTCACTGGTGGTAGGTGAGGCCCAGGGGCGGAAGGAAGGGAGGAAGAGGAAGAGGAAGTAGAAGAGAGAGAGAGAGAGAGAGAGAGAGAGAGAGAGAGAGAGAGAGAGAGAGAGAGAGAGAGAGAGAGAGAGAGAGAGAGAGAGAGAGAGAGAGAGGATAAGAAAAAGCCTGCGGGAATGAGGGATTTGAACTGATGGAAGAGCACGATGAGGAGGTCGACGGCGGGCGCAGGATGGAAGGATAGAGGGACGGAGAGAGGGAGAGAAGGAAGGACAGGACGGAGAGATGGTTGGATGGTTGGCTGGAGGAGTGGAAATGGTAGCAGCACGTCGTGGATATGTAAAATATTCAGGCAAGAAAATATGGGATGACTTGTATAATAGTGTTGACTTTAAAATGCAAAAAGATAAGAACCACAATATTACCCTAATTATTATATGTTGGTCTCGAAAGAAAGTATCATAAGGAAAGGACAAGCTGGTGGAGAGGACTTTATATCTGATAATAGGACGGGGATGCGATAAAACAATGCTATTACTATTTATCATTCCTCCACCGCCATCTATCACATCCCAGACGAGGTAAAAAAAAGTAATATAAATCCCTTGCTACAGCTGCTGAAAATATTATATAAAAAACATCCCATTTCACTCCCATATTTTTTACATTATCATCTCCTCCTCTCCCATTTCTTCTCCCACCTTCCTCCATCACCTCTTTCACTTCTTCCAATCATTCATCCACTTTTTTTTTCTCCCCTATAATTACAATACTTCAGTTGACGTTTTCCTTTTCCCTTTTCCTTGCTCTTCCTTCCTCCTTTTCCATCTTCCTTCCTCCCTTCCTTTCCTCCATGCTCAGATCATTACCTCTGTCTCTCTCACTTCCCCTTTCTTAACTTTCTTTCACTTCCTGTCACTCCTCTCTGTCCACCTCCTTTCTATCCTTCCCTTCTCCCTTATCACCCTCCATCGCCCATTTCTGTCCCCCATCCCCCCCACCGCCCCCAACCCCCCCACCCCGGCGTCCCTGTGTCTGCTTGGCATCCCCTAGTGTCGTCAGGAAGTCTGCGAGGCACCGTGTCTGTCTGTGTCTGAGTGCCTGGGTGTCTGTGGGCTGACCTACATGGCGGTGTGTGTATGTGTATGTATGTGTGTGTATGTGTGTGTTATTTTGTCGCAGTAATAGTGTAGGAGTAGTAACAATAATGATAATAATAAATAACAATAATAATAATAATAATAATAATAATA
Source organism: Metacarcinus magister (assembly GCA_029783475.1). Classification (NCBI taxonomy): domain Eukaryota; kingdom Metazoa; phylum Arthropoda; class Malacostraca; order Decapoda; family Cancridae; genus Metacarcinus; species Metacarcinus magister. The sequence continues at coordinate 5,142,894 of JAPQNM010000004.1, read as the reverse complement.
ATAATAATAATAATGAAAATGGTAATAACAATGAAGGTATAAAATAAAGCTTTGAAACGAGCAATATCATGGAGTAGAGGAAAAGAAAGGAGAGAGGGATGAAGAGCAAGGAGGAATAGGAGGAAAAGAAGGAGAGAGAGATGGAGGGAGAGCAGGAAAATTATGATCTTGCAAAACATATAACCCAATAAACGCGAGAATGTTTATTTACCTATGTGTGTACGTGTGTGTGTGTGTGTGTGTGTGTGTGTGTGTGTGTGTGTGTGTGTGTGTGTGTGTGTGTGTGTGTGTGTGTGGTCGCGCACGCAGTCACGTGAATTTTACTTACATCTTTTTAAGCTTACCAATGGAATGTCCGATACAAACATGCAATGAAACGGTCCCACAAAACTTAATATACCACGGATCCTCTTAAACACACACACACACACACACACACACACACACACACACACACACACACACACACACACACACATACACACACACATACACACACACAAACACACATACTGGTTCGTCTGGCTGCAATCCATAAACTCACATCGTAAAATGCAACACACCAGATGGAAGGCCGTGATGCGCGAACCTGCGTGAGGGAAATACACAAGTCTCCCCTTCCGTGTCCTAACTTTTTCTTTTTTTCTTTGTCTGAGTTATCCTATGAGTTACTGTTCACCAAAAGATGAGAGAGAAAGAGAAAGAGATAAATATATATATATATATATATATATATATATATATATATATATATATATATATATAGAGAGAGAGAGAGAGAGAGAGAGAGAGAGAGAAAAAAGAAAAAAAAAGAGAATATCAAGCTAGCTACAAAAATAGTTAAAATGTGAAAACTTTTTAATTCTCTCTCTCTCTCTCTCTCTCTCTCTCTCTCTCTCTCTCTCTCTCTCTCTCTCTCTCTCTCTCTCTCTCTCTCTCTCTCTCTCTCCTACACACGGCCTATAAAACACTTCCATTACGCCTTCCAGGTTCACTGTCACATCGGTTTCTTCTAATCTTGTCTTCTTGTTTCTTACATTTTTCTCAGATATTTTTTTCTTGATCGATTTTTCTCATTCCTTTGGTTTTGTTTTAATTGTAATAATGATTATAATAACAATAGCAATAATAATGATCATTACTACTGTTATCAAATCTATTATCATTTTTCTCATTACCAACAAAATTACCTTCTTGATCATCATTATCATTATCATTATCACCATCATTGTGTTTCGCGGCAATTTTGCGAGTTATTAGAGGGAGCATTGGGGAAAAGTTGATCCCATAATGGAACGTTCATTAAAAGTTTTGCACCGAAACAAAAACAAAATAAAAATAAAAATTAATGTTTTGCAGTCATTCCTTTGAAAAAAATTAAAAATAAAAAATTCAGCAGCAAACACATGAACATTCAACATTCATGAGTGACCACAACGTGAAAAAAAAATGTGATAATCTACAGTTGGTACAAAATGTTCTATATCTACTTACATTTATCTATATATTCACATTTTTATATAATCGGAGTTGCAATACACCTCCTTGTACTTATGCAGTTTAAGGATACGTTTTCATTACCATTCCCATTGGCGGCGATCCAATCACTCAGCGACGTGTTTTAAGAGGAGTTCGAGGCGAAAATTTAACGAAAGTGAGACGAGATGAGAGAGAGAGAGAGAGAGAGAGAGAGAGAGAGAGAGAGAGAGAGAGAGAGAGAGAGAGAGAGAGTGAGTGTGTGTGTGTGTGTGTGTGTGTGAGAGAGAGGGTTTTCATCTTTAAACTTTTCCGTTTGGCCTGTGAGTGAGGGAGAAAATCAATGAGGAAGATGGCACAATACCCCCATCTCTCTCTCTCTCTCTCTCTCTCTCTCTCTCTCTCTCTCTCTCTCTCTCTCTCTCTCTCTCTCTCTCTCTCTCTCTCATTCTTTCACCTCCTAGGATGAAGGGAAGGAGCAAGAAATGAGAAAGAATTGAGGAAAAAAAGTGTGGGAAACGCAAGGAAGATATGAAAGTAAGATAAGGGTTAGGAGGAATGTTTGAGGAATGAAGTGGGAGAGTGGAGGGAAGGAAGGAAGGAAGAAAGGAAGGAATAGAAAGGAGAGAGAAGAAAAGTTAGGAAATAAGGAAGGAAGAGAATGGAAGGGAAGGAAAGAAGGGAAGACAGAAAGGACAGAAAGGAAAGGAAGGCAGAGAGGGAGGAAGGAATTAAGAGAAGGGAGAAAAAGGAGGAAGGAAGGGAGGACTAAAAGAAGAAAGACATAAAAGAAAGGAGAGAATGAAGAAAGGGATAGAAGGATGGAGGGAAGAGGATACTGAAAGCTCACTGCGGGAGAGGGGAGGCGCATCATAAGACTGAGCTGAAGAGATAAGAGATTATGGACAAAAGAATCAAATGTGGCTGGTTTGAATTGACTGGCGGACAGACAGACAGACTGACAGATGAAGAGACAAACTGACAGAAAGAGACGGACAAACGTGAATTTACTGACAGAGAACACACATATAAACGAAAAAATCATGTATCAGGCATTTGTTTTCTCATTACAGTGGAAGACAGGCAGGTAAACAAGACCTTAAGAAGAAGACTAGCCAGAAAATCATTCACTATCAGTAACTATTGTAGGAAAAGATAGTTCAAATGCTCTAAATAAGATAGTCTCGTGCACTCGATATGTGTGTGTGCCGAGTGAGGGTTTAGTATTTATCTATCACGTAGCATTGATCTGGTTTTGAATTATGGTTATGTTTGGAAGAATGGTTGTCAAGACCACACCGCCGCTCCCTCCCTCCCTCCAGGCAGGCAGCGTTGGGTCACCTTGGCGTGTTGGGGTTCGCACGCCTCCTCCACGCGTCAGTCATTTGTAAGTCTTGTTGGTGTTAATAACGTTCATTCATTATGCATATCATATTATCGTATTATAAATTAATACGTGAGGCAATCTATTGTTGTGAGAATTAAAACTAAGAGTCACGAAATTATTCATACTGGCTTTACGATGATTTTTTAATAAGTGAAAAGCATTGTTATTTAGTTTCGTTTATTGCAATGACTCTAAACTTATTTCGTTTGGCAACTCCGATTAAAAAACTATATTATATAATGGACGGCATTCGTGTCTCACGTAGGGCATTCTACTTAATATTCATATTACATGTAATTTGGCGTGACAAGGCAGCGCGTGCAGCTTCAAAAACTTCTAATACAATTCGTGTGCCTTGCCTTGAATAACGTTCCTTCATGATATTTGTCAAGTAGCAGAGCAAGAATTTTATATCTAGCATATATCAACATGGTTTGCAAGTTTGGATAATACAGTAAATAATGGAATATATTTGACTTTCTGTCTACAGCGAGTGTGGATGACAAAATGTTCCTGTGTGGTGGAGATGCAGAGGCTGTGTGCATTATGAATCACAAAAGAAAATAAGAAACAGAAGAGTGTGGTACAGCAGCAGGGAGTGTTGCCCCCTCCCCCTGACATACGACCCCACCCACGACCCCACCCACGCCTCCACCCACGCCTCCACCCACGCCTCCACCCCCACCGAGCATTGGGTACGAAATATGGTGTCCATCAACATAAGGTTCACACACGGAGAGTATAAAAAAAAGTGTTCGTGTAAAGTATGTGTGTGTGTGTGTGTGTGTGTGTGTGTGTGTGTGTGTGTGTGTGTGTGTGTGTGTGTGTGTGTGTGTGTGTGTGTGTGTAGGAAAATTATAGCACTCAAGAATGGCATGCAAGCTTCGTCTGCCACACGTGCGATGTGTTCCATGAATATTGTAATGAATCTATCTACCTCATAGCACTTCTGAAGAAAAATAAACGTTCATTGGTTACACTGGCGGAAATACACTCAACCATCCACATATACCCACCCAGGCACGCACACCCACACCCAGCCACGCCCACCCACCCTCAAAGAACACAAAGGAGTTGTCTGAAGCATTACACCAGTCGTTGACCCCATCTTAGCCAGTACAAAATGTTCCCCAATAATAATTCTACCCTTTGAATATACGTTTAATCAGCATAATAATCGCATAAAGCCATAGGAAGCATATTGATATAGGGGAGAGTTGTCAGAGTCATTAGGGAGATTAACCATGACACAAGAGCAAGGGTGAAGGCGAAGGGCAGGTGGTCTGGGTCCATGATTTATAAAAGAGAGGAGGATATCCGTCTTCCGCTAAATCCTGCCTCGTGCTCGTGAATTCAAAACATGCAAAACACTCTACGTAAACATAACCCTCGGGACATTTACCTCTCTGCTAGCTTGCGTACAGCTGTCCAAACATTGAATATCTTCCTTGCTTCCTTCCCTCCTTCCTTCCCCTCGCCCTCCCTCCCTCCCTCCCTTGGCTCTATTATATTGTAAGGGAAACGAGACGACACGCTACCCATTTATACCTCTACCCAGACTGTTTATTATGAGCGTATATACAGAGAAAACAAAGACAAAAATAAGACGTGTGCCTCGCCTTATCTCAAGTGGCTCAACCCTATTTCAAGGACGTTCTTTCAAATGTCTTCGACCATTTTCTCTCGGCTTCGTTTTCTGCACCGGAGGCTCTCGAGTGCCAGACGCCTGCAACATCCATTTTCTCTCGCATGTTGCACCCGGGAGCTTACAGGGGACACTGGTGCAAAGGTAAAGAATGCCATTACCTCCCCGTCTCGTCCAGCGTAAACGGCAGGTGTTATCGGGAGATGAGGCGCAGAGGCTCTCCCACGGCACTCTAGAGAAACACGAGAAGATTACCTCGTGGCACTCCCTAAGGCCGCTGACAACCGTGGCACTGTGCAGCTCCACTGTTAGTCCCAGCCACTCGCCACAACTCCTCCTCCCACCCTCATTAAAAGCCTCACATTCCTCCTCTTCTTCCTCCACCTCAACCACTCTTTCTTTTCCTTTTCCTGTTTTCTTTCGCGTCATTATATTCTTCCTCCTTATCCTTTTTCGTGGTCATTTTGTCTCTTCTCTCTTTTTTTATTTTTTCTCTCATCTAGTCTTCACCTCATTCAGCGTCTCTCTCATTTTATTATTTTTTTTCCTTTCCTCTTCATTCACTTTCTTCTTGTTCTCCTCTTTTCTTCGCTTCCTCTTCACTTAGCTCTTGACCCTACTCTTCCCTCCTCCACAGCCCATTGTTCTTACTCTCTCTTCCACACCTCTTTCTCATGCCATAGTTCTCTCACTCTTTACACCCTTAGCTTCTCCTTTCCTCTTGCCTTCCTCCTCCTCCACCGCAGGCTCCTTGAGGGTGAACACGGATGCATGGGAGATGGAGAGGTGTGCATTCCGTGATGATTCAGTACATGTATGAATAGCCTTCTAATGGAGGCAATGCAAGGGTATGTCACTACCCATACCCACCTCTGCTTCCTGCTGACTCCCTCCTCCATCTTCAGGCATACCACACACCATCCTCCTTTCCCCTCACCCACGCTTCCCCCTTCCTCCTCCTCCTCCTCCTCTTCCTTCTCTCCTTTCCTCCCGCCCTGCCTAATCACAGTATCCTATTTCCTAGTGGAGGTGTTCGAGTTAACGCCACGTTCCCGCCACGTTCTCCCCGTTCTAGCGCCGTTCCTCACGTCACTCACTATGTACTACCTCCCACACTGGTCCTCCACCCCATGGCACTCCGCTACCCGCAAACAAATCTTCCTCCGCTAGACAGTACCGTCACCCAACAATCCAACTTCTGGCACCGTCTTCAACAGTGTGAAAAAAGCCCCTCTTGCTTCCCCACTGCCCTATCCTGTCCCTCTCTCCCTTCCTTCTGCCCTTCATCATCGTCAAATACACATAACATCCTCCTCCTCCTCCTCCTCCTCCTCCTCCTGCTCCTCTCATGCCCTTCACCCACATTACTTACACAGCGGCCTATTTCGCGGTTCTCTAAGTGTCACGCTGCTCCATCCCATTACCATTACCATGTTCCCGAGTAGATCCAGCGCGGCGATAGAGGAATCCGTGAACTAAGGCGAGTGTTGAATGCACTGCACGTGAACACCGGAGCCTCGAAGCCACTTACGCGAAAATTAAGCCTCCGCCAAGATGGATACCGGTTAGCCCAGTTGGTATGTGACACTGGTGGAAGCGGGGTAGGGAGGAGAGAGAGAGAGAGAGAGAGAGAGAGAGAGAGAGAGAGAGAGAGAGAATTGTAACAGTCACAGGCCTCTCTCAATTGCTAGTCATGCTTGTGTTTATTTTCTCACTGTATTTAGATGATCTTTTATTGTCTGTCTCGTCTACTCTTCATGGTGCCTCGTGTCCTCGTGCACCAAATCATCCTCGAAGGTTGTCCTCGAAGCCCCACGTCACTTCGTCATGGCAACTCACTTCTTCTCGTGAAACATAATGATTTAACTTGTGGTGTACCTCAAAACTTTGCCCATTAAACTTTGGGCCTCCCTTAAGATGGCTCCATCCATCAATAAGCCCCCCCTCCTCCCCCTCCTCCTCCTCCTCCTCCTCCTCCTCCTCCTCCTCCTCCTCTTGTCATTCATACAGTTCAGGCAATAACTATCTTCCGCTGCACATCATTCATCTGCATTATCTATGAAGTGAAAGTAATATATCAACTCCACCACCTAAGAGACATGCATGCCAATCTTTCACACACACACACACACACACACACACACACACACACACACACACACACACACACACACACACACACGCACACGTCACACCTCCACCCGGTAAGACTAAAGAGGCACCTTTTCGAGAGTCTTGTTCCATGTTGTTGTTTTTTCTTCCCCCACAAGACCCGTATATCTTTCTTTAAAAAAATAAATAAATAAAAAAAAAGTGCTAAGGAGACCATGTTGTGCACGAGAGATAACAAGTCACTTTGTATCTTTTTCGTCTTTCTTTAAAGCCTTTGCAGATTACGACTCACCTTCTATTTTCCTTCCTCCTCCTCCTCCTCTTCATCCTGATGTACCTACCTTACGAAATGTTGATTCAAAAGACGTCGCTACTGGCCTGACATCGCTTGCCAGGAAGTAGTGGTAGTGACGGTAGTGATAGTCTGGTTTGGTTGGCCTTTCTTTCCCTGCCAGCCATGGTCTTCACCCTTACTATCCTGTATCCTTCACTCTAGATTAGATAGTGTAGTCTCACAAACAGCCTTGTAAGGGCTAGCAAGCCTGTTGCTGTTTGTTCTTCCTATGTGTTCCTATGTGTTCTTCCTCCTCCTCCTCCTCCTCCTCCTCCTCCTCCTCCTCCTCCTCCTCCTCCTCCTCCTCCTCCTCCTCCTCCTATGTTATGTTGTTTTTAAAATCGTTTCCCCTATACAAACTAATGCTTATACTCGTACTTGGGTTCATGGTAATATTGGTCGTCATTCTAAATGCAACACAACTGCCTCAATATAGCTTGTTATTGTTTATTGAAGATGTACAACTTTAATTCAAATCATTGTTCACGTTTCTGTGACGGAATTTGGGCCGGAAAATGTTGACCGAAATTCACGTCAAAAACATTAACGCCATTTTACTGTAAAACTATTAGTCCTAGAGCAAAGATGTATAGTGACTAACTTGTAGAGTTTAACAAGTTATATCAGTTGGTGCAATATTCTTTCCAATATCTTTAATAGCTTTGGAGATAATAAGGAAGTAAGTAATGTTTTTGGAAAAAAATAAATGTGACATTTTTTCTGTTATTTACATTCAATTGTCATTATATTATAGCTCAAAATAACGGCCGCTTTCTGCTCTTTCTTTTCTAATTGATACGTTTTTTTTGTAAACCTCATACTTTTCGAGTTATTTAATAAAACGTGATTCTTAGAAAAAATCTAAGGGTTGTACCCACAAAAATTGGTTGATAATTTTCAAATTTTCAAATTTCACCAAAATAATTTTATAGAGGTTCTAGTGCATGAGAAACACGAATCTGGACTCCATTTTATGATTATTATAATATCAACCCGTAAAGAGTAGTAGTTATTATACTATTGTGTTGAAAGATTCGTCCATGGCCACACAGACAGCCGCGTTAGGTCCAGTAGGACTGTTGCTGTCTGTTCTTACTTTGTACTTTGTACTCCTCCTCCTCCTCTTCCTACTCCTCCTCCTCCTCCTCCTCTTCTTCCTCCTCTTCTTCTTCCATTTTCCTTTGTCCCCCTCTCCTAAGTTACAATACGGAAGTAAATAAACATATAAATCACAGGAACCAGTAAGATAGATTTATGAGGTACTTGTGTTTTCTCTACTTGTGCGAGAGATATTTTTCTTTTTATACTCTCCACCGATAACTTGCCGGGGGAACAATACCACAAAAAATAAAGTACCATGCGACACATTATTATTCCTGGAAGTACTTAGAGAAAACAAAGGAATTACTATTATGAGAGAGAGAGAGAGAGAGAGAGAGAGAGAGAGAGAGAGAGAGAGAGAGAGAGAGAGAGAGAGAGAGAGAGAACCTAACCTTCGTATCTTCAGTTTCCTCACATCACCATGACAATACTTCATTTTTACATTTTCCTTTTTCCATCCCCTACATCCTTCTTGATCCTTTCAAATCACGATCACACACACACACACACACACACACACACACACACACACACACACACACACACACACACACACACACACACTTCTACATCCACCTTCTCTCATTCTCCCCTCGTCTCTCTTCTATCCCTCCTCCCCTCTTTGGATCCCCTTAGGACAAACCATATATTTCACTCAAGAGGTCACTGAGGGATCCTTCCACCACCTCCTCCTCCTCCTCCTCCTCCTCCTCCTCCTCCTCCTCCTCCTCCTCCTTTTCCTCTCCCTTTGTCAGCGGTGGTGGGAATCCCTTGAGATGTTCCAATATTTCCTTCACAATGCCAAGTGAAGAAACTCACCCTGACATCTGCAAGTCTTTGGATTACCTGAACTCATTCTGACATTCTAGTTCTTTCTCTTCTTTCTCGTGTTATTGTAAAGGTGTTCTCGTGTTTTCTTGTTCTTAATTTTGCTTCTTTTTTTTTTTTAACTTTTCGTGGATTTTCTTACATGCTTAAGGAAAAACAATACAAGGCAGGACTTCAGGAAAAAACTAATGGAAATAAAACCAAAGGGATGGACACAATAAGAACGGAAGTGAGAAGAGAAACACGTCAAACCAGACAAACCAGAACACAAACATGTTTCCTTATTACAACAAAAAGTAAATAAATAAATAAATAAATAAATAAAAAGGAAAAGGAGCTCATTGATACGCCAGATTAACAAAATAAACGATCATACTTGCTCCTAAAATCAAATAAAATGGACACACAAGAGAAACAGTTCACATCAAAAGGTAGAAACTTATTAATCTCGGTCCCGATGGAAGCCTTAATGCCGATTCATGCAAATTGTGCACGAATAGAAGTGGAATTTAATAAAGAGTCTTGCCCGCCCAGTAGGCTGAGGGATTAGGTTGCCAATATTTGCAATTCTGGCGCAGGTATCGACGAATGTGTTGTGAAATATTAATGAAATATTGGATTGGGTGGGCTGGGTGGGTGGGTTTGGAGGGAGAGGTAAGAGAAGGGGTGGGTGTGCGGTTAGGGGGGGATGTGGGGTGGCAGAGGCAAGAGAAAGGGTGGGCGTGAGGGTGGGGATGGAAAGGTGTGGTGAAAGGTATGTGAAATGGTGTTCTCTCTCTCTCTCTCTCTCTCTCTCTCTCTCTCTCTCTCTCTCTCTCTCTCTCTCTCTCTCTCTCTCTCTCTCTCTCTCTCTCTCTCTCTCCCTCCGCATCCCCCTCTCTCCTCTGCACACTTGCCGGACACAGGTAATGCAGGTGAGACAAAGGTGCTCATACAGGTAATTAATGAAGGCATCGCGACCAAGGGAGGACAAACACACCTTTAGTAAAAGAAAATTATATAAAAAGTAGGTGAGTATCGAAAAAATTGAAGGTCATTCATCGTTATACACTTGCCTTTGTTTTTCTTTACATCACGAGTGGAATGAAAACAACAACACCAATAACAACAACAATAACAACTAAAACAGCAACAATAGAATACAAAAGCAAGGAACGAGGAACGAGAGAAACTATTGCAAAAGGACAAGTGCATGACGCAAGTTTGTGGAAGCTATTGTACTTACACGTTATTCATCGATTTATTCATTTTTATTCATCTATTTATCTTTATTTTTATTGCTGTTGTTTTATTCATATTTCACCGGGTTCCTAGAGAGTTTGTGATGTTTTGGGAACGTGTTGCAAACTTGAAATGATGTGGAAAATAGTGGAGCGTTTTTGAGTTCAGGGTTATTTTTATATGTCCTCCCTCCTCCCGTTCCTCCTCCTTCCCCTCCTCCTCCTCCTCCTACTCTCTTTTCCTCTTCCTCCTCCTTCATTTCTCCCACATTCCTAGCCTCTTCCTCCTTTCACTCTCTCTCTCTCTCTCGCACTCTCACCTCCTCCTAAGTGCGCACAATCTACACCTAATGATGCCAGCAGTTAAAGTTCAGGCGTAAAACTCTTCTCATTTCCCATCACCATCATCACAATCACAACCACCACCACCACCACCACCACCCGAACTCTGATGATGAAGTAGGTAGAAGTTAAGGTTGTGATGGTGATGAAAGTGGTGATAATGATGATGAACCAGCATTGAAACGAGGCAATGACCACCACCACCACCACCACCATAAGTCTAACACAAAAATACCAAGGGATAAGAGAGATGCTGCGGCTTCTCTCCTCAAGGACGGAGAGACAGGAAGGGATAGGCAGTGGCAGAAATGAGACGAGGCAGAGTTAGAGGGGAAGGGATGCCAGGGTAGAGGAGGCGAGGGGAGGGAGTCAGGCTAGGGATGGGTTAGGTGAGGGAATGGGAGGAGGCAGAGAGGGAAAGAAAATCCACTTTGACCATCACACCAACGCGCCGTCCATCTTCCAGAGCCTGACGGGGGAAGAGTCAGGGGGAGAGGCAGTTCCATGCGCCGTTCAGAAGAGTAAAGAGAGAACGAGGTGGTGCTGGGGGACGCAGAAGGAGGGACGGAAAAATAACAGGCAAGGAAAGGTGACGGACGATCCCCCCAGGAGGAAGAGAAAGAGAAAGAGAGAGAGAGAGAGAGAGAGAGAGAGAGAGAGAGAGAGAGAGAGAGAGAGAGAGAGAGAGATGTGTGCTGGAAATACTAATCTCACTGGGGAATAGAAAGACAGACGTGACGAAAGAGGATGTAAAGGGACACACAGGAGAAGAATAAGAAAAAATGGAAAACGAAAGAAACGAAAGGAAAAGAAAGGGAAGGGAAGGGGAAGAAGAGGAGGACAGTGCAAGGCAAGAAAGAAAAAAACTAAGACAGCTGAGACAACGTATAGCACAGACAAGGGAAAAGGGATTAAACAACTCCTCACCAAACCCCTTTTTACCTCACAACCAGAGGAATGAAAGCGTGACCATATATCAAAACAAGAATTTAAAAGAAATACTCGAAGAAGAGAAGCAACATGTAACCAAAGAAGAAATGGAAAAGACAACACAAACTATTCAAAAAGGAAGACAAGGCAAAGAAGAACACAGACAAGAATAAGGAAAGAGAACAATAAAAAAAAACCAGCAAGAATAAACGAAACAAACATGAGATCCAAAGAAATAAAGAAAGCGAAAAAATAGGGACAAATAAAGAGAGGAAGAAGAGAGAGAGAGAGAGAGAGAGAGAGAGAGAGAGAGAGAGAGAGAGAGAGAGAGAGAGAGAGAGAGAGAGAGAGAGAGAGAGAGTGTTGCATAATGTCTTGTCACGGTTATTGATCAGATGGAGAAAAGAGACAATGAAATCCACACAAATTAGAAAACAAAAATGATGAAATGCTAATTATCGGCCTCTTGTATTCGTTTTATATTTTTTTTGGTCTTGCCTTTGTGTTTCAAGTCCTCATTATCTGTTTCCATTTTTTCATCTATAAATTATCCATATCTATCTCTTTTTTTTTCTGTCAATGAAAGTGATGTTCTGTATATTTTTGTTTCCCTTTTAATCATCATAATTCTACTTTATATTACGTGAGTGTATGATATTTAGTGTTCTATAATAATTTTCCACCTTATATGTTATCCGTATTTCCCCTTCTTTCCCCTCTTTTATTCAGTGTACTTCTATTCCGTGTTCGTCTCCTTTTTCTTATCCCTTTCCCCTTAGATCCATTTTCTTCTTTCCCCTTTACCATTTACTGCATTCCTCTCTTCTTCCCTCTTCTTTCACCTCTGTACAAGTGCCTTTCTCTCCCTTTGACTTTCCTGTTACCCTCTGTTTCCCTTCTTCTTCCTTCGTTACCTTCCTCTCACTTTGAATTCACCCCCTCCCTCTTCTCCCCTCTTTCCCCTCCCTCCAGGTGCCTTCGTAGAGTAAACAGTTCTCAACCATTGGAATCTGACCCTCTACCCTTCACCCCTTATCCTTTCTCCCTCTCTCACCCCTCACCCCTCACTCCTACATATACACCCCTCTGGTCCCTTACAGCCCCTCCATCATCCCTCACACACTAACATTCCACAACGTTCTCTCTCTCTCTCTCTCTCTCTCTCTCTCTCTCTCTCTCTCTCTCTCTCTCTCTCTCTCTCTCTCTCTCTCTCTCTCTCTCTCTCTCTCTCTCTCTCTCCTTCCTGTTATCAGCTTCTGCATCTCAAATTTTATCTTCATGTTAACAGCCTTCTCTTGATCAAAAAATTTTCCTTCCTCTGTGTGTGTGTGTGTGTGTGTGTGTGTGTGTGTGTGTGTGTGTGTGTGTGTGTGTGTGTGTGTGTGTGTGTGTGTTCTCCATTGTAAGATCTAGACTCACACTTATTAATAAACGTAATGAGTCATGACTAGGCAATGAGAGAGAGCGAGAGAGAGAGAGAGAGAGAGAGAGAGAGAGAGAGAGAGAGAGAGAGAGAGAGAGAGAGAGAGAGAGAGAGAGATACACACACCCACCTACAACACAAAATACAATACCCTCCCTAGACCCAAACCTGACTGACTCCTCTTATCACCAAAGCATAAAATAAAAAAAGATAAAATAAATAAGATAGGAATCCCACCCACTATCACCCTCACACAAGCGTCGGTAGAGAACCTTTACATCTATCTTGCAAGGATGTTTTTTCCTCCTTTTGGGGCGGAGAGGACTCGTCAAGGCTCCTAAAACCATCAAACTTGGGTAGCATGACAAACTCCTCCACACACGACCGGGACTCAGGCAAGAACGGAAGCAGGAACCACAGTGTAATTTTCTGTCCTCGTTTTCTCTTCCTTATTGTTATTTTCTTTCTCATTCCAACACTGGACACACCCTCGGAGGAGCATACCAAGGGTGGGGAGGAGGGACAGCAGAGAGGGTAAGGGAGAGGGAGAGGGGAAGAGGATGTATGACACGTGAGGGAGGAGGGAGGGAGGGAGGTAGGAAGGGAGAGAGAGGTTTTACAAGGGTAGGAATGAGCTTTCAAAGACACGCAAGGGAAGAAAGTTTGTTTGAGAG
>JAPQNM010000004.1:5114422-5124422 GCA_029783475.1 Metacarcinus magister | reverse complement strand
ACACCTGAGCCTCCTCCTCCTCCTCCTCTTCTTCCTCCTCCTCCTCTTCTTCCTCCTCCTTCTCATCCTTCTCCTCTTACAGCTCCTTAGCCTCGTTTCAGGTCCCAACACATCTCCTTCGTTTACTTAAATGCAGTTTCCTCTTTTACTTATTTAATTTAACTTCTTTATTGTACCTATGCTCATTTTTCTCATTCTGTTTCATATTTCTTCGTTCTCTTTAATCCTCTCTGTCCTCCATCTCCTCCTTCTCCTCCTCCTGCTCCTCCTCTTCGCAAAAATACGTTCTCGTTTCTTTAACTACATTTTTTTTGTCTTATTCTCCCTTCCATTACTTCCCTCTATCATTATTCTCTTTCTTCTTCACGCAATTTTTACAAGTATTTCTTTCCCTTACCAACATCACACTTTCTCTCTTTCCTCCAGAGTTTCCTCTTTTCAACTTCCTATCAATCCTTTCCCCTCATTGCCCCATCATCTCCATTTCACTTCCTTTCTTCTTCTCTCTCACTCACACATATACTTTTCCTCACAATTCCTCTTGTTGCCTCTCCTCTCTTACTCCACTTCACTAACTCTTCTTGCATCCTTCCATCCTTCACTCCCTTCAAAATCTTTATGTCTCTCTCTTTCCTTGCTCTTCCACTTTGAAAATAGGCTATCCATTTTTGTTTCTCTCTCCTCTCTCTCTCTCTCTCTCTCTCTCTCTCTCTCTCTCTCTCTCTCTCTCTCTCTCTCTCTCTTTACGTCACGCCCCTCAGGACACACATGTGGGCGGTGAGCGAGGCGTGTGCTGTCCTGGCGCCGATGCGGGTCGATGCCAGGACCCCAACGAGTGGCACCCTGGAACTGCCTTCTACGGGCGTGCCACCGAGTGTCCGAGAGCGGCAGGGATGGAGACAATGAGGCGCACGGAGGAAAACAGGAAATGAGAAAATGAAAGGAAAGTGAGGGAAGTAGATAGGATAGGAAGAAATTGAGGGGAGAAGCAGAGAGGTAGGCTGCAGAGGAGGGAGAAAGGGACTGAGGATAGCCAGGTAAGGCCAGTAATGCGAGGTAACTGTATTAAGGTGTGGTGTTTCTCATTAACTGATACACCTGACATGCCAGTTGGTTGTTGGTTACGATGGACGAGTTCATTTTGGCTTCTCAATGGATGGGTTTAGTATTGAAGGTTTTCTTATTGTGGAGAAAGTGAGAATAGAATGACTTTCTTAGACGGCGGGCGACCTTTTCCTCATTGTTCTCGGTTTTTAGGCTTTTGTTCGCCTTTCTATTATCTTGAGACACAAAAAAAAAACCTCCAAGGATAATGAACCAACTGAATATATAAAACACACACACACACACACACACATCACGACGACACCTCATAAAATATTTCCCCCACGACTACATACATAATAAAAACACCTTTAGATATAACATAGTAATAAAACCATAATTCAGACACCTACGACCCTAACACCTTCATGTAACAAGACCACCACGACACACCAGGTAATTGGGTGTACCTTCCCTTTACCCGTCACCTGCCTTGCCTTAATGCCGTTACCTGAGGCTGTCTTCTACGCACACAGGGCCTTAGCGGGATAATTTAGCCTTGGATTAATATGATACCTCAGAGCGTGTCAGTTCCCATTTCCGGGTTGACAGAGGATTATAGTGTCTGTTGGAGGAGAAGGGATGGTTGGGGGAGGTGTAGCCTGGCAAGGTGAGGGAGGGTCGTGGTGGTGGTGGTGGTGGTGGTGGTAGTAATGGTTGGCAAGGGACCAGGATGTTTGGCACCACTACGTTTGGTTACAACATGTGGATGTCACACTTATTACCTTCACCTTCCCTTCACCCTCTTCCTTGAACTTGTACTTGGCTGGGGTCTGTAGGTGTAGGTCCACGTGTGTGTGTGTGTGTGTGTGTGTGTGTGTGTGTGTGTGTGTGTGTGTGTGTGTGTGTGTGACTCTCTCTCTCTCTCTCTCTCTCTCTCTCTCTCTCTCTCTCTCTCTCTCTCTCTCTCTCTCTCTCTCTCTCTCTCTCTCTCTCTCTCTCTCTCTCGCTCTTATTTTTACCCTTGCTGTGTGACTTTTTCGGGGTCGTATCTTTTTTTCTATCTTTCTCTTTCTCCTTCATGGCATTTTCACTCTTTTATTTTCCTTTCTTTTCACCCGCAATAAATTCTGTCTACCTTTTTCCAACACAAATTCCATTTCCATATAAAGGTTTGGTTTTGCCTCACTGTCTTTTGAACTTCCTCCTCTGTTTTTTTTTCAGTTTGTTTTCCTTGAGGGGGAAGGGAAGGGAAGGGAAGGGAAGGGAAGGGAAGGGAAGGGAAGGGAAGGGAAGGGAGGTGGGAGTGGAGACGGAGGTTTGTTTTACGTAATCTATCTTTTTTTCTGTCTGTCTTTCTTTTTTTTCGTTCTTTTTATAAGTTTGTTTCACGGGTTATATTTTCTCGTTACATAAAAAGCGTGTTTGTGTATAAAGGGAAGCTGTGTTTGTATGACTTTCTGGTCTGGAGGCTATGATTTACGTTTTTTATGTGTGTGGTGTGTGTGTGTGTGTGTGTGTGTGTGTGTGTGTGTTGGGTTGATTTGGTCTGTTCTGTGTGTTTTCCTGTTTCTTACTGTACTCTCTCTCTCTCTCTCTCTTCTTTCTTTCTTCTTTCTTTCTTTCTTTCTTTCTTTCTTTCTTTCTCTCTCTCTCTCTCTCTCTCTCTCTCTCTCTCTCTCTCTCTCTCTCTCTCTCTCTCTCTCTCTCTCTCTCTCTCTCTCAGGTTCCCAATTTCTCTAAGTGCTCAAGTGCCGCTTTGAAACACACTCAAGGTCTTCAATTCCACTGTTCAGAACTTCCTTCCATCCTTTATTCATTTCCTCATTCATTTCTCACTCTCTTTCTTTCCCTCTTCCTTTCTTATCTCATTCCTTCATTCAGCCAAGTCATTATTTTACTCTCTTCCTTCATTCTTCCCTTTCTTAATTACTTCATTCCTTCTTTCAATCACTTCATTCTTTACTTTTTCTTTATTCAGAAATTTAAAAAGAAAATTGAAGAGAAGGAAAAAAATATATATAATTACATGACCGGGTAGGAACAGGTGAGGTAAATGAGGCTCTGGGGAGAGGTTAGGTGGCATTCGATGAGGTCACTTAGATGATGTTAGAGGAGGAGGAGGAGGAGGAGGAGGAGGAGGAGGAGGAGGAGGAGGAGGAGGAGGAGGAGGAGGAGGAGGAGGAGGAGGAGGAGGTGGTGGTGGTAGTAGTGGTGGTGGATGAATCATTTGAGAGCCCATAAGGAGGAAGAGTAGTAAGAGAGGAGTAGAAGTAGAAGTAGGAGTAGGAGTAGGAGTAGGAGTAGGAGGAGGAGGAGGAGGAGGAGGAGAGATGAAGAGGCTGACCTGAGGTAAAGTGACACGAGAGTGAGTAAGGCCTAATAGGGTAGACGACGAAGAAGAAGAAGAAGAAGAAAGAAGAAAAAGAAAAAAAGATAAAGAAAAAGACAAAAAGAAGAAGAGGAGAAAGAGGGGATAGAAGAGGAAGAGAAAATAAAACATATAAACAGAATAAATACTCGTGCAATACACATAAATGAAACAAAACTAGAGAGAGAGAGAGAGAGAGAGAGAGAGAGAGAGAGAGAGAGAGAGAGAGAGAGAGAGAGAGAGAGAGAGAGAGAGAGAAAGAGAACATAGCAGCAAGAGCTTTCTAATTACACACCAGGTAAGTCAGCGTGTAGCACTTTACCTTTTCAGTGCCACTTCACATCGATCCCTCAACTCTGCCTCAGGAGATGTCAGCCTTTCTCTCTCTCTCTCTCTCTCTCTCTCTCTCTCTCTCTCTCTCTCTCTCTCTCTCTCTCTCTCTCTCTCTCTCTCTCTCTCTCTCTCTCTTACCCACTTAAACTCAATACAAACTTCTACAGCGTTACCCTTCATCTCTTCCCCTTCTCTTCTTTCCTAGCTTCCTTCTCTTCATCCCTCCCTTCCATTATGTTCTCCACTAGACACCTCACTCTCACCTCACCTCCAGTCCCCAGGCAGTGCTTAGCAATCCTCAGTCACACGGCAAAGCACCTGCAGCAATTTTACAGACAGAAAGTTATCAAGCTAAGAGGATGGCTAAGAAGTCTTCCTTGAATAATAGAATAATAGCACAGTCCAACGGGAAACATCTACAAAAAGATCAGGTCCCGCATATTGTACACAGGTCTTGCTACACCCTATTATGTGACCGAATGCAAGTCTGTAACGGTTTCTGTATGCATTTTGGGTTCCTAAGTACGACCCGCAGCTCAAAGGTGGCCCATCAGCCTCGAGAATGTGGGCCACTTAAATTTTATTAAAGATATTTACATTTAGTATGAAAAAAAGATAATATAATGATACTCTAAGGTGTGTTAACACTGTACCAATACGCCTTACTAACGTGTTTCAATAATGTTCAGTACTCGTAAATACATGTATGCATTCACACCACTGTAACACCGATAACCACTACACAGAAGCAAAGAAAACAAGCAAAACTAGTACCTAACTGTTAAGTATAGAACGTAACAGTAATTTAGCAAATTACATCACAAAACTGTTTGGTTAATGATGCCAGACTTGAGGTAACTATTTCGTATCTAAAAACATGATTTTACCAAACAAACTTCTGCAAATGCAATACACCGACTTACATTTTCGATTCCAATTAACAACTTTTAAAGGGACCCCTAGGATTATATACAGATATATATAATCCTTGAGGGAACCAGTACAACCCTATCAAAATACACCCCAGGGAACACACGAGACGACGTGTACATCATTCAAACATTGCACACGGCACCAAGAACATCACGCATAATAAATAAACTATATATAGCACCTAAGGCACACTGCACGGCACATAGGACTCCCAATGTTACACCTGGCACACCTCACAGTCCTCACACCCTGACACAAGCCGGCCACTCTAGCTCCCCTGCGGCCTGTCACGGTGTCAGGGTGAGGATGCCAGCTGATTGGTGGCCACGGGAGGGTGTGGAGTGGTGGTGTGGAGTGGTGGTGTGGAGGGGTGGTGTGGAACGGATGCATGGACGACGTGACTGTGGTGGTGGTGGTGATAGTATAACGTATATAAAAATGTTGTATATCATGCTTGTAGGCTTTCCAGTGTTTAGTGTTATTGTATTATCATGTATAAGCGATATGGCAATGAAAACTAACTTCGTATGATATTGAATCCTAGTTAGAAGTTATAACTCTGGCAACCTTACAATGGCTTCTTGACGTGCAGTGAACGAACGTCTCTCACAGCGGCAACAACTAGCTTCTGAACCACGCCTCCTTACTGTGCGTGTATGGTTGTAATTCAGTCACTAATGCAGTAGTTATGTAGCTTTATATAATTCCCCGAATAATTAACAACAAAAACTTGGTGGATTCAACATTGTATGAGTCAAGACAAACTTTACCCCATACCCCCATCCACTCGTTCGCCATTAACTGGTTCACCCATCCATCCATCCACCACTCAAGCCTCCACCTACTCGATAGATAGATAAATAGAGATAGATAGATAGATAGATAGATAGAGAGAGAGAGAGAGAGAGAGAGAGAGAGAGAGAGAGAGAGAGAGAGAGAGAGAGAGAGAGAGAGAGAGAGAGAGATCGGGGGGAGGGGTAGGACAATGTTAGGGTATGGGTGGGCTTCGCGGTCTGATCGCAGAACCAACTCGCCCCGCGGCTCCGATGTGATCTTCCTAGACTGACTTTCGGTAACGTGCTACAACAGAACGCATCCAATGTCGCGGGAGGAGTTAGGCGACACTGTCCACGACATACATAAAGTCCCCGCTATGGTTGGTCCTGGAGCCCCACCGTCACCATCACCACCACGACCTGTCTCCCCGTCTCCTGTTTCTCCTCTCGTGTTCCTGACGGTAGCCGAGGTGGGAAACGGGGTGCGAATGTAACGTTTTTTTTCCTCTTATTTTCTCCTTACCCTACTTTCCTCCTTCCTTCTCTCTCGCTGCCTCTCTCCATCCCTTCCTCCCCCTCCTTTCGTCCTCTCTCACTTTTTTTTTTTCCTCTCCCTTCCTTGCCGTGTTCACCACCACCGTATCTCGGAGCATCTGTCTCCCAATGGCTTTGTTTGGTCGATCCTCGCCTCCTCGGCCTATCCCAAACAAGGCCACGCCCACGCCCTGCCACGCCCACGCCTCCACGCAGCCTCCATCACACCCACGCCCTGCCACGCCCACGCCTCCACGCAGCTTCCACCACGCCCACATAAAGTCTCCTCCTTCTCTATGCAAATCCGCGAATCGTCTGCTTCTTTTGATCGTCGCCTCTTGGGAAAGGGGCAGAGAAGGACGGAGAAAAGGAAGAAAGGATGTAAGGATGGAAAAAAGAAAGGAAAGCCGAAGGAGGCTAAAAAATATATTCTACTGCAAACTGAATATGAATTAAGCAATAACTGAGCGAAAAAGATGACTGACAAGAGAGAGAGAGAGAGAGAGAGAGAGAGAGAGAGAGAGAGAGAGAGAGAGAGAGAGAGAGAGAGAGAGAGAGAGAGAGAGAGAGAGTAGAGAGAGATGCAAAACGGATGGGAGGAGTGCATGCAGCATGAATAACAAATTAATAGAATTTCGTGAAAACCACAAAAAGTAAAAAGAAAGAAGAAATAGCAAGAAAAAAAATGAAAGGAAAGAAAAAGCACGCATACATAATGACTTCCTACAGGGCATCAGAGCCGTGCAGTAGATAAGCTACAGGTGATATAGGCCAAGACAAAATAAAATAAAATAATGAAAAAAGATAAAGGCTTCACACAATTATTTCACTAAACAAATGTATCCACTTTACATTATTACCTGTGCTGGTTTTATCATTATCATCATTGTTATAATTTTCCCTATTATTATTTTTATTATTACTATCATTATCATCATTATTATTACAATCATTTCTATTATTACTATGCCTACGTTAATATCAAGGAGCATACGTGTTATTTGTTGCAGTTTCCAATCAATTCCGTTATTGAATGTTGCTTGAAGGGAGTCCACGTAGACACCTTTCCCATTCAGATGAAGTCACGGCACCATCACTCATCTGGCTCCATTCACACCCCTTGACAGTCCCTTTAGTCCCCGCCACTCAGGGATGTCTCTTACCGATGCAACACGATGAGCAGGATCGACCCTCAGGAAGCGTGATACCTGTCCATACCGCCAAGGCTGACATCAACTCACCTTGCTAGTGACAGGCCTCGATATAGTCTCGAAGAGCAATCGATGACTTGACACATTATTGTCACTCCAAAAATGCATCGTTAGTAATGTTACTGATTCACTTGTTACTTACGGCTTCACTTCACAATGTTTCGTGTCCGTGTCTTGCAACCATAATGCGAGATAGAGAACGCCAGCGAGTTGAAGATACGACTCCATCATAGAGTACAAAGTTAGTAGCATCATATTATACTCGAGTTGCAAGTCCGTAACAGCATAAACTAAGTCGAGCTACCTGATGCATCCTGCCGAGCCCCGCTATTGTTATGAACTACCCTACTAAGCAAGGCATGTGAAGCTCTCCGAGATCACATTGTATTTGCCACACACATGAACACACCCTAATGTTTCATCCAGTAAGCCTACAAACACGTGCATTTGGCTCAAGAGATTTACTATGATTATAGCTGAGTGGCTTCGCTTTCTGGGTTCGTGTCTTGACACTATTACCAAGACTTCCAACGTCTCCACGGAACATTCATTTTCATCGATACATGGTTTGCATTAACTTTGTGTTATGACTTTGTCCAATACTTAGGAAATATTTAGGAAAAGACTTGGCGTTCACTACTGGTTGACTGAGACTAGCAATGAGCTGCGTTATTTTGTTTTTCTTTATGTTACGGCGAGTGAAGAACCAAGGCCAGGACGTAAAACCAGTGACTGCAGTGAACACGCCCAAATCAACGTACAGGGTCCGCGGAGAGTACCGACTTATCACAGTCCTTTCTGACGCAAAACACTTTTTTTTTCTTCAAAATTTCATATTTCGGTAGAGGCATACACTGATATGAGACAAATCCAACGAAGTGTTTCAACCTCACCAGCACTGCACGTATGAGTCCATCAATTGCAGTAAACCTAACGATGGAAAGTAACGGTCGACTGAACGAGGCAATTGCTTCACTACTGCTTCGAGACTGGAACCATAGCTATCACGTAACCAATAGCAGGAATAGCCACCAATACTGCTCTTGCCACTTACATGCCTCCTCCTTTGAGAGAGCTCCATTATATCCAGTGTCAGCCCACACGTCAGATAGGGCAATTAATGATCATCCAATAGGATTAATGTTCCAGGCACTCGCATGAAGACTCGTCAGTCCTTCATCTCACACTTGGTTGGTACAAAGGATGACACATGATGACTCAACAGCCCTCACGCCAAACAAACATTAACTTGAACGGAACGAAACCTGTAATGAGGTTCACTAACAATGTTTTTTCAACGAGATAACAGTAAGCTTGAGCCTAAATGACCTATATCACCCTTGGACTGACTGCTGATTAATTGGATACTTGCATAGACACCCTAATTTTGTTAAGCCAATACCTAGGTTATGTGATTAACCAGCCAAGTGTACCTTGTGATATAGTATACATGCTTCTTTCTTTCTTTCTTTCTCTCTCTCTCTCTCTCTCTCTCTCTCTCTCTCTCTCTCTCTCTCTCTCTCTCTCTCTCTCTCTCTCTCTCTCTCTCTCTCTCTCTCTCTCGCTTCAAGGTTGTATACATGTTCGCTGTATCGAGAACATAAATACAAGGATTCAGTCCATGTAACAAGCTATTAAAGTTGTCATTTACTGCCATTAACTAAGGTATGAAGCTGCCACCTCCCTTCCTATCTTTTTTTTTATTATTATGTCCCTATACTGAGCCATGATAAGCCCATTCTTCCTATCTAATCATATTAACTCTCCTCTTCAAGCTCATTATATATGCAATATTTGATACAGGGAGAAAAGCCAAATGTTGTTCTGAAATAATATTGGAATTATACACAGCTGGCAAGTGCATCCCAATTGAACTTGAGTCATGGAGGTTAATCTGTGGCTTGTTTATTTTTTTCTTCTTTATTTTCTAAGCTGAGGTGATAAGAGTAACGAAGATTAACTGGCGATGATAATGATAGGTGAAATGGCACGTATTCAAAGTCAAGGAGAGGCGGCTTACGATACAAACAACCATTCGAATATAAAACTTAGGATGGGCCATTTTTCTCAGCTGATTAACTGGAATAATCATTACAACCTTAGTTAGTATAGCCTTGCATCGCGTGGCCTTGTGTCTAGGGGAGGGAATGAACGGTGGGAAAATCGGACATTATAATAGATCGTTATAACGGTAATTCAAACACCCAACGGAACGAGAGCATTACTACTACTACTACTACTACTACTACTACTACTACTACTACTACTTCTACTATTAATATGACGTAATAATAGTAATAATAATAATAATAATAATAATAATAATAATAATAATAATGATATTAATAATAAGCAAAAGAAAACTTACAAATATGTAATATCTTCCCATAGACCTTGATGACCTCGAAAAGAAGGGTCTTCCCAAGATTCCATGCTATTAGGGATTTTTTTTCTTCTCTCTCTCTCTCTCTCTCTCTCTCTCTCTCTCTCTCTCTCTCTCTCTCTCTCTCTCTCTCTCTCTCTCTCTCTCGACTTCAGCACCTGTTAGACTTTCCTAAAACTTCGTCACCATCTTTCGTAAAAATGAATTCCACTCTGTCTGTCTGCAGGACCAAAAGGTTGACGGAGCGGACAGAATCGATGACAAGTAAGGTGCTCTGAGCCTCGTCGTCCCCTTTCCTACCTCCTCCCTCAGGTTCTGGCATTGTACACTGTCCATTACGTAACCTACAATCGCCTCTGTCTAGCATAACACTCGTCTCAGGTGTGCGTGAGGTGGAACTTGACTATAAATCAGA
>JAPQNM010000004.1:5086922-5109422 GCA_029783475.1 Metacarcinus magister | reverse complement strand
TTTTCCCTTTCCTTCCTTTCCGTCATAATTTGTGGTGTCACATTCCCGTATGAATGCACAGCTCCATGTGAACTCTGGAATTCTTTCCTCAGCACAAAGGATGTCTCTCCTGGCCATCCGGCTCTAAATTTTTGTGTTCTCATTTTCATAATAATTTACTTACATCATCTATGAGGTTTCAAAAGAAAGGCTGCATACTACCTCCTCGTCAACGGAAGAAAGCTGTCCCGAGGTGCCTCATGCCAGCTGGTTCACCACCCACCACTCTCAGGGTATATTGCTTTCCGCTAACTTAATCTCTACAAACGGCATCGTGCCTTTGTGACCCGACGGCATGCGTCATCGCCGAGCAGGGACATCTGCTTGCCCTCAGTGGAAAAATTAGGGATACTTGCCTCCCACCCTACACAGGTGGGTGGATGCCATCACTACCTAGTTTTTTTTTCGGGACTGTAAATGATGGTGTTGGCACTACGCGTAATGGTGGAGGTAATTACTAAAATAAAGGTACATATATATATGGAGAGGGATGGAAAATTACAAAAAAAACAATAATAATAATCTGTAAATCATTATACGCCCGTGACTTTTTTTTCCGAGCCATTGGTGACGCATGAATGCGAGTTACGTCAGCACAGCGCCGCCTGGCCAGCGTCCTGGACTGGCAGAGCAGCAGTGCTGACCGGCTTGCACAAGAAATACAATAAATGTAGAAAAATCTGCTAGCGTTACCTGTTCCACGCGGCTTGACGTGAGATGGATCGATGATTGGCGGGAAATTATAAAACAAGAGTGGTTAAAACGCTGATCACAGTAATGACTAAAATTAAGCATCTAGATCAGTGTATGAAGGAAAGAAGGTGACGCTTACCTGGTTTTCGGAGTTGAGGAGCTTCAGCTGATCGTTGATGAGAGAGTACTTGGCACTCTCCTCCTTCCTAAGAGCCCGCTCCTTTTTGAGTTCGGGCGACCAGAAGGTCTTTATCGAGTGCATTGACGAGCCTAGTTTCTGATTGGTCAGTTCAAGTTCTTTTTTTAGGTTTCCAAGTTCTTTTTGGAGGTCAGTATTGTGCATCTGTACCTCACTGAAGTAAGAATCGCGGGTCATATTGGACATCCCGGTCTGCGCGTGGCGCCCACCACTCAGGTCCGGGTTGGGGCTGGCCCGAGATCTTCCCATCGCGTGGTGGTCCCGGTACAGGTCGTCCTCTAACATTGGCCCGCGGTCCAGCGAACGGTCACGGCGGGTCATATGCCCCCCCTGCACCCCATGGAGCTCCATGGCGCCCCCACGTTCCATGCTGCGGTCGCGGGGGTCACGGATTGGCATAAACTCGCGGTCGTGCACCTCACGGTCCAGAGAGTGGTAGTTGCGGCCCACGTTACTTCTGTTCTGACTGCGGCTGCGATGGTGAGTACCTGGAGCTGATCCGCTGCGGCGGTCCGCTTCCATGGTAGCGTGGGGGTCCATGTATGCCCCGCCGTGGTCCAGCGCCAGGGTTGGGGAGACGGCGCGGGTGGCGGAACGGCTGCGGCGCGCGGCTGCTGACGGCTGGGGGCTGTGGGCGCGGTGGTGGCCGCCCTGGTCCAGGTAGTAAGGGTCGGAGTTCAGGTCGCGACGCTGGGGCCGGGGCGACCGGCTGCTAGGCACCCCGCCTCCCCCACCACCTCCACCATACACGTCACGAGACATGCCACCATAATCATCACTGCCATGCACAACACACTGCCATCACTGCCTCACTACACTGTCACTGTCACCGCTCGCACTGACCGAGGGGACACTACTGCAGCCGCGATCAATGGCACACAATGTGGGTGAGGGGAAGGCCCACGGCTCGCAAGATGTTCTTCTAGCTGCAGTTAACTAGCCTTTATTTGGTCTCCCACAGACATCTGCAACACTCCTATTACTTCATCTACATAGATACATTATTCTGAAACAGCAGCACAATTATTCTATCCCTCTCAATCACAGATTAAGATTAAAAGAACGGCAACCTGCTTTTCACATCAGCGGATGGAGTGGGCCGGCGCAGAGTGCCTGTCAGTATTGCCAATGGTAAAGCGATAATTCCAAAGCTGACGCCAGACCTCAGACCAGGGCCTGCGAGCAGGAGAAAAATAGGTCACACAAAAAAAAATTACATCCCTTAAATAAAGATTCGTGTCTCAGAACTATTCCTTTAACAACTTAAAAGTTGAAGAAAAACACACGAAAACCAATGTGGAGTAGTGGTATCAGATCGGTTGTAATGTTAAAAGTGGTCAAGAGATGGCGATACTGTATGCTGCCATCAAGTAGTACCTCTTTCCTTAACTAGATGGCAGCTTCAGCCTAACATATCTCCACTCATTCACATGTACGATAATCTCTTACAACTAAGCTTTTTATAACTTAATTAAAACCAATATAGGACATTTATTCACGAATAAGGCATAATGATAGGTTAAGTTAGTATAGCACAACTTTCTGTCAATACAAGGCGTGTTCTCAATCCATTTAATGTCACACCGTACAATCGTCAAACTCAGCATCAGAGTCAATGGAAAACGTTGGGCGGTCTCCTTACACCCATGCCCCTGTCCACCACCCAGCAATGAATGGGTATCGGATGTTAGCCAGGGGTTGTGACCTGGTACCTGCCTCGGAGAGGTATGCAAGGGTGCCGATACAAAGGCTATACCCATGATCCCCAACAGTATGGACTCAGGGAGCGCGTCCAACAAGACCAAGACTAAAATCAAGACCACCAAAATACAAACAAGTGAAACAACAACAATGGGAGTGACAGTGTGAGTAGGAATTATGGATTATTTGATAATTTAAGTCCTCTTTTCCATCCAGTTCCTGTGTGTGAGTAGAATTTATAGTTTGTAGCATTATTTAAGTCATTTCACCATTCGATTCATTAGCCTAGTTGTGTAAAGGTTAGTACGCTCAGCTCACAACCGCGATGTTCAGACCTCTGGGTTTGAATCGGGTCGGGTTTACTTGCCTGGTTTACTTACCTGGTCGGCTATCTCAGAGTAGCTGTGTCACAGTTCATGTCAGAAGATTGCATAGGTGGGTAACCCATATCTGAAGACATAATGGTTTTGTCTTCTTAAACGCCGTAACCCCTGCTCACTTAGCAGTAAAATAGGTACGGGAGTAAGCTGAGGGCTTGTAATCTTGCAATCCCAGCAGGAGAAAAAGGCTGGAAATCCTACCCTCTGTGTGTGTGTGTGTGTGTGTGTGTGTGTGTGTGTGTGTGAGTGTGAGTGTGAGTGAGTGATATGTGTGTTATGCACCAACACTGATGCCCTATGCATTAATAATAATAATAACAAAGTATAACTCAATAATATGTGGACCAAATATCAATGATTTTTTCTTCTATCTATATAAGTCAATTTTTTGGATGTTGTTTGGGTGTATTTTGGGGGTATATTTTTGGGTGTATTTTGGGGTTATTTTTGGGGGGCATATTTTTGGGTGTATTTTGGGGTAAACTGGTTACTTTGAAGTTTTCGTTCCAGGGTTTTCATAAGACTCCAGGTTTCAGATCCATGTTAAAACTGGTAAAATGCATCGATTATATACTTTTCTATTCAGTGGTAATGGTAGATTACTTTTCATAACATTGTGTTGTCTACCAAAAGTACTCCATCCCATCTCTATTCTTCTTTTGATTTTGATTTCATGATTGGACATGCACTAATTTTCTGTCCTAAGTAAATGTAATCTTGGACACATTCTATTTCTTCTTCATCTATTTAAATTTAATTGTTTAGTATGTAATTGTTGAACGTCACCTTAATTTTCTTCATATTCATCTCTAAACCCCCTTTTTTGCTTTCTCCGTGCGACTGCAAAATCATCTGTTGTAGTTCATGTGTCTATTTACTCATTAGAACAATGTTATCAGCATAACTAAGATTATTTAGATGTCCTTTATTGATCGTAATTCCTGCTTCTTCCCAATGCAAGTTCTTAAAAGCAACTTCCTCTAAAACCGCCCTGAATAATTTTGAAGAAATAGCGTCTCCTTATCTGACCTATTTATGTATTGATATTTTCTCACTGACCTTATGTAGCTTTATAGTGGCAGTGCTTTCCTTACTGATGTCCTCTAATATATTCACATGTAGTATTTCCCTGTCTCCTGAGTGCTTTCATTAATGTTCAAGTTTCTACTGAGTGAAAAGCTTTTACATTGTCCATGAATACCATGCATAGCAGCTTAGTGTTTTCAGCAGAAAAATGTTCAGATTTGCCACCAAGTGTCAGTGTGAGTGCAAGCGGGTGTTACGTATAATATTTCACATGCGAGAAAAACTTTCTCTCACAGCTGCTAATATCTAACAGCATACCTATAACTCTTTGATTAGGTCTCGGCCCCTAAAATGTTATAGAGGAAAAGTGATCACGAAAAAAGAGAAATGCTAAGAATATCGTTTGTTTTGAGAACCTCTTTCTGCAAATTATCCTTCAACCTTCACCAAAATCAGTGCATTTCTCAGGATCTAAGCCTTATCATACTGTTATAAGTATTTATTCATCCCTTCTCACTGGATCTTGTCTGGTGGTGTTGCAATATTTGTAAAAAGCAACAAACTGCGGACCACTTACGAAACAACAGGAAAGAAAACATAGCAATAGTTGAATAACACTAATGTAAAAGTAATTGTTGCAGCTGAGTGGTAGAGCTGATATACAGCAAAACCAAAATTCACAGATTCACTGTATTAATTGTGAATGATTACCCTATTTTTTGGCTTACAAGACGCTGCATCTTTGAAGACGCACCCTGATTTTGGAAAGAAATTTCTAAGAAAAAAAAAGACCACCAAAGCTGTGGTCTGATATAGTCTGATGTAGTCAATTTCACACAAGAACACACTCACTATTCATTATCTTCATTCAGCACTGCTGATCAGCCATTATTTTCCTTGAAGTTCATTTAAAGGCTTATGGTATACAAATAATTGTAAATGGTGTTGATGTAGCAGATGATACAGGCTGACATAAGTAAATATGCTCATATACATATTTTTTTTCTCACATGTTAACTATATTAGTTAATTTGAATGTATTGTGGTATTCAAAATACTTGTAACAGATAAGTACTGAGGTTACATCATATATGAAGCTGAATTGAATAGCTACCTAAGCTAACCTACAATATTCGTCTAGGAAGATGCATGGGTATATTTCAGGGAATTTTTTAGGATAAAAGGTGCATCTATAACTGCTATCACACATTCTGCTTTCGCGCTTTACTGCTATCACGCATATATAAAAAATTATTAAGGGCTGAATCTGATTTGAAAAACCCAGGTTGTGACACATGCGTATGTGATTGGTTTGACATGACGGAGCCTCACCCCCTGTGATTGGTTGATGCTCTCCCACCACATATCACCCTTCCCACCACCTCACTAAGTGTGTGTGTCCTCTGTGAAACAAGAGCTGCCCCTGGTGTTTTTTTTGTTACCTATGTTACCCGCATCGGCCCATTCGTACCAACACCAGGCTACAAACAATAACACTCTCATACAACAACTGGTAGACAGTGAGGTAGAAGATGAGGTTGAGGCCACAGAGGCAGGGTGACAGGAAGATGGAGATGGGTGACGTGGTATCGAGGGCAGGATGAGATTAAAACGGATGACAGGTGATAGGAAGGTGCCGATCGTAGGGTAACATGGAGACAGGTGACAGGAAGTTAATTTTGATGAGAGCAAATCCTGTACAGACACAGGTGACCACTAAACCACATTGCACACGAGCCTCGGAACCCCTCCCACCCAAGCCTTCGTTAATCCATTTAGAAATAAGTTTGACGGTCTTTTATTTTGGATATTTATTGTTTATTATGTTCTCATTGATATATTATTGCTTTATTTCATGTTGACACAAAATCATAGATAGATAGTGAACAAATAACTACAATTAATTCCATTTATTAATAAGTTGTGCTATCGTGCTTTCTGCTATCACACTCATCTGCCTTTACTTATTAGGTGTGATAGCAGAAGGAAGGGTGTAGATACTTTTACTAGTACGCTACGTGTGGGAGAACAGAAGGCGGCAATGTGCTGGCAAGAAACAGTTAGAATGGAGCACCATGAATCTTATAGACACAAAGACATGTAAATTTTATAGTAAAGAATGAAGTTAGAGGAAGATGATGTACTAGATTACCACTCTTGCTGGTACATCCATGGAGGTGATACTAACAATATGCTGCCACTGGACTTCTCATCTGGAAAATAACGAAACAAGGTTGACTTCATAGAATTCAAGTAAACCCTGAAGCCCACGGGGACTCATAACTTGTAGAAACTCAGTTTTGGGCAATAATACAACAATAATATGATAGAAATGTGAATAAATTATTCATAAAGAACTGCAGTATAGTAAAGTTTTGGTTGATACATGATATAATAGTAATATTCAATAACCTTATTATATAGGAGGGTCTTCCTTAAGGAGTATAAAGGAAGAACAGACAGCAACAGTCCTACTAGACCTAACGAGGGTGTTCATGTGGCTACGCTACTACGTACTATAATATCTACTTGATAGAGACAATAGGACAGCAAAATTGAAGTCTCCTCCCCACTCACCCCTCCCGCCAGCCGAAGCTGGCCAGAAGAGGAAGTGATACCATGTATGAACAAACTATCATGGAATTTCTTAAGGAAAGTGAGAAAATAGGAGTAATTTACAGCTATTGCTTCCACAAAAAAAAAGAATAGAAATAAATGAATAAATAGACAAATGCACAGGAATGAAATACTCAATTTGGTGAACTAATGCTAAGTACTGATAGATTTTTTTCTTAAACGACTGAATTGTGTTACTGTTAACTATTTGTGCTGGTAGAGAATTCCAAATATTCACGATTCTAGTGAAGAAAAAGTCCTTCGCATCGTTCGATCTAAATCAATGATCTTGAAACCATTGTTATGAATGGAGCTTGTGTGATCAGTAGTTACATAGTCGTTTATGCGGAAAATTTTTAATACCTCTACTAGGTCCTCTCGTAGCCTACGTTTGGATAAACTGCACTTGCAATCCATTTATAATCCACCTCCACCCATATATCAACCATTCAACCAAGCTGATAGTGTTTTCTCGTATGGATAGCATTTTCAATAGCACTAGCCTATGAAACATAGAGAATGGTCTTATTCCTTATTAATTGAACCACTATTTTTTCTTACTGTACTTGAATATTATTACTTAAACTTGCATGACCACCTAAGTTTCAATCACTTCTGTGTCAGAGTCCTCCAAGTCAGATATCACTGACTCAGCAGTGGGTGAGTCAGCTATGGGGGAGGTGGAGATGAGTGACTTGGCATGTAGAATGTTGAGGTGACTTAGGCCTGGGTGGGTTAGCCTTGGCTGCCTTGCCCTTGGATGAGTAAACCTTGGGTGCTGTGTCCTTTGGTGCCTTGGGTGCCTTCATCTGCAGACTTTTCTTGATCATGTCCCGAATATCAATGTGTTTGATGCATTTTTTTCTGTGGTTATCAAACATGACGTGCTGGCTACACATGTGCATAACTTCTTGAGCTGTAAAGGCAGAATTTTTCTCCATGAATTTTATCAATTGCTTATGTGCATTGTCAGCAGCGTTCCATGTTATTATTTCTTCATTGGGCTTATCATTCTCTGAGTCTGTTGAAGAATCCTTAACAGCTCAGGCTGGAGAGCGTGCGAGTGCGAGCCACAGCTCAGGCTGTAGGAACTTCATAATATAGTCATAATTGCACACCCACGGATGGACTGGGAAACCCCTATTGTGCACTCTACGGGTTAACTACTTGAGAGTATCTTGTGCACTATTTTAGCATCGATGTAAGTTTTGAATGCAGAGCAGGAAGAGGGAAGAGGGTGGGTCACAGTGACCCCAACACTACTAACAGACAGCGGTCATCTCAATAACTTTTAATTTGCTTGCTTTAGGCAAAAATATGGATAAATCTTGAAATGTCTTTTTATCTCACTTTCGTTTATGGAAAGTGAACATGTATAACTGTTTTAATCGTTCCTCGTACAATAAATTTTGCAATGTAGGAAGGTGTTTTGTCACTCGTCTCTACATTTTTCCAGTAAGTTTTGGTCTTCTGTGTAGTTAGGAAACCAGAATTGAATTGTGTATTCTAGGTGTGGCATCTCAAATGCTGTATGGTGTCCTTTAATTATTTCTGGTGATTTATGATCAAAATGAATTGGAATTTGACTTGACATCATATATGATTTCATACTTGCAGCTGTGCACTGATTACTCATTTTGAAATTATTACTAATGATTACACCATGGTATTTTTGCTTATTCAACATTATCGAGCTCCTGGTCACATATCTTGTATTTAGAAATGGGACGTTCGTTGTTAATATGCATAACCTTCAGTTTATGATCACTGTGTACTCACATATACGATGGATAGCGTGAACGGCTGGAGCGCATCACATTTCTCCAGCCATTTGTTTATGACTGTTCAGTCTTTCCCACGCCACACTTGAGCTTGGTACAATATTAAAGGTATGTTGTAATTGTAAACTCTGCGTCCCTCACACTGGGGTAAGTTGTTGCCTATGGTGCAGAGAGCTGCCTGAGGCCCCAGGGAAGAGCTAATGACAGTACACTGACAATAGAGTCGATGTATGTGGCTTAGTAGGAGAGTGGCTTCTGCTTGTTGTTACCTTTGCTACCTTTACTGGCTACAGAACTGAAGGGAAACCCACACAGATTGGAATGTCCTTGAATATAACACCACCTTGTATTACCGTAACACTTGTCCTGAAACATAGGCACGCCGTTCCTTTCATCTGGCCACTTGTCAGTTGTTGACGTTACTTAGGCGCCGTATACCCTGTTTATAGTCCCTGTACCAT
Organism: Metacarcinus magister; assembly: GCA_029783475.1. NCBI lineage: Eukaryota > Metazoa > Arthropoda > Malacostraca > Decapoda > Cancridae > Metacarcinus > Metacarcinus magister. Next base: position 5,100,526 of record JAPQNM010000004.1, on the reverse strand, counting down.
CTCCAGTGCATCCTGCCTGTCTCCGGGTCTTGCATAGCATAGGCTGGGATCACACATTCATGATTTTGAGCCGCGACGGACAGCGACGCTGGAATTCTCCAAATCCTGGTCCATCGCATAGGATAATTGTCCGATGGCTGATGTTTGCTTTCATTTGTGTTCCTTTATTTTTCAAGAGTAGTATTTTTTGGCTTGTACTTTTACTGAGGCTATTATTGTTTTATTCTTTTGTATATCTGCTTCAAATGTCTCCATATTCATTACTTTTTGTTTGATTGTTTATATCTGACTTCATTTTCGTATTTGATCAAATGGATTAGATAATGCATAAGGAATGTTTATTCTCTCTCTCTCTCTCTCTCTCTCTCTCTCTCTCTCTCTCTCTCTCTGTCTGTCTGTCTGTCTGTCTGTCTCTCTCTGTCTGTCTCTCTCTCTCTCTCTGTCTCTCTCTCTCTCTCTCTCTCTCTCTCTCTCTCTCTCTCTCTCTCTCTCTCTCTCTCTCTCTCTCTCTCTCTCTCTCTCTCTCTCTCTCTCTCTCTCTCTCTCTCTCTCTCAGGTTATCTGTGTAGTGTATTTAATTAAAGCGAATTTTTGTGGATACGAAAACTGAAGTATTAAACTCTATTATTTTACTTTATCATGAAATGCGCAGAATTTTCCTCTCTGCATTATTGCATATTCTCTCATTTCACGGTAGATGCAGTCACACAATCACTATTTTCTACACAGGAAACATAAGCGAAGATGATGAGTTGTTCCTGCGTCTGATGCTTACTTCTGTCCTCCTTTTATCATGCTTTTCTTGCTTCCTTGCCTCTTTTTTATTATCTTCCTCAGGCCGCAGTGCAGAGCTTTCATCTCTCTCTCTCTCTCTCTCTCTCTCTCTCTCTCTCTCTCTCTCTCTCTCTCTCTCTCTCTCTCTCTCTCTCTCTCTCTCTCTCTCTCTCTCTCTCTCTCTCTCTCTTGCTCGCTCAACCTTGTGGGTAATATTTTCATTATTCATATATTATCGTTTTTATTTCGCTCGTAAAATAATCCAGAAATAGGAGGCGCCAGTTATAAAACAAAATTTAAAGAAACTGTAAACTTAAATAAGAGAGAGAGAGAGAGAGAGAGAGAGAGAGAGAGAGAGAGAGAGAGAGAGGTAATGGTGTGTGCCGAGAGGAAGGGTAGGGAGAGAGAAATGAGAGGGACATATAGAAAGAGAGAGAGAGAGAGAGAGAGAGAGAGAGAATGTTAGTATGTTAGTATGTTTTTATTTGTCTTTCTCGCCTTATATCCATCGTCTTGCTCCTCCTCCTCCTCCTAATTACAAATTACTTGGATGAATAATCACCTTAATAGAAAAAGGATGGAAAAAATTGCTCGTAAAAATAATAATTATATATTTTAAAGAGACCTTTCATAGACACTACACAAGGAGGGGCGGGAGGAGGGCAGTGTGTGTGTGTTTTAGAGAGAGATAGAGAGGGGAGCATAGAAGAGGAGAGGGTAGTCTGATATATGGCTGTAGTGGGGTGTTTTGAAGAGGGGGAAAAAGGGGAACGGAGGTGTGTGTGTGTGTATGTGTATGAGAGAGGGGTAGAAGAGGGGCAGAATAAAAGTGGACATTTTATAAAGGGGACATGAATATTTTGCTCGTTTCACCTCCTCTGTAGACATTTTTTCTCACACGGTATGTATTTATATATTTTTTCTTCCCCCGCGTAAAGATATAACTAACAAATTATTTTCACGACGGTATTATGAATATTATTGCCCCTTTTTAAAAATATGTTGCTTCAGTTATAATATGATGAGGATATACTTTCTTGCGTGGCGTGAAGGGAAAATTATATGACTATTTACGTAGTGTTTGTTATATATCCTATTTATATATTATTGTATAGTATTGTATAGCTTCCCATTTAACAGTACACGTTTTCTAACATTTTTTACTTTTCCCTCTCTCTTGGTTTTCTTTCATACTGACGGAGGGTAAACTATTTTCTTGTTTAAAACTATCAGGTGGTGGTGGTGAGGGAGGGCACTCGTTTTCTTTACTGCCCTGATCGATTGTATTTTGTTTTGGTCTTATATACGTATGTGTTTCTGTACGAACGAACATGATATACCTATACAGCTTTCATCGACTAGATATACATAGATTTTAAAATATAATATAGTTGCATGTTTACCGATATTAATCTTGCATGTCCTTGGAGTAGCCTCATCCTCGGTCCTCATCCTCGGCGTGCCTGCTGGAGGTTCCTTGAGTAGTATTGGTTGTACTCTAAAACATACTGCTCTTTAGGCCTTTCCAACTTATTGATATTATAGGCTTTTTATAGCTCAGAGCTTCTATACCGGGAAGTTGCAGCACTGGTGATTCCTTGTAGGACCGGTGTGTGTGTGTGTGTGTGTGTGTGGTGGTGGTGGTGGTGGTGGTGGTGGTAGTGGCAAGACACACACTCAGAGGATTATTGGTAGAGCGCCGGTTGTTCCTGCCACTTCCATTCTGTGCTTCTCAGACTGCTACTACAACACACACACACACACACACACACACACACTCTCTCTCTCTCTCTCTCTCTCTCTCTCTCTCTCTCTCTCTCTCTCTCTCTCTCTCTCTCTCTCTCTCTCTCTCTCTCTCTCTCTCTCTCACAACATGTCAAGAGGAAACGACATATAAAGTTAACTATTTTTCCAACATTCTTCTTTTCCTCCTTTCATCTAGCCATCTTACCCTCCCTCCCTCCCTCCCTCCCTCCCTCCCTCCCTCCCTCCCTCCCTCCCTCCCTCCCTCCCTCCCCCTCCCTCCCCCCAATCTTCGTATCCCTAAACATGGTACAGGTTTATGAAGGAAATAAGATCAATTTATCGGTTGACGACCTACCTGCTTCCTGCCTCTCCTAAATAAACAAACTTGGGAAATTAATGCATGCACCCACCGCTCCTTTTCCATTTTTTTTCCCTCTTTTACCTTCCTTCCATTCCTCCATCATCTCCCTCTGTGCCTTCTTCCCTTCTTCCATCATTAGGTAAACAGGGAGAATAAGCATAACCTAATAATCATTCGATCTCCCTTCCTTTACTACCCTAGGCGTCCCTGTCCCTCCCTGTGTTCTCAACAAATAATGTATATAAGAAAACATTGCTCTTTTTCCCTTGTTCTCCCTCCCTCTCTCCCTTCTTTCCTCTCCCCTTAAACAAAACAAGAAACCATATTACTTTTTATCTTCTCTCCCTCCCTTTCCTCCTAAACAAATAGAAAATGATGAAAACACTGATAGTTTTTTTTGTCTCCTTTCCATCCCTTTGCTCTTCTCTCCTTAATAGAGAGTAGAAAAAATGGTTATCATATCGTATTTTTCTTTCCCTCCAATCTTCCACCTTCCCTCCATCCTCCCTTGGAAGCACAGAATAGGATAAAAAAAACAATTATTGATGATTAGGTTTTTCTTCTCTTACCTTTCCTCCCGCTGATAATCTCCTCTGGTACTGCTCTCCCTCCTTCGCTCCTTCCGCTTCCTCGTAATCAGAACTAAAACCATGTCTGCATATCCCTCCCCCTTTCCCTTCCTTCCTGCCTTCTCCCAATCCTCTTCTCCCTCCATTCCACTTATACAATAGTTTTTACTTTTATTTCTTGTATCAACAGGTAAACTATAAATAAAACCCAACCTACTGACACCTTCCATTAATTCTCTCTTCTTCCTGCCGCCCCACAGGTTACAGATCTTCCCCGATGCTTCCCGCTCCGGCTGCATTGAGACCGAGAAGCTACACAAGCGAATCATGCACCTGGATGCTATTCAGTGCGGGATGTTCACCGTCGACTGTGACACCAGCTACACCGTGACCCAGACAGGTGAGTGTTGGCGGAAGGCAGTGCAAAGGTGTGGTAGTGGTGGTGGTGGTGGTAATTATTTCTAGTGGTCTTATATCTCGTGTATTTTTTTCTGGTTCTCTTCCTCGTTTCTTTTCTTTTCTTTTTCTTTTTCTTTGTATTCCTCCTCCTCCTCCTCCTCCTCCTCCTCCTGGAGGAGGAGGGTGGGAGGAGGAAGAGGTGGATTTTGATAGAGGTGATTGTTATGGTAGTTATCTCTCTCTATAGCTCCTCCTCCTCCTCCTCCTCCTCCTCCTCCTCTTCCTCCTCCTCCTCCTCCTCCTCCTCCTCCTCCTCCTCCTCCTCCTCCTCCTCCTCCTCCTCTTTCCTCACTCTCCTTTCTTCTTTATTTTTTTTTCCTCCTCAATTTTTTTTCTTCTCTTTTTCACGCTTTCTCTACCACCCTCACCGCTATTCTCTCTCTCTCTCTCTCTCTCTCTCTCTCTCTCTCTCTCTCTCTCTCTCTCTCTCTCTCTCTCTCTCTCTCTCTCTCTCTCTCTCGCTACCCCCAGCCCCCCCCTGGTATGGGTCTGTGTGTGTTCTCGATACGTAAGTGTTGAGTAAATAGTACATGGTTGGATTCGACACTCTGTGTGAACTCAGGAGCGAGGTGGAGGGTGCGTGTAGCCTCCACAACGAGGAGAATGGAGTGGGCAGTAAGGGAGGGGGGAATGGTGGGTCATGGGTGGGGTACAGTGGATGGTGGTGGTGGTGGTGGTGGAAGCAATTAAGGGCGCGAACTCGGCACGGATCCCTGTTGTATCATGCTTTAAATGGGCCTAGGCAGCAGTAGCTCGGCCCCGGCAGTGCCCCGGAGCGGCCAGCGGGGCTTATTGATTGTCTCCATATCACGACGGATGAGCTACTGTGGCGGGCTGGGGCGCCGCGGCCAGGCAGGTTTAAGCCGGCCTGACGCGGCGAGTATTGCCGCAGCCCCGCAGCGGGAGCAAGGCAGCACCAGGCAGGATTGCACCAAAATATCGCCATGTCCTCAACACAAAGGTTAAGGACGACTTCTTAAACAATGATTGGTTAGAAAAGTAATATTTGTTCCCGTGCCGTTATCAAGGCTAATGTGAGGCGGATGGCGGGTTATTGGACCCAAATTACAGTGCCACAAGGGAGGGGGAGGCTTTCACGAGATTCTGTTAGACACGTGACTTTGATTCATATATATATATATATATATATATATATATATATATATATATATATATATATATATGTGTGTGTGTGTGTGTGTGTGTGTGTATATATATATATATATATATATATATATATATATATATATATATATATATATATATATATATATATATATATGTGTGTGTGTGTGAGTGGATGATGGCCTTTTTTTTCCGGATCAGTTTAACAGTTAATTGAACTAACGGTGATGGTCTCGGCATGACCATACATTGTGGTGAGGTCGTGTAACAGACTGGATACTCACTGTGGGGCGCTAGCAAAGGCAGCTTATGACAACCAGACTGCATGATGAGTGATCTGAACCTTCATTGAACAAGTTTTCGAAGTGACGTCTTCCGAGCCGGAGACTCATGGGTATTGTTGGCCAGCGGTGTCAGTAATCCATGCAACTTTTGCAGCAGCAGGATATATTATCAACATTTCGTCTATTTGTGACGTACAGAATGTCGAAGCTGGCACGACATGATAGGGCTCCGGCCAACGTGGCCGCGGAAAACGTGCTGGTGCAGACACGTGAATGGGCTATCTATACATTGCTGCATTTTGTCCGGTACAACTTCACGGCGGTAGATAGAAGGAGAAAACATCGTGCTGTGGCTACAATAAACAGTGCCGGCATATCATTACCACCAAGTTCTGAGGTGGCACCGACGTTAAACTTGGGGTGCTTCCTTCACACCCCACATGGTATGCCTCCTCCCTCCATCATCTTTGGACGGGGAGTTACCTGTCACCTGCATGGATCAGATTATATTAATCAAGTCTGTAGCCCTCTACAAGGCGGTGCTTGATTCTCAGTGTAAAACAGAGACCATCAAGCTGTATATGTCCACAGCGTCGCTTAGAAAGCTGTTTGACAGTGATGACCATCTTTGTCTTCGTCCCAGTGGCTGCGGTGCTGGCTGCTGCCCGTGGCTGTTATGTACTGAACATAATGGGGAAAACTTGAAGCCACTCAGTACATGGAACATACCTTTCATCATCAACGCACACCACCTCCACACATTACCATGACTTAGTGCTCCTTGTCCCTTCAGTAAAGTTCTACTGTTCGGTTCATTGTATAATATATACGTACATGATATTTGTATTTATAATTACGTCATTACGAATAATTGAAGCTGTGAACCATCCCGACTGACACTCCCGGAAGTAAGTAAATAACTAAATATCACCTCACTCGTTTCTCTTCCCCTTCACTTGTGTTAGGATCAGCCCGTCTCGCACTCTATGACCTTAACGGGTGGGGGTGCACTCGCAAATCCAGTGGCTGGGTGGAGGCAAGATATCTGGATTTTGGGTGGAGGGAGGCAGGTGTCGGCGTGCTGCCTCATCGGCTTGCTTGGCTGGGCTGGGCATTCACTACTTTTCATGCACACAGGTGACATTGTTCTGTTGTTGGCGTCACACACCGTGGCCGACACACCTGTGGGAGAGAGAAAAGAAGAGGAACGTCAATAATACCGCTAGAGTTGGTCTGTCGCAAGGAACAAAGCACTTCATTCGGCTCTTTGTTCATATTTAATTACCAATTACTGCTGTACCGATCTTTATGGCGCAGACTGCACACGTTCAGGCGTAATGCGTCCAATATTCATGCCGGAGAGAGAGAGAGAGAGAGAGAGAGAGAGAGAGAGAGAGAGAGAGAGAGAGAGAGAGAGAGAGAGAGAGAGAGAGAGAGAGAGAGAGAGAGATGGGAACGTACTATGGAGGGGTGGGGGTGGGGGGACGTGAATAAGTGTGGTCGCAGCTGGTTGTTGGGGTTATTAGGACACTATATTTCGAGTTACCCAGTGACCCTGTTTGTAGGTCCCAGCTGAGAGAGAGAGAGAGAGAGAGAGAGAGAGAGAGAGAGAGAGAGAGAGAGAGAGAGAGAGAGAGAGAGAGTACACGGATGACTGATGATGATGACTGGCAGTGTATTGGTGGCCTTCCCTCGCCTCACTGTGTCACCCCGCCACACACACCCTCATGAAAATGCAGAGTTGGCGCCTCCTGTCCCTTCCTCACCCTTCCCTCCATCCCTCTTTCCTTCCTTCCTTCCTTCCCTCCCTCCATGTCACTGAATACCCATATCTCAGTTCTCTCTCTCTCTCTCTCTCTCTCTCTCTCTCTCTCTCTCTCTCTCTCTCTCTCTCTCTCTCTCTCTCTCTCTCTCTCTCTCTCTCTCTCTCTCTCAGTAATGGGTAATCTTAAATCCGGTATTCTAATCTCACCTTTAGGAATATTCTGTCTTTTATCATTACTTTCTCCCAACATATCTTTCCTCTTTCTATCTCTCGTATTTTTTTCTTACCTTCCTCTTATCGGTCACCTTTAATGGCTATCTTTTATTGTGCTTTGGCCTCGCTTAGCCCGCCCGCGTTTTTACTGTTGCTTATCGGTTCAACGGGGACGTTATCGGGAAGGGAGTCGGGAATGACTATTGTGTTTCTCTGGCTTCTGTTATCATTGCTTGCTTCTTCTCCTCTTTCTGTGTTCCTCTCCCTCTCTCTCTCTCTCTCTCTCTCTCTCTCTCTCTCTCTCTCTCTCTCTCTCTCTCTCTCTCTCTCTCTCTCTCTCTCTCTCTCTCTCTCTCTCTCTCTCTCTCTCTCTCTCTCCACGTTATAAGCCGATTATCATATGGTGGTTTTTTTCTCGTGATGTGAGTGTGTGTGTGTGTGTGTTTTGTGTTTATCTTGTCCGCCTGGGGCTTCCCTTTTTTTTGGGGTGGAATAGGTCTAAAGGGGATTTTTTTCTACTTTCCCTCTCTGTCCACTTTTATTCCTCTTTTTTTCCTTCATTCTACTTTGCCCTCTCTTACTCTGTCTCTCTAGGTACCCTTCTCTTCCTTCCCTCCTTGCTGGTTTGATTATGCCAATTCCTTCCTTCCTTCCTTCCTTCTACTCCTTTTCTCCTTCACCCCTCCTCTCCCCTCGGCCTTTGTCACCCAAGAGTTCACAAGGTCCACGTTCTCCCCTCCCCCCCTCGCCCAAAAAGCTCCCCACCATTCCCACATTCCCACCTCGCTTGGAATGGAGTCCAGAAATTTACATAGACTTACCTGTCTTTACCTTGGACTTGTGAGAGAGAGAGAGAGAGAGAGAGAGAGAGAGAGAGAGAGAGAGAGAGAGAGAGAGAGAGAGAGAGAGAGAGAGAGAGAGAGAGAGAAGGGGATGGGGTGGGGGTCAGGGAGGGCAAGCAAAATTATTGTAACTGTCAGAAGATGGGCAGGAGGGATAGGGAAGGGAGTTGGGGGGGAAGGTAGACAAAACATTGCCCATTATGGGAGGGACGCTGGAAGGAAAAGAGTAGGGAAAAAAGGAAAACGAGGTGATAAGAGATAAAGGGAAGGAAGCAGAAGGGGGATAAGAAGAGATAACAAAAATGACTTGTTAAGGTGGACAGGAGAGGGAGAGAACGGAGTAGAATGGGGAAGATGGAAAACAGGAAGAAAAAGAGAACGGAAGAGGAGAAAGAGGGTAATATTAATGATAATAATAATAGTAATAATAATGATCAAGTTTATTCCACCAAGTAAATAACATAAAAGATATACAATGTCAGGAGTCTAAAACTTTAGCTTGTTTTCAGTCGAGGCATCAGTACTCATAGCAGTGGTGCCGCTTCACTGCGTGCCGGGTTCCTGTTGGCATAGGAGTTGTAGGAGAGGACTCGATGTGAAGTTGATGCGGCTGTGGCAGTAAGGGTGAGGGTTGAAGAGGTGCGGTATTGTAGGTATGATGCTTTGTGCATTGTAATTATCCCTCTCTGACAGGAAGAGTAGGGAAGCCAAACCATCATTTGAAATTAAGCGGAAAATGAGAACAAGAGAGAGAGAGAGAGAGAGAGAGAGAGAGAGAGAGAGAGAGAGAGAGAGAGAGAGAGAGAGAGAGAGAGAGAGAGAGAGAGAGAGAGAGAGAGAGAGGTCATTGCAGGTCTTGCCGGAATCAATAGATTGTAGAGTGGCATCTGCGGGCCACTCGTCCACCACCATCACCACCACCTGCTACTCGCATCCATTCCCCTCAGGACCACTTGCCTCCCTTCACTCATTCTCCCTTCAGACCTCCACTTGACCCTCTGAATACTCATGACCTCACCAACACCACCCATCGTAGCCTCCTCTCCATCCCATCTATTCTTCATCCATCTCCTTCCCTTCGTCACATTCCCTACTCCATCGCATCTCTGTACCCCAACCCAACACCCATCCCACGTACCCTTAGATCCTCCTTCCTCATGCCCTCAGCCTCTCACTCACACCTTGCACTCACTCCGCAGTCCTAAACAGGTTATGTAGTCTCCTTATCCAGCCCCGCAGCGCCCCCTCTCCACAAGACACGGTAGCCCGGCCCTCAAGCCTACTGTCGCAGGCCCTCCGCAAGCCGCCCTAGCCTTGGTCTTTATGAGAAAGGGATTTAAGATGTCTTCCTTAAGCATCTTCGTGTTTCCCGCTCCTCCTCCTCCTCCACTTCTTTCTTATATCTCTCTCTCCTTGCCCTCCTCTTTGCTTCCTTCGCTTATTTTCTTCCTTCCTGGTTCCTTTTCTCCCTTCTCGCATCCGTCTTTCCTTTCTACCTTCCTGTCCTTCCTTTGCTTTGCGCCTCTCCCTTCTCGCTTCATTTTTTATTTATTTTTTCCTTCCTTCCTTCCTTCCTTACGACAGAAGCCTAATTCAACACCACCAACACCAGTTCCTCGCCAAGTTTCTCTCTCTCTCTCTCTCTCTCTCTCTCTCTCTCTCTCTCTCTCTCTCTCTCTCTCTCTCTCTCTCTCTCTCTCTCTCTCTCCTCTCTCTCTCGGTAAAGAGGGAGTGGAAAGTAGAGAGTAACAGGAAGTAAAGAGGGAAAATATGTGAGAGGCTGGAAGGGGAGGAGGTCAAGGAAAGAAAAGAAAGGCAGGAAAAAATTGAAATAAACAAGAGATAATCGGAGGAAAGAAGGAAAGAGGGGGGAAGGGAGGGAAGGAGGTGACACAGAGGTAGGGAGAAAGTACATAGGAGGGAGGAACAAAGGGATAAAAGTAATAATAGGGAGAGAGAGGAAGATCACCTAAAATAAGTAAAATGGAAGGGAAATAAGAAAGCATAGAGTAAGGAAAATAATTTAATATAAAGAAATAGAATAAGGAAAGAGGAAAAAGAAGAGGGAGGGAGGGAGGGACGGAGAGAGGACAAGGAGGGTGTAAACTAGAGAAAGGGAAGGGAGAGGAGGGAGGGACAATGTTTCTTAAGAGGACAAAGGAAAGACAAATAAAGACACAACCTTCTGAGAGGGAGATTATGTGCTGAAAAGTGCAAACCGTTACGAGAGAGAGAGAGAGAGAGAGAGAGAGAGAGAGAGAGAGAGAGAGAGAGAGAGAGAGAGAGAGACGTACTGCAACTTTTACTCCTATTACTATTACTACCACCACCAATAATGAAATAATAGTAATAATAATAATAATTCGTTCTTCGTATACCTTCCCTCTTTCCCTTCGGTCAGTCCTTGTTCACCATATTCTGGCCACAAATGATCACCTCGTTAGAAGTGTGGCTCCCTCTTAAGATAATTCTCTCTCTCTCTCTCTCTCTCTCTCTCTCTCTCTCTCTCTCTCTCTCTCTCTCTCTCTCTCTCTCTCTCTCTCTCTCTCTCTCTCTCTCTCTCTCTCTCTCTCTCTCCTATTACTACTACCGCCGTTCACAATAGTACTTTAATATCATGTACTAACGGTGACAAAGATACCTGCCCTTGTCGTGCTTCTTCCCATTGTACTTGGCTTTCTTAATCTAGTTAATGGCATCTTGTGTGTGGTGTGTGTGTGTGTGTGTGTGTGTGTGTGTGTGGTGTGTGTGTGTGTGTGTGTGTGTGTGTGTGTCTTAAGTAACCACCCTCACTCACCACTTCTTCACCCTCCTGCAGGAAACAACGTCAGGAAACTCAACATTGTCCATAACAGCGAGACGCCCACCACCACCTATGCCATTTTGGACACTGGCACTAAGCAGGTAAGGGAAGGGACAAACGGGACTAGAGGGGCTAGGAAAACTAAGGCTGGAAGGATGGATTGTAGAGGAGGAGACTAGGAGGTAGGACTGATTAGGGAAAATGTTGTATGTGGTGGGAGGAGGGAGTGTGGGTGTCAGAGAAGGATGTGTAAGGATGTGCAGGAGAGAGTAATGTTGAGGATGTGCTTAGGAATCTCTCTCTCTCTCTCTCTCTCTCTCTCTCTCTCTCTCTCTCTCTCTCTCTCTCTCTCTCTCTCTCTCTCTCTCTCTCTCTCTCTCTCTCTCTCTCTCTCTCTCTCTCTCTCTCTCTCTCTCTCTCTCTCTCATTTTGACATCTCTCACTCCTCCTCCTCCTCCTCCTCCTCTTCCTCCTGGTGGCTGCGATTGGCACTACCAGGCTGCGTTCTACAGTTTTATTGTCTGTGCTGAGGGAAAAATTTTGATGAAAGAACGTTGAATATTGAAAACCCTTGTGACCGTGAAATTGGGTGACCAGCGAAGTGTGGTGACTGAACTACTACTACTACTACTACCTCCTCCTCCTCCTCCTCCTCCTCCTCCTCCTCCTCCTCCTCCTCCTCCTCCTCCTCCTCCTCCTCCTCCTCCTCCTCCTCCTCCTGACTGGAGGTTCTATGGCAAGGCGCACACCATCAACAACAGACTAAATTCCCTCTGTTCACAGGAAGGTGTTGACTTTGTAAACCTGTGGGATGACTTTTATAATAAACCACTTCTTTTCCAGTACGATGGACTGCACCTAAACAGCGTTGGGGATGCACGCTTGGGCAGACTTTTCAGTGACCAAGTTATTCTCTATAGGTCAAAAAACGCCGAGCGAATGAGAGCAGCAACGACGTCGTAGTTGCTCCGTGTAATGCCACCGCTGATCCAAATACTAATGCCACTGTTGATCCACATATTAAAGTTTGTTATGTAAATGCTCGCAGCATCAGAAATAAATTCACAGATCTCGAAGCTCGCGCTGCGATGGATCAGTACCACATCATAGGAGTCACTGAATCATGGTTAGATACGTCGAACAGAGATTACATTGCAGAATTTCAGTTACCTGGTTATACAATCTTTAGCTGTGAAAGAGAGAACAGAATTGGCAGTGGTGTAATCCTATATATTCACAGCTCGCTCCATCCGATCTCCATTAAAACAGAACCCATCAACGGTGTTGACACAGTTTTTATCAAATTAAAGAGTAACTCAAGTAGAAAAATACTCGGATTGATTTACAGACCACCGGGGCGCACCGCTGAAATTGACCGTTTACTATTCGAATCAATCTCCGAAACAATTAGTCAATGCGAGACAATTATTATGGGTGATTTTAATTTGCCAGTAACGAGATGGGGAAATCCGTTACAATCTCATACAGGACACGACCTGTACACAAACTTATTAGAGAGCGAATTACATCAACACGTTCACGAACCGACGCGAGACTTAAATACCCTTGATCTCATTCTTTCAACAAGTAAAGATTTAGTCAGCAAAGTAAATGTCGGCCCAGTTTTCAGTTCTAGTGACCATCGGATAATCACGTTCAATTTGAAAATTAAGGAAATAAAAGTAAAAGACAGTAAGGAGAAGGTACCAAATTACCAAAGGGCGAATTTCATCAGAATGCGAACAATTCTAGAAGACACTGACTGGAGTGAACTGTTGTCAGAGTCAGATATTGATAAGTCATGGGAGGCCTTTACCACAAAACTGAATGAAATTATAAGCGTATGTGTACCGTATCGTTACAGACGTTCAGCAAGGAAGAACAAACCAAAATGGTGGAATGAAGAGATAAAAAACAGCCTCTCTCTCAAAAAACACGCGTACAATAAGTACATATTAACTAAAAGCCAAGATGACAAAGTAGAGTTTGACAGAATTCGTCGCGATACTAAGAGATTGATAAAGCGTAGCAAGAAAAACCTTGAAGAATATATAGCGGAATCATGTAAATCTAATCCTAAAGAATTTTATAGTTTTGTTAAGAGTAAAAAAGCCCTTACCTGCAATATCGGTCCACTTACTAAAGGACATGGAAATCACACAAATGACGAAAACGAAATGGCTACAATCCTTAATAACTTTTTTGCATCCGTATTTACAGAAGAGGATTGTTCATCGTTTCAGCCACTTGAGATTAGAGGGACCGTAAACTTCTTAAATGATATACTCATAGTAGAAAATGACGTTTTGCAAAAAATCAATAAGATGAAAACAAACAAAACCCCTGGACCAGATAAAATTTCCCCAAGAATCTTGAAAGAGGTCAAGCACCAGATCAGTAAACCGCTTACAATCTTATTCAATAAATCCTTAAGAGATGGTAAAGTTCCATCAGATTGGAAACGTGCAAATGTAACACCAATCTTCAAAAAGGGGGACAAGTCGATTCAAAAGACGTCGCTAGTGGCCTGACATCGCTTGCCAGGAAGTAGTGGTAGTGACAGTCTGGTCTTGGTTGGCTTTCCTTTCCCTGCCAGCCATGGCTGGGGAGAGAAGCCTTCACCCTTACTATCCTGTATCCTTCACTCTAGAGTAGATAGTGTA
>JAPQNM010000004.1:5066922-5081922 GCA_029783475.1 Metacarcinus magister | reverse complement strand
TCCTCTAATCCTCCTCCACACACCCCTTCACTATTTCCCCTCACTCCCCATCATCCCCATACAGTCTCTTACATTTACTCATCCCCTACCAATCCCCCCCATCACTCTCCCTCCCCTCATCTGGAATTGTAAGCCTCATCCCTACTCCTTCCCCCTCCACCCCACCCCCACCGCCCACCCCACCCTTGTTTGTCTCGTCACCTGGCTCTCTTTCAATAAAATTTGTCCCTGTAAATAATGGTGAAATGTACTACACTCGGAAAAGTTGTCACGTCTGTTTGGATTTATCATACCTAACGCAGCTGTGTGTGTGTGTGTGTGTGTGTGTGTGTGTGTGTGTGTGTTAGGGGGCTTCCTGCTAGCTGTGTTTCCCGCTTGGTTTGTGGCTTGCTATGGGGGGGCGAGGGAGGGAGGGAGGGACGAGGTAGGGAAGCCACATGCAACTGTACGGTATTCCTTTTTTTTTTGTGTGTGTGTGTGTTGTGTGTGTGTGCTTGTAATCCAGGCACACTGTTTTTACCCAGTGCTGTTTGTACGGAAATTTTATCCTTTTTTTAATTTTTTTTTTTTTGGCCCCCGAGCCCCGAATAGCTGCCGTCAGGAGGGAAATGAGTTTGTAGCGATGTTTTGCCTGTGGAGTTGTGTCCTGAGGGGTAATATTTTGTGTGTGTATGTTTTTTTGTTCTGTATGCCTGCCTATTTGGATATGTGTGTGTGTGTGTGTGTGTGTGTGTGTGTGTGTGTGTGTGTGTGTGTGTGTGTGTCCAATCTCTCTCTCTCTCTCTCTCTCTCTCTCTCTCTCTCTCTCTCTCTCTCTCTCTCTCTCTCTCTCTCTCTCTCTCTCTCTCTCTCTCTTGTTCCTTCAATAATATAGCAGAGCAGGTGATTCAGGCGCGGCTGGTGTTTTCAGTCACCTGCCCGGCAACATATCGTAGCTTTAACCAGGTTAGGGGAGGGAAACGTGCTTCCCTAACACACACACACACACACACACACACACACACACACACACACACACCACACACACACACACACACACACACACACACACACACACACACACACACACACACACACACACACACACACACCACACGAGATTAGTCTGCTGATAATACGACTATTCACAGGAATTTTACTAATAACGTTAAACATAGCATGTGTCAATAAATCTAGCATCACAGGGACGTGGATGAGGCGGTGGGAAGGGAGAAGGGAGAAGGGAGGAAGGTAGGCCAGCTAGAGCATCAGTGTGGATGGTGGAGGTTTGGAGCGGCAGCCACAGCGCACCTCAGCAAAATTCAATACCCACATACATGCCTGAAAATACAAATGAATGAGACAAACTTCAAATGTGGATGTTTTCATTATCGGGTTGCCTCGCGCGTGGACACAGGTTGACAAATTATGAGAGATAGACAATGCAATCATGAATGGTATACATGCGACGAGACACACACACACACACACACACGGCTGATAAAGAAATAAAAAATCGTACCTGCCGGTCCCCAAAATGAAGCCAAATAACTGTTTCCAATGCCATACTTTTTGAAGAGTGATAATTAAAACTGGGATGAAAACGCAAATATTTATTTTTCATGGGCTGTTCTGTTTTTTATGCGGCCGATGCTGGTGAAAGAGAAGGAGGGAAGGTTATGAGGTGAGGGACGCGTGCTTTGCCTTGGTGACCCGCTTGCAGAGAACACCAAACAGGCGGGGTGGTGGGAGAGGTTAGGGTCAAAGACGAAAATCATTACTAAAGTAGCGGGACTCAAAACCACCTCCCTCCATAATTACACACACACACACACACACACACACACACACACACACACACACACACACACACACACACACACACACACACACAGAAGCGTATTATAATTATAATACATAAGGCAGAATGTAATTTTGTGAAAGTTTCCAAAAAATTCTGCCCGTCTTAATACTTTTTAATTTATTATATAATTTTTTTATTTTTTTATTAAGGGAAGGAAGGGTGATGCATTGAACCTTCTCTCCTGCAACTTAAAACGTAAAACTTAAAGTTGTTAACCATTCTTAAATTAAAAATAACAATTAAAAAAGGTTAACGCGATGTGTCTGTAGCTTTTGTCATTATTTCTTTCACTTATTATTATTCAACTATTTTTTCTCTTGATTGACTAAATATACACTTTATTCCGCAGATGATATTATTGTGTGTGTCCGTGTCCGTGTGTATGTGTGTATGTGATGCCTCGTCATCCTTAATAACCTCCTCTCCGTCTTTTGTCCTCAGAACCGCTTCCACGACGTGCACACGCCCCAGGACACTGTGCAGCAGTACGTGGAGAAGTTCAACGAGATCAGAGAAGGAGCCAGCTTCGCCGGCACACAAACTACAGGCTCTGGCTCTTAACTCCCGCCTCTCCCTCTCTTCTCCCTTCTCTTCACGGCTCATCTATCCCTCGCTCCCTTCCTCCTCCCTCGCACTCTTCCCTCACTCTCCCTTTTTTACTCACATCCTTTGGTCCTCTTTTTTTTCCCTTTCCCTTTAACCCCTACTTTCCGCGGCTCCTATCATCCCTTTCCCCCCTCACTCCCCTCGGTACCTCAGTCCCGTTTCCTCAATATTCTTCCGTATTCAAAATTTTTGGGTAATATTTTCCCACCTCTTTTGGTGATGATACGGTGATTCTCCTATACCATTATCTCCCTCTGTTGCTTTGTATCTTCTCTTCTGTATGGGGATTTTGTCTGTCTCTCTGTATATCTCTCCCTTCTTCCTCCCTCTCTCTTCCCCATTATCAGAAAGTATCCTATCCATCGTCCTCTCTCTCTCCTCTTCATTATTATTATCCCAGTGTCATATTCCTACCTCATATCTGACTTTTTAGAATTTCCCTTCCTCTCTTTTTTTTTTCCCCTCTTCCTGATTATCCCCCTCAGCTCAGCATCTAAACATAGTCAGTCTGTATCACCATCCTTCATCTTCCTCATCTCATTACTTTGCCTTACTTCCCTCCCGTCAAAAGATAATACCCTACCTTCCTCCCTTCCTCTATAGAATAATTCCTTACTCTTTTCTCCCTTTAAAACTAACAAGTTGCTGTTTCCCCTTCGTAAAAAATAATCCCCCCCTACACTCTCTCTCTCTCTCTCTCTCTCTCTCTCTCTCTCTCTCTCTCTCTCTCTCTCTCTCTCTCCTCTCTCTCTCTCTCTCTCTCTCTCTCTCTCTCTCCTCTCTCTCTCTCTCTCTCTCTCTCTCTCTCTCTCTCTCTCTCTCCTCTCTCTCTCTCTCTCTCTCTCTCTCTCTCTCTCTCTCTCTCTCTCTCTCCTCTCTCTCTCTCTCTCTCTCTCTCTCTCTCTCTCTCTCTCTCTCTCTCTCTCTCTCTCTCTCTCTCTCTCTCTCTCTCTCTCTCTCTCTCTCCTCTCTCTCTCTCTCTCTCTCTCTCTCTCTCTCTCTCTCTCTCCTCTCTCTCTCTCTCTCTCTCTCTCTCTCTCTCTCTCTCTCTCTCTCTCTCTCTCTCTCTCTCTCTCTCTCTCTCTCTCTCTCTCTCTCTCTCTCTCTCTCTCTCTCTCTCTCTCTCCTCTCTCTCTCTCTCTCTCTCTCTCTCTCTCTCTCTCTCTCTCTCTCTCTCTCTCTCTCTCTCTCTCTCTCTCCTCTCTCTCTCTCTCTCTCTCTCTCTCTCTCTCTCTCTCTCTCTCTCTCTCTCTCCTCTCTCTCTCTCTCTCTCTCTCTCTCTCTCTCTCTCTCTCTCTCTCTCTCTCTCTCTCTCTTCTCTCTCTCTCTCTCTCTCTCTCTCTCTCTCTCTCTCTCTCTCTTCTCTCTCTCTCTCTCTCTCTCTCTCTCTCTCTCTCTCTCTCTCTCTCTCTCTCTCTCTCTCTCTCTCTCTCTCTCTCTCTTACCTTTTCCCTTTAAAAGTTATATTCCTCTTCCAGCGTTGGTCAGCCTCATCACCGGCCACACACACCTGGCGCCAGGAAGAATATGAGAAAATTATCATGTGATTTATATTAAATTGCTCATAATATTCAGTGTTTACTTTCCCTGTATTTTGAGAGAGAGAGAGAGGGAGAGGGAGAGGGAGAGGGAGAGGGAGAGGGGGAGGGGGAGGGGGACGGGACGGGACGGAACTGTGAGAGAGAGAGAGAGAGAGAGAGAGAGAGAGAGAGAGAGAGAGAGAGAGAGAGAGAGAGAGAGAGAGAGAGAGAGAGAGAGAGAGAGAGAGAGAGAGAGAGAGAGAGAGAGAGAGAGAGAAAGAGAAAGAGAAAGAGAGAGAGAGAGAGAGAGAGAGAGAGAGAGATAGTAAATATTGCGCCACGCACTGTATTGGACCCCAGTTCAGTTGCTCCCTAAAGAGTGGTGATTTAGAAGCAACGATGCTCCAGTTAAATTTTGGTCCTCCCCTTTCACATATATCATTTTTACCCTCTGAATAATACTATAAACCTACGTGCACAAAGGAACCCAACCCAACCTTGTGTGTGTGTGTGTGTGTGTGTGTGTGTGTTCGTATGGATGTGTATGTATGCATATATATAACAAAGAGATGACACGTATTGGCATAAAAGAACTCTGGAACTCATAAAGTAAAGTCGCAACTGGCGAGGTGAAAGATATGAGATGTCTGATACACTTGTGTTATGAAAAGGCGACACATGGGAAGTTTTGTTGTTCTTAGTGATTGGATCAATCTGGATTTATAGACATTCCTAATGCTTCCTGTTTCTCTGTCCCTCGTGTGAGTGTGTTCACGGTCCCTTGTGGCAGAGTGAGGCTGCAATGACAGCATTTGGTTTGATCGTTGAAAGGCAACACAAGATAAGTGGGACTGGAACGAGTTGGTAAGGGGAAAGTGGAATCATTTTTTTTAGCCTTAATGTTTCTCCTTATCAGCGCACTGCAATGTATTGGAACTATACGTTGTGGAAACTCCTGAGGACTAAGGTGATCATGGTCTTACTGGATATAAATCAACAATTATCACATTTTTGTCGCATATCAATAAATACTTGGTTTCTTAAATTAAATTAATTATTCTTCTAAGTGTCCTAAGAAAGTACGATAGCAACAGACGTATAATATTCTTTTATATACAATATACGAAAGGTTTTTTTTTTTAATTAAGTTTAAACCTTTTTTGGTGCTTAAAAATACTTGTTCATCGCTGAAGACGAAAATATTTTGCATTTAATTAAGGAACTAGAGCCTCGAAAAAATTGCATGCCATATCAACAAGAAACCCCGCAACGTTCATACTGAATTAGAAATATTTAAAAAAAAATTTTGGAGACTCCCGAGACCTTTTCTCAACATACGGAGAAGCATTGGAGAGGGAGCAGCATGCCTTGGAGCATGAGTGGGTAGCAGGCTGGCGTGCGTGAGGCCAGAAGGTGCCCTGACTTTGCCCGGAACACTCATGGACACAATGTCTTTAAAATCAACTACGTGCTTCCCATTAGCCGTAGCTTACAATGTGTGTGGCTTTGTCGGCGGCGCGAGCCTCATTCCGTAAAGCTATGCATGTAATATCTGCAGCCCCGCCACGGTTACCCCTCAACACTGTTACACCCCCAAGGACGAGGCTGCAGGTGTGTTCACTTTTTTACACCTTAGTTTCACGTTATCATCTTTCCATACACTTTGTTCCTTTATTCTTATCACCTGTTATCTCATAAAATCAATGTTACCTCGGGGAATCCAGCGACACAGAGAGCCGTACCAAGAGAAACGATCGCCGCCAATGAGTGTGTGAGTGCTAATCGAGTTCACAACCATAACTAAAGAACTTGCAATACATGTGCATACGATGGTACCAGGTGTGTGTATGTGTGTGTGTGTGTGTGTGTGTGTGTGTGTGTGTGTGTGTGTGTGTGTGTGTGTGTGTGTGTGTGTGTGTGTGTGTGCGTGCGTGTTTACTTTGCTCTAATCACGTTGGTATAAATTCCCTCCTCTAATTTAGCTGTCATAAGGTCTTAAATTTCAAAGAGTTAACAAAATTTCGAGCAGGAAAATCAAGTGGGTTAATGCAGTCATATGATAATAATGATAAAAATAATTATGGTAATATTAATAATTAGGATAATAATAATAACAATAATAAAAATATTAATAACAACAACAATAACAAAAGCAACAATGCAAATTATATGTAGAAAAGAAAAATATAAGAACATAAAAGAAGGTATATAACGAAAAAAAGAAAGACAAAAAAAGTGAAGAAAAATAAGAAGTCAGTAGATAAAAGATAAAAAAAGAATAGAAAAAAACAACACCAACAACAACAATGACAATAAAATACGAATAGGAAAAACAAATCCTCAAACACTTTCAACTTTTTTATCTCAACTTCCATTACTCACATTTTTTCTTTCTTTTCCTCCCGGTCTTTTCCATCACACCTTTCATTCTTCTCTTCCATTCTTTGAGATTTTACTTGTATGGGGCCCCTCTTTCCTTCCTGTTCTTTTCCCCTCCTCTCCCATCACCTCTCTATCCCTCCTCCTCCTCCTCCTCCTCCTCCTCCTCTCCCTCTGGTGGTTCTCGAGGCAAAGTCCCTAATCTCTTCTCCCTAATGATCCCTTCTTTTGCTCTCCTCCATTTTTTTCTCTCCCTTCCTCTTTCTCTTCCTTCTCTTCCTGTTCCATAGTGTTGTCGCATTTCTCTCTTTAGTTTTCTTTTTTTTTTCAAGTTTTTGGTTGTATAGATTTAGATGGAATATTACTACTTCATTACTATTACTATTATTATCATTATTTTTATCATTGTTATTATTATTACTATTATTATTACTATTATTATTATTAGAGAGAGAGAGAGAGAGAGAGAGAGAGAGAGAGAGAGAGAGAGAGAGAGAGAGAGAGAGAGAGAGAGAGAGAGAGAGAGAGAGAGAGAGAGAGAGAGAGAGAGAGAGAGAGAGAGAGAGAGAGAGAGAGAGAGAATTAAAGTCTATTATTCTGAATCAGGTAATGGGACTTCGTTAAAAAACCTTCATTTCAGGCAAAAATCGCATTCTATTTTCTCCACCTCATCACGTGACTCTCTCTCTCTTTCTCTTTCTCTTTCTCTCTCTCTCTCCCTCCCTCCCTCCCTCCCTCCCTCTATGCATCTATTCAAAGCCACATTTACTGAAAAGAATATGTATTAATGTATAATGAATGCAGCCAAAATAAAGTCGTGTGAAGGAATATTGAAATACACTTAACGCGTCATGGACTATGTATTTTCATTTAGTGGAGCAAGAATTTGAAAACCAGGAGGTGAGAGCATTGTTCATTGCAAATTCTATCGAGGTTGAGAGGAACGTTATTACTTTGCAGGATTCAGATAGATAGACAGATAGATAAATAGATAGATAGATAGATAGCGAGACAGAAAAAAAAGAGAGAGGGAATAATAACAGAAATTCTGGAGGATATTGGAAGAGGTGGAAGAGGCAGTGTGATAGACGGTGGAAGGATAGGAAAGGAGAGTGGGACAGAATGGATGGGAGAAAAAAGATGAAATGAAAGGGGAGGAGAGGAGAGGGATTATGAAATTATTGGAGGTGGGGAAAGAAGGAAGAGGAAGGGAGGAAACGCGGAAGCTACAGTAAAGGAGAAGTGAGGAAGAGGTGATGTTGGCATGGAATAGGAAGAAGACAGGACAAATAAAAGTTTATTGGTGTGTGTAACTTGGCTTGTAATGGGCACACATGGCCACACCTTGGTTCTAGTGAAGGGTAAGTGTATTCAAGGGCAAGAAAAGCCCCGGCTCACACCTGTTCTATGCAAGAGGAATGCCGCGACGCCTTCGACTGAGAGGAGATGGAACCAACCCGCCTTGATATCCTACGAAGACAAATATGTGAATGGGAAATCTAATATATCTGATATAGTATTTGCTTAAAAAAAAATCCAAGATAAGATTCATGTAATATGCAATGATTGATAAATGATACTAATGATAATGATGATAAAGATAATGATAATGAGAGAGAGAGAGAGAGAGAGAGAGAGAGAGAGAGAGAGAGAGAGAGAGAGAGAGAGAGAGAGAGAGAGAGAGAGAGAGAGAGAGAGAGAGAGAGAGAGAGAGAGAGAGAGAGAGAGAAAAAAAAATATATATATACACAAATATACATACGTGCATACATACATACGTACAGGAAGTTAAAATATTCTGTTTTATATTCTTCCACTCGACCTCAAAAAGAAGAGAAAATAAAACAGACAGGAAATGTATATCTATCGTCTGCCATTTTATTGTATTTACTCTTCTCTTGAATGGAAGCAAAAAGAAAAGAAATGTTTGGAGTTGACGTGAAAACTCAAACTGAGAATTTCATAAACATTCTAGGAAATATATAATAATTTTTTTTTCGCATTAGAATAAATCAATAAAACACACTAAAAGGTAAGTAAATACGTACTTAAAAAAGAACATGAGCAGGTGACTTATAAACAATAACACAAGAAAAACATAAATAAACATATAAATGAGGTGAATGAAACAGATAGATAGATAGATAGACAGATAGATAGATAAATATAGATAAGTAGATAGATAGATAGATAGAAAGGTAGAAAGATAGATAATCAAATACGTAGAAATCATTGATTAATTCCACTTCAAGAGACACGATTTCACTATTGAAGAGAAAGATTTGACGCCTGAGGGAAAGAGGAAGGAAGGAAGGAGGGAGGGAAGGAGGAAGGGAGGAAGGGAGGGAAGGAGGAAGGGAGGGAGGGAAAGAGGGATGGAGGGAGTGAGGGAGGGAGCTGGAAATGTTGCAAGGGGGAGGGGGGTGATGGCTGTGTCAAAGCTCATGCCTCAAGCCACGTTTAATAAGGTGGTGGTGACGGGCGGCGCGTGAAATATTACCTCGACCATTGCTTCCTGTTTTACTGTAGCCCCTGTCACTCCACTATACCCCCTGCCACTCCACTACCCTCTACCACCACTCCACCAACTTCCACCAGGCCTTTTCACTCCACTCCTCTCTCTATCGGCCTCCCTCACTCCCTAACTCGATTCACTCCACCAGTTGTTGTTCTTCATTCCGTCAACCTTGTTCCGCATTCCATCACTCCATAGGGTCCCCTCACTCTCCATCCACTCCTCATTCCACTAACCTTTTTATTCTCTCACTCCACCAGTTTCCAGTCTTTACTCCCTTCACTCCTTTAGTTTTCACTCCATCTTCTTCCTTTATCTTACATCACCGTTCCCTTTCACCATTCCTCATTCCACATCACTTCCAATCATTCCAGTATTTCCGCTGATTCCTCCACCTGTAACATGGCTAACTTTACTTCAGCCTCCACCTCTACTTTTCCTACGTTTTATATTATACAATTTATTTCCACTCACTCATTTCATTACCATTTTTTTCCTTCACATTACTTGCTTCCACTCTTACTCTTACACATCCTCACCACACACACGTAACTCCATGACTACCATTACACCTACCACCACCACCACCACCACCACCACCAGGCCTCCACATCCAGCAACTACTTCCTCGCCTCTCTCATCCCTCATTCCTGAATATCGGCATCAACTCACCCAAAGTTATCGGTCACCTGAGATGTCTTGCAGCCACACGATCACTCCTCACAAGTTCAATCTCTTCCTCCTCCTCCTCCTCCTCCTCCTCCATCTCCTTCACTTCCTCCTTCCTGATTTCCTTTTCATCCCCATCATCCATTTTTTTTATGTACAGGTGTGAAGACCGCACTTGACTCCTTAATGAGGCTCACCTGAGAGCATAACAAGCCCTAGTTCACCTGCTTCACGACACTTCAAGGTGAGTGGATGAAGGAAGGATTCGAAGTGTCAATACACATCGATATGATACTACGTGTTGTGTGTTTTATTCCAAACTGTGAGCGTAGCGAGCTGTTTGGAAAGTTTCGATACTACCCCATCTAAAATGTGTCTGTGTGTCTGTTTGTATGTGTGTCTGTCTGTCTGTCTGTCTTCTATCTCCTCCTAGACCACTGGAGGGATCGGAATGAAACTTGCAGGGGTCCTTTTAATCAACCCTTAGATGGTTATTATATATTAAAAAACATATTGTTATTATTTAAATTTTAAAGTTATTTGTGGTAGTTCACCCGGCAAGAAAGAGGGAACGAGGCAGGTGCGGTTCCTCACATTGTATCTATGTTGTTGCTCATCTATTTAAGCATTGATATACTTGCATCTGTTTTTTGTTCTTTCAGTTATTTAATAAAAATGTTTAATCTTATTTCATTGGTTGGTTTTATTCTTTTGCTCCTTTTTTGACTTTTTTTTTCTTTTTTGACTTTTTTTTCTTTAGTAAATCAATGCAAGGAAGTGAAGAGCCTCGCCGTGCTTAGGTCACTGCCTCCACGTTTTGGGGGGAGGGGGAGGGAGGGGCTTTGCTTTCCTTTCTTCCTTCCTCTTTCCTCCTTCTCCTCCTCCTCCTCCTCCTCCTCCTCCTCCTCCTCCTCCTCCTCCTCCTCCTCCTCCTCCTCCTCCTCCTGCACCTCTTCCTCTTCTTCCTCCTTCTGCTCCTTCTCTCCTCTCACCTCCCACATGTGTCAGGCTTCTGCTTTTAACATAAAATAGTTTTGTTTAAATTACATATTAAAATTTGTGATGTATTTCATAATTTAATATTTCATTGTATTACGTATAGTTAATATGAAAGTTATGTATGACTGTTTGTATTATTATTATTATTATTATTATTATTATTATTATTATTATTATTATTATTATTATTATCGTCATCAGTATCTTTTTTGACAGTCCAGCCTTTTATGTAAATTTGCCGAATGTTTCAGTTTGTCTCGTAAATCGGTGAGCTGTGGAAAAAAAATAAAAATAAGAGTGTATAAAAAGAAAAAGATGAAACGGCGCACGTCAGCTTGCGGAATGGAAAAAACCGTCCCGTAATAGGAAAAAAAAGAAAAAAAAAGGACTTTAGTCGGTGGAAAAAAATATTGCTAGATGGAAAAGAAATAAAAAAAATAAACTTTCCACTGCTGCGTGTTTCCAAATAGAACACATTTTGTACAGTGAAGAGAAACTCAAAATGCTGCAGTAAAAGAAAAAGAAAATGCTTCAAGAAAAATAAAAAAAAATTCATAAGAGCAAACCATGTGTGTGTGTGTGTGTGTGTGTGTGTGTGTGTGTG
Source organism: Metacarcinus magister (assembly GCA_029783475.1). Taxonomy (NCBI): domain Eukaryota; kingdom Metazoa; phylum Arthropoda; class Malacostraca; order Decapoda; family Cancridae; genus Metacarcinus; species Metacarcinus magister. The sequence continues at coordinate 5,070,787 of JAPQNM010000004.1, read as the reverse complement.
TGTGTGTGTGTGTGTGTGTGTGTGTGTGTGTGTGTGTGTGTGTTGGGTGGGGGGGAGGAAATAAATACAAAAAGAACGATGAAAAGTGAGGAAAAAACAAAGACAATTTCCAGCGAACAATTGAATGCATTCCTCACGGTATTCCTGACCAGATCCCCGTCCTCACCACACTCCCCTCAGCCCCCTTTTTCCCTTTCACCACACTCCCTGCAACCCTTCTCCTCTCACCAATTCTCCCCCTCTCACCATACTCCACTCGCTTCTGTTCATGTTATCCCTCACTGCACTCCCCTCACTCCTATTTCCCTCACCAATACCCCCTTACCACACTCCTTTCGTTGCCCTTCCCCTCACTTCTACTTGGTATCCTTAGGTGCAACTCCCCTTTCCATCCCCTTCCCCTTCACTTTACTCCCTTCAGAAGCCCCTATCACCACGCACACACTTGCACTATACCCCTTCTCTTCACCACTACCACTCCTCCTGCTCCTCCTCCTCCTCCCCCCTCCCTCTGGTTTTCCCTATCCCTCTCTCTCCTCCTCTCCTCTCCTCTCCAACCAAACAGCCTTAAGAGAACAGCTTCCGTGCTTCTTCTGATTTTATCTTGTTTACAACTCTTGCTCTCTCTCGTTTCTGCGCAGCGCCCCCTTAACACCCCCCCCCCTCCCTCCCTCCCCCATCCTCCTCCTCCTCCTCCTCCTCCTCCTCCTCCTCCTCCTCCTCCTCCTTCTCCTCCTTCTGTTTCTACCCATGCTCTTCCTCATCCTCTACATTCTCAAGATAGGTGGAATCACAAAAACTCGGTGTCGGAAATTCCTAAAAAAGAAAAAAAAATCGCTCCAATCCAGACAAGAAAAATTGATAAAGAGAGAGAGAGAGAGGGAGAGAGAGAGAGAGAGAGAGAGAGAGAGAGAGAGAGAGAGAGAGAGAGAGAGAGAGAGAGAGAGAGAGAGAGAGAGAGAGAGGAGAGAGAGAGAGAGAGAGAGAGAGAGAGAGAGAATATGTGAAAGTAAAAATTTTGGCAATGACGAGTTGGTTTCCAGATTTGATTTCCGGAAAGATAAGATTTCCAGCCCCGAGTAATATTTTTCAGGTTGTGAGAAAAAGTGCCACCAGTGAATAAGATAGATTGAGTCACACACTGGATGGACGTTGCTGATAGAAGTCCTTCAGATTGTAAACTCAAAAAAATAAATGTAGAGTCTCAAAAAAAAATAATAAATAAATAAATAAATCTTCTCATACTCCATGGTTCTCAAATTAACAAAAAAACGGAATGAAACAGGAATAAAAAATGATAAATAAAGGTTAGTTAAAATAGTGACTTCCCTGAATGAAAAATTGTAGTAAGGTACGAAACACAAAACAAACAATATTCTACTCACCATCAATACACGAGGTTTGTTCCGACAGGTGAGCTTGGGGCGCCGTCACACCTGAGGAAGGACAGGTACAGGTGAGAAGTGCTTTCACCTTTCATAGTTTGTTTAAAGTAAAAAGGAAAATTTAACTCTCTCTCTCTCTCTCTCTCTTTTTTTCTGTGTGTATGTGTGTGTGTGTGTGTGTGTGTGTGTGTGTGTGTGTGTGTGTGTGTGTGTGTGTGTGTGTGTGTGTGTGTGTGTGTGTGTGTGTGTGTGTGTGTGTGTGTGTGTGTGTGTGTGTGTGTGTGTGTGTGTCGTAAAATATTTTATCAAAGTTGCTTCGTGTCAGTGTTTCAAATCCGTTCAACCCATTCCGCCTTTACATCCAGGTTTCCTCTGTTTTCCCTTCATATCTTTCCCATTTATTATTATTATTATTATTATTATCATTATTATTATTTATTTATTTATTTTTTATCGTTATTATTATCATCATCATTAATAATTTTCTCTTACCTCGATATTTTTTTCGTGTTACGTGTCCATATAATCCACTACTCATGTTTTTGATTTTGCTCTTTTTACTCTTCCTCCTCCTCTCCTTTTGTTTTTCCAATGTTCCCTCTTTCCCTTCCTTTCCCTCTATTTCCCCTCCTTCACCTCCTCCACCTCCAAATCCTCTTTCTCTCGTCCTTCGTGTGTCTCAGGGTCACAGCTTTGGGGATGTAGGTAAGAAAGCTCCTTCGTCGCCACTACTTGTCTCTCTTTTCCCTCACTCCTTCACGCCCACTAAGTCAAAGAGGAGAAGGAACGGAAGAGAAGTGACAGAAATACTAGAAAAACAGGCAACGCAAAATCTAATGGCATACAGCGAGAGACAACGATATAACAGAAGAGTAAAACAGGAAAACTGAATGATCTTGCTGTTGTTGAGAGGCGGAGAAATACATACATAACAATATGACGAAGAATGGAAAAATATAGCATTGAAATACAGTACAAACAATTTTCTGCAATCAAATGAAAAGAATAATGGTCTACTGAAGCCAGTCTTGCTGTTCTATTTCATTCACTCGAGCGAATAAGCGAATGTGGAATGAACTGACTGATTGATGCTGTACTTGTAATCTTTATGCAGCCAGCTTGTATACCTTCAGCACTAATGGGATTCAACAAAAACATTGCCACAGATTCTCGTGTTACAGTGTTTTGGTCTCACGAGGATGCCACTCTTATGTGTCGTCTTATTGGTATGAAGCACAAAGTATTTCGAGTAATTGATGAAGTGAAACCCAAGAAGCATTTTGAAGACCTCTCTATCACGTCTGCACGGATAGAATTATAGAAATTTCAACCACTCTTCACAGGCTTTGGTCCGTAATGAAGCAGGTGGAGGAGGAGAAAGAGGAGGGAAAGGAGAAGGAGGGAGAGGGGGAGGAGGAGGAGGAGAAAGAGATTGAGGAGGAGGAAGAAGAAGAGGAGGAGAGAAAAACGAAAAAGAAATAGGAGGAAGAACCAGAAAGCCATTCTAATAAGTCTCAAGAAACGAAACAAAGTAGAGGCAGGTGAGAATTACGACTGAGTCAGGTGTGTGTGTGTGTGTGTGTGTGTGTGTGTGTGTGTGTGTGTGTGTGTGTGTGTGTGTGTGTGTGTGTGTGTGTGTGTGTGTGTGTGTGTGTGTGTCCATTTGTACAAATCCGGATTCTCTGCATGGAAGCCTTATGCATGGTACCGAAAACAAACGCAAAACAAAACAAAACATGCACTCCCTAAACACTAAAGGATAATCGAGAATCTCCATAAATCCACGCCTCTCTCTCTCTCTTTCTCTCTCTTCTCTCTCTCTCTCTCTCTCTCTCTCTCTCTCTCTCTCTCTCTCTCTCTCTCTCTCTCTCTCTCTCTCTCACACACACACACAAAATGTTGGTCTTGGTGTTTAATCCTCACTCTGAATGTTATTATTGCGATGCATTTATGTCCATTAAATAACTTAATTCCTACTACATAGCTTCTTGGAGAGAGAGAGAGAGAGAGAGAGAGGAGAGAGAGAGGAGAGAGAGAGGAGAGAGAGAGAGAGAGAGAGAGAGAGAGAGAGAGAGAGAGAGAGAGAGAGAGACACACACACACACACACACACACACACACACCTAAACATTAAATAAAAAATGAAATATATCACATCAAATTAAGGGGAGAAGCGTGACTCTCAAGGACATAGCTTTAAATCATCGTTTTCCAACCCTTCCTCATTTCCTTTCGTTTCTTCCGACCTTCACTTCGTCTTATCTCCCTTCCAGCTTCCCTCCCTCCCTCCCTCCCTCCCTCCCTTCTTCAGTGTGTCATGTATCAGGTAATTCATTCCAGCAGCGAAGGAACATCCCAGCCAACCCATTCTCTCTCCTCACGCCAATATCTGTCAAGGAAGCGATAGATGAACAGATGGATGCTGCCTGCTGGTTCGTGTGTGTGTGTGTGTGTGTGTGTGTGTGTGTGTGTGTGTGTGT
>JAPQNM010000004.1:5054422-5059422 GCA_029783475.1 Metacarcinus magister | reverse complement strand
GAAGGACAAAGGTTCATGGTAAGAACTAAAGCGATGAAGGACAAGGGGACTGAGGACTGAGGAGCGCCGGGGGAGCCTCACCCTCGAAAAGACTCGTGCGGCGCCTCGGCACGGTGGCGACATTGAAAGCTTGCAAAATGGTATACAATTTCTAAACCTTTTTGAGAGGGAGATCAGGCGCGCAGATTCCAGACAAATAAGCAATGATATTTCAAATCCTGGAAAGCTGAGGATTCCAAATTTTTGTAACTTTTTTTTTCTCATTTTATGGAAGACAGAGTGATCCGGAATCCTTGGCAAACACACCATTATCCTGAGTCCTATCAGATACATAATTATCACGCGTCTTGGAAGATACGTGGTTATAGTGTTTTCCTGGTTTCCGCTGGACATCTCAGCGGCGCGGGATCACGTTAAGCCACTTGGTTGCTCAAAGAGAACACGAAATACCCCCCTCCCCCTCAGAAAAAAATGTCCCTAAACTTACAGCAAAGTTTCCAGACCCCTTGAAGAGCGTGGTGGCCCCTGGATAGTGGGTGAAGCAATCGTTCTCGTGAAAAGACTTTGATCCCTTTTGAGTGAAGGTGGTGAGCGAGGTGGTGGGGCGCGGCGGCCCCAGCGGAGGCATGGCCAGGATGGGAATCTGTTCTGGTCAAAACTCTATGAAACGTGGTCTTCCAATCCGCTCTCACTACCTGCACTACAGACGAGACCGTAGAGTCGGTGTTCAGTGCCTAAATTATAAGCTGGAGACGAGAGAGTATTTTTTCCTTACTGTCTGGAACTATCGCTGAGCTAGATTAGAGAGGAATTAGTGTTTGTCTGGAGCTAACTTATTTTATCAATCGATTATTACCTGATCTAAGCTTATAGTTTATCTGGATTAAATTACAGGTAGAATAGTAATGAAAGTCCTAACGTAGAAGTAACCGCTTCGTCTACGCTCAACGCGAGAAAAGCTCAAACAGGGCGTACACAAGAGGGTGGCAGGACGCGGCTCGGCCCGGCGGGCGAGTGGTGTCCTCAACAGAAGGTATTGTTGATAGATGAAAAAGATTATTTTGCGTAACCCTGATCACGGAACTACCTAGCAATTGTTTATACATTTAGATAAGGCCCTTTATCACTCACATACTTAACTTCCTCGACACAACCCCGGCCTTCGCGCTTTCACGCGGCGTGACAGGGAGCCGGAGCTGCCGTGAATCACAGAAGAGTCAAGTTAGCAAAAGTAACCTTTTACTTGAGAGGAAAAAAGTAGAAATTACAGAGCGCAAACAGAGTCAATTTGAACCTATGACTTAGATGTCTTGAGTTGATGATCCGCGTCCTGCCTCAGCTGAGCAGACAGCAGGCAGTGGAGTCAGCGCCCGCCAGGGACAGGGGACAAGGGCAGTCGTAGGTGTCAGCGGGAGCGGGCGTGGGTATATCACAAGGTGTGTGAGGCCGCCCTCTAGCGTGGCTGCGGCCATGGAGACTCGAGCACAGCGGCACCGCGGGTGGGTGGCGGACCACCAGGAGCAGGAAGACGTGGGCGGTGCCGCAGACACGAGGCTCGGGGCCCCTCACAGCGGGGCTCACAGGAGGATTTCCCTGTAGGGCCGCTGTCCAGGAGGCATCTCCCAGTGGACGGTGGGCGGTCGCAGCGGCGTTAGTGGGCGGGCGGGCTGCTATATGAGGGTTTGTTTCTGTGTATCCATTGTCTGCATCTCTTGTAAACTTTTCCCTTTCGTTTCCGGCACGAATAAGAGCGTGAACACGAGAGCAAGAGCAGCGACAGAGGAGTACAACCAAAATGCTCCGTAGAGTCCCAGTAAGAATTCCAGGTCCACGAAGGTCTTCACGCTGACGAAGGAACACGCGTAGCTGACCGATGCAGCGAAAGAGCCAACGCCTCTGTGTTTCAGGGGAAACAGCTCCCCGATGTATAGCCAGCTGATGGGCGACACACCTAGCGCGAAGGCGATTTCAATGACAAGGACACAGAAGAGCGGAACCCAGTCAGAGTCTCGCCACTGCTGCCGCACAAACATGTTCTCATCCTGGTCCAGACCCTTCAGGTAAGTGTAGCCTCCAAAGGCTGCCAACGCCGCTGACATGAGCATGTTGCTGAACACGAGTAGCGGCCGCCGTCCCACCGTGTCGATTAGGGCCGACGACGCCATACCAGCGCAGATCTGCACGAAGGCCACCACAACAGCTGCACGATAAGGGTTTAAACCCACGAAGGTCTTGGCCAGGATGGGCACTGCATAAAAGTTGAATGCGTTGGCGCCGCTGAACTTCTGGAAGACCATGAGGCCGCAGGTGATAAACAGCGGACGGACGAGCTCACGAGGCGCCAGGCGATCCGAGCAGGACTCTGTTTCTCTGCGCAGCGTGGCAATGTTGGCCTTCATGATGGTCAGTTCGCGCGCCACGTCTGCTTCCGACCCGCGCAGCCAGCGCAGGGAGTCCGCCGCTTCGGTGTCTCGACCTCGGTAAAGGAGGAAGCTCGGGGTCTCGGGGATGAAGAATGCGGCGATGAAGAGGCAGATGGGCGCCACCGCCGTCACTGTGGCCAGCTCCCGCCAGTCGAGGAAGGCGCCCAGCAGGTACGAGAGCAGCATACCGATGTTGCCGCTCAGCTTGGATAAGGCACACAAGCAGCCCCGGATTTCCGGGTGAGCGATCTCGCTGATGTACACGGGCGTGACGACGGCGATGACAGCTGAACAGACACCGCCAGTCAGGGCTGCCACGTACAACATGTTGACATTCCACGCCACCACTGTCAATAGCCAAGACAGGGCGAAAGGGATGGATATCGCACACAACACCCGCTTTCTCCCAAATCTGATGGCCATGCCGCCGGGCACCGCCCCGAAGAAAGCTCCTAAGAGTGACAGCGAGGCAATCCAGGATCCCTGGCTTTCACTGATGGAGAAATGGTGCCCTTGTGCAGACAACATTGCCATGGAGGCCAATGCAGGGGAGGAGTAACCTTTACCCAGGCCCGCACATAGCGGTCCCAGTGACACCACCATCGTCGCCAACACCTGTAACACAAAAACAATGTTAGCATCTTCACAATGATTATCACCATCATCTATTGTAGATTATAAGCAACACTATCAACAAAATACAACAAGCGAATAAGTTATCACTTAAATCACTATGTATAAATTCAATGAAAGGTGAGGAAGAAAAGCTAAGATTACACGATGCGTCTGGCTGGTGGAGTAGTCATGTAATGTACTATCCCCTCTTCTTCAATGACACTCAACTGTCCCTCTCCTCTACATTAAACACACTGGGTCGATCTTTTACTAAGAAATCTAAGCTGGCAATTTCATATCTCTACTCTTGCTAAATCAGTTTCCAAGAAGTTAGGTGTCCTAATTTCTCTCCCTCCCAGCTGCTTGCTCTGTACAAGGGCCTTATCCATCCAATTCTAAAATGAACCTTTATCCCCTATTTCTATTTCTCCTACTGTCCTCTATAAAGGGTCTGGCGATAAGCGGGATTTTTTTATGTATTTGTGTTGTTCCTTGGCCAGTACCCTTTAATGCAAGCAAAACAAAATTTATGGAGTATTCTCATGTCTGGGGGGGTTTCAACATCTTTACTAAACAGGGTGGAGTCTAAAGCTTTTAGTCTCATCAGCTCTCCTCCTCTAACTGACTGTCTTGATTATTTAAGTCACCGCCGCAATGTTGCATCTTTATCTCTTTTTTACCGCTATTTTCATGCTGACTGCTCTTCTGAACTTGCTAGCTGCATGCCTCTACCTCTCCCGCGGCCTCGCTGCACAAGGCTTTATATTGTTTATCATCCCTATTATGTCCATCTTTCTAATGCGAGAGTTAACCAGTATCTTCACTCTTTCATCCCTTACACTGGTAAACTCTGGAACTCTCTTCCTTTGTCTGTTTTTCCACCTGCCTATAACTTGAACTCTTTCAAAAGAGGAGTGTCAAGACACCTCTAATGTTAACTGGACCTCCACCCTGCTGCTTTTTTATTCTATTTTTGTTTTCCCTTGGCCGGTACTCTTTTAATAATAAACAAAAATACAGTACAACATTTTGCGTAATGTTAATGATGGACAATGACTGATCTCAGCCTTCCATCCTCCCGTTACTCCTTCACTTTACGTCAAACCCTCAGGCCACTGTGCTTCCTTGCATTCTTGCATCCACAACCATTCCCTTCCTTCCTTGGCCAACATTCTCTCCCTTTCATAACCGTGCTTTCTCCGCACCGCAGTCCCGTCTTCCCCCTCGCCTCCCCAGCAATAACTCAGGCCTTCCCCAGCTTCCACCAGCCGCGCTTCCTATCACCCCAAAAATCCCTTGGCTTCCCCTCACCCTCCTCCCCACCGTCCACGGAAATAAACTAACGGTGAGGAGACGTGGGGCAGCCCAGCATCTTCCTCAAAGCTCGCCAAAGAAGGACTTTTGCTTTGACCTTGAAAGTTAAATATCTCAGTAAGTTTTCCTCTTTTACTAAGTTTGCCATTTATTTCTTCTTATCCTTTCCAAACTCCCATTAAATCTCTCTCTCTCTCTCTCTCTCTCTCTCTCTCTCTCTCTCTCTCTCTCTCTCTCTCTCTCTCTCTCTCTCTCTCTCTCTCTCTCTCTCTCTCTCTCTCTCTCTCTCTCTCTCTCTCTCTCTCTCTCTCTCTCTCTCTCTCTCTCTCTCTCTCTCTCTCTCTCTCTCTCTCTCTCTTCTTTTTTCTTTTCTTCCTACGTTCTCAGCATCCATTCTCCCGGAACCTAAAGTTGCCACAGCTAGAATCTGCATCATAGTCCCTTCTCCTCCTCTCCTCCTTTACCTTCCCTTTCTCTCATTCCTTCTCTTCCTCCTGCTGCTGTTGCTCCTTCTCCTCTCGGTATCAGACCCAAGCTCTTCCTACTCCATCTCAACTAACAGAAGTCTTTGTTTGTTTATCCTACATTTTGTTTCTCTTCTCAGAATGTGTGTCTGTTGGTTTGCACAGTTGTCGCCCAAGTGGCCAG
>JAPQNM010000004.1:5039422-5049422 GCA_029783475.1 Metacarcinus magister | reverse complement strand
ACCTGAACAATATTATCCTTTCACTCTTCAACAGCATAACTTCCCTTCCTTGCCTTTGAAACACCACTCTCTTCTCTCCACCTTCCTCCCCCTTCCTCCCCCCAAAAAAACTTATAAAAAAACCCACAATCACTTCTCTACCTAATCCTAATCTCAATCCCTTCCCTTTCCCAGCATCAACACAAGGCGCTGCTTCCCCAACACCCACCACCAATCCGCCCAATCAGCTTCTCCTGGCACGCTGCTTCCAAACTCGGCTCGCAAATTTCTCGTTTTTGTCACCAAAGTCTCGCCAGATACATCCATTTTCACCCAAGCCCGGCACATGTTTTCTCAATCCTCTGGAAGTCTGAACACGAGGACCATTCTCTTGCTATTTAATTGAACCCACACTCACTTGCACTCACACCTAGGAAGCAGCAGCAGCAGCAGCAGCAGCAGACCACGTGGTGCCCAGCAAGGGAAACACGACTCAAGGGCCTTAATTAACGTCACCGATGTCAGGGTTACGAGAGGAGATAAAGGACCATGTCAGACTTCATCGATTCCCACCAGATGGCTCCTCCTCTCCTCTCTCTCTCTCTCCTCTAACCAGTTATTCCTTCCTCTCTTCCTCTTATCCTCATCCTTCTCTTCCTGCTCCATTGCTACTCCTATTCCTACCACTCTTTCTCCTTCTCCTCTTCCTCCTCCTCCTTGTTTGTATCACGTGAGAAATCAGATGAAGGAATCACAGGGAGTTAATATCCTTAGTTTCGTAATAAGAGGAACAACGTGACGTGATAAGAGAAAACGTAGTTGCCCTTTGAGGTGTGTGTGTGTGTGTGTGTGTGTGTGTGTGTGTGTGTGTGTGTGTGTGTGTGTGTGTGTGTGTGTGTGTGTGTGTGTGTGTGTGTGTGTGCACGCGATATGCTAACACTGCATTTCGTACTGATCTTTTAGACAATCATAAGTAAACATATACACTCACACACTCACACTCACACTCACACACACACACACACACACACACACACACACACACACACACACACGAACGCCCTTTTCCCACTTAGCAACACCATTTTCTTTTTCCCCCTTCCATTTCCTCTCTCCCTCCCTCCTTCCTTCCTCGTCTCTCCCTCTTTCCTTCCCTCCGGCGGCACAATAGCTTCCCCTTTTCGTCTTATCTCTGAGCTATTCGACCAAAAGAGAAATTTACGCTCCGCCAATGATTAACTTCCTAGATGCGATTATTTTCTCAAAGGGATTTCACCTCTTTTAAACATCACGTCTTGCCTTTTCACTATGTCTATATATACCTGTTGGAACTGTTTACGCAATCAATACCTAGCCTCCTCCTCTTGATGATACGTTTAGCGGGAAAGAGCCCAGCGGTGCATATGGATAACAAAAAGAATAAAACGGATGTGCCTACGTAATAAAGAGAAAAATATCAAACTTTTACATTCACTTTAAAGCATGATAATTAGACCCACATCATTATATTCCTTAATACGTCCCAGATTACGTATTAATAGCACAAGAAAATTACCCTTTACTTGTGTTTTCCTTAGACATCGGTATAGGAGAAAAAATAAATCAAAATAAACCTTTTCGTACAGTTAAGAACGCATCAACAAACCACACTGACCGAGGAAAACTTCACAAAGGGGGAAAAGGGGAGTAAAAAAGGAGGAGATCAAGGGGAGAAAAAACTTAGAGGGGAAGAAGTAAAAAAAATATCTAGGGTACGACTAATGAGGGTTAGGTTGTAACGGATGGAATAGAAACAAAATAACGAGGGAGAGTACCAGACTTTGGAACATAAAGGAGGAGGAATAGTAAAGAAATAGACGTTGAAGGAATAAAGGAACGATTGGTTTGAGCATAATATTGGAACGTCTAGTAGGAGACTTTTAAAAGGGTCCGCGTGTCAATGATAACGCCTGCTGCGGCTGTTCCCAGGAATCTCTCTCTATCTCTATCTCTCTCTATCTCTCTCTATCTCTCTCTCTCTCTCTCTCTCTCTATCTCTCTCTCTCTCTCTCTCTCTCTCTCTCTCTCTCTCTCTCTCGCGGCGTGGTCCAGCTGATAAACTCTCGTGTGGCGCCTGACTTCCCTCATTCTTCTACGGGCGCCTCTAATTGCCTCCCGAGATATCTTTCCCCTTGGCTGAGGCATCGACGAAGCACCTGACGCAACGGCAAGATAACGCTCAAGACGGAAAAAAAAGAAGGAGGCGGCGGGAAAGATAACGGAGTAAATTATGAACCTACTGGGTGTGTTTTATTCATAATTTTTTACTCGTATGTTTATATGTTGTATCTTGCACTCAGTTGTATGAATGCATAAATCACGGGTGCTTGTGTAATTGTGTTCATCTTCTTCATCTTCTTCGTCATCACCATTTTCATCATCTTTTCACAATCAGTTTCAATATTCTTGGACTGCTAAACTAAAACTGATACAATTTAGTCATCATAGCGATCTTCATTTGTTCCCTTTCTGTGTTATTCCTCTTGGCACGTATGTTAAGCACGTATATTTCAACAGCTGACGGGGATGATGCACGGAACACAGCTGGATCTTCGAATTAATCCAGCTGTGAGGACAATCGGTGGTGGAATGGAGAGTATCAGATCAGACCAGCTGGGAGGACGACAGATGTTCGTGTATACAACCTATCTTTTTGATGTCCTCCTCTTGTGCAGTTATCGTACATATACACTCAGATTGTTGCACACTTCACTCGCTATTTGAATGCTTATGTCTGTGATATCTGTGTATATATGGGTGGAGGGAGTCTCGGGGTAAAGCCTCATCTAGTATCGGAATGTAAGCTCAGATGTTTGGAGGTTTGGTTTAAGGTGACGGCTGCTGGTGTATAAAAACATAATATTGGTAAAGACTGGGTGGTTGGCGCCTCATGCAGCCTCCTCAATGTCTAGTAATCATATTTTCTTGTTATTCTTATGTTATTTTTGGTAATAATTCACAAATACCTCTAACAGTTGTTCTTGATGTAGATATTAATATCGTATACATGCAATCTCTCTCTCTCTCTCTCTCTCTCTCTCTCTCTCTCTCTCTCTCTCTCTCTCTCTCTCTCTCTCTCTCTCTCTCTCTCTCTCTCTCTCTCTCTCTTTCTCTCAGCTGTTGTCGCACGGATTCCAATCAAGCCAATTAGTGAGGAGCGAGGCAAATTATTATCATTATCATCATTTCAATTATTATCACTTCTATTATTTTCAATATTACCATTATGATAATTATGATTATTACAATTGTTATCATCATTATTATTATTATTATTGTTATTATTATCATTATTATTATTAGCATTATAATTATCATCATTACTGGAAGAAGTACTACTGAGGGGGATGGTGATGCTGGTAATATCATTTATGCATGTGATTATAATTTTTGTCTCTCTCTCTCTCTCTCTCTCTCTCTCTCTCTCTCTCTCTCTCTCTCTCTCTCTCTCTCTCTCTCTCTCTCTCTCTCTCTCTCTCTCTCATCCTCGCCAGTGTTACATTATTGCCTCTTCTCCACCTACCCCTTCCCCTTCCCCTCCCTCTACCCCTTCCACCCCCTGCCTCCACCCTTTTCCTCTTCTACCCCCCCTACCCCCTACCCTCCACCGCTTCCCTGTTGGCACTCAGGAATGTTATTAGTGTTGGGGTAACCACTGCCTCCTCCTCCTCCTCCTCCTCCTCCTCCTCCCTCCTCCTCCGAGTCCTATTCCCCTTGCCAAACACACAAGCGTAAGGATGGAAGGAGAGAGAGAGAGAGAGAGAGAGAGAGAGAGAGAGAGAGAGAGAGAGAGAGAGAGAGAGAGAGAGAGAGAGAGAGAGAGAGAGAGAGAGAGAGAGAGAGAGAGAGAGAGACATACAATGGCAGTATAAATGTAACAAAGATACTAATTATGTACTAGTTTGTTTTATCATTCTCATAAACTATGCCTGTTTTTGTTTCCTCCTCCTCCTCTTCCTCCTCCTTCTTCTTCTTCCTCCTCCTCCTCCTCAATCTTCTCGTCCGAATCCTCCTCCACCACCACCACCATCTCTTCACCCGTGTCCTCCTGTACCATCTTCTTTCCTCCTTCAATTTTTCCTTCTCCTACTCCCTCCTCCCTCCCTCCTTATCCAGGCTCGAGGGGTGACCATTGTCTGGGTTGATAAAGACATTGTCAACCAGACTGGGCGTCCCTCAACAACTGATGCTCGCAGATAGATAGAATACGAGATAGATAGATAGATGTAGGTAGATGAAAATTGGTAAATAGAAAACAAGGTAGATAGATTGATGTCAATAAATCGATGGACAGAAAGATAAAGATCAATAGATAGATGGATAGATAGATTAAATGATTGGTGAAGAGATTGAGATATAGAATGATAGGTAGATGGATAAGTATACACAGATAATGAATGATAAATAAATAAAAAAAATAAATATATAATACATAGATAGATGAATTTACTTGTACTAAGAGGTGGTTAGAAAAATAGATAGGTGCGTATGTAATAGATAGATAGATAGATAGATAGATAAGTTTACGTAATAGATAAACATATACCCAAATAAAAATGAATAAATACAATACGTTTATACTTACAAAAAATATCGAATAACCACACACACACACACACACACACACACACACCCACACACACACACAGACACCCAGACACCCACACACACACAGGCACACACACACTAAGTTCCATTAACCTCTGAACAAACAGTATGCTCTCATCCCACCCTCCCTCCTACCTTCCCCTTCCTGTAACCCTCCTCCCCTGCTTCCCTCCCGTCCCCCCCATTAATCCCGTAAAACATAGGCTCAACGAAGTGGCCACCTGAGCCCATGAAGCCGATGCTAGTTGGAGGAAGCCAGTGAAATATGATGGCGGGAACAATGGAGAGATGGAGGAAAGGAGGAATGGAGAGAGAAAGAGGGAGAGCTGGAAGGAGAGAGAATAAGTGAGGAAAAATATGAAGGAAAAAGGGAGTGCAAAGGAAAATTGGTAAAATGAGGGACGTGCGGGTGAATGGAATGGAGAAATGGAAAGGAGATGGACTGGAGTGAATGGGGGAAGAGGAACGTGACGCGAGATAATGTGTACGTCTGTCAGGGAAGGAAAGTGGTGAAGAGAAGAGAGAGAGAGAGAGAGAGTGTGAAGTAAAAGAGAGTCGGAAAAGAGACGACAGGAGGAAGAAACACTAAAAAACGAACAGAAAACACTACGTTGATATGGAATTACACCAATAAATAACAAAATAAAGAAAAGATAAAACCCTAACCATATCCAGTATAAGAATCAGAGGTCATAATGTCACATGGCGCTTTGTCGCAGTGCTCGTTACCGTCTCCTTACATTTCTTCTCGGTTTTTCATCCTTTATCCAATAACAAAGGGCTGAACCACCACAAATCACCCGTCTTAAGTGTGGCAACTCTAGGTACGCATCTACGAACAACGCTGGAAGGATAGAAGGATAGAAAGAGGGAGGGAACATTGTGCCAGACGCTTGTCCAGACCAGGGTTCGAATCCAATCATTGCGACACCATAACATTAGCATTCCACACTATGGCTTGAATCTAAATCAGTTTATATAAAGCTACAGAAATATAAAGGACGGAATAAGAAAGGAGTAGGTTATGGAAGTACACAAGAAATGTAGTTAGTGATTTGTACTTGGTATAGGAATGATTCAGTCTACTACTAATACCAAAAGGATGTTAGCTGTATGTAATAAATAAAAAGGGGAGAGTCGTGAGGGAAATAAATGTGTTCCTATGAGCGAAAAGAAAAGAAAAAGGAAAGGAAGCAAATAATGATGCAAAGGAATAGGGTTGGCAAGAAAAAAATCAATATATGTATACAAGAAGGAAAAAAAAGGAAGAAAAACAAACGTTAATGAGAAGCCAGGAAGCGAAAACAAAGGAATGAAAAAATGAAAAAAAACTAAATAAAACGGACAAAAAAAAAATAATGTACATTGCAGCAGAGGGAAAGAAAAAGTGAAAGAACAACAACAACAAAAGAAAACAAAATCACCCCCCCAAAAAAATAAATAATAGCACGACGAAGAATAAGAAAAAAAACGAAGAAAAAAGAAAAATCAGAACAATATAGTTTACTGAATCTTTTTAACATATTGGCAAGAATCCACATCAGTCCACCAGCTTTTTTTCATTCTTTTTTTCTAAACTGCTTTATCGTCTTCCTCATCGTGCTCTTTAACCTCTCTCCGTCACCCCTTCTTCCTCCTCCTCCTCCTCCTCCTCCTCTTCCTCTCCCCTCCGTGCCACCCTCCCCCTAACTGAGAGAGAAGAGATGAAAAGGGGCCGGGGAAGGGGGGGGAGGGGCCATAACCTTGAATTACCCCATTAATTTCACAACCTATTACCTAATGGGATCCTGGCTATGTCCAACGCCTCCCACCCCCCATCCATGCCCCCCTCCTCCCCCCCTCTCTGCACCCCTCCTTCCCTCCCTTTGAATAGTGACGCCACACACGCATCTTCCTTGTTCATAGTTTCATTTTTCAAGGTCATGGGCGGTGGATTATATTTTATCATCCGTTTTCTCCTACGTCCGTTCGTCTTTCTTTTTTTTTCTTTCTTTTTTTTCTTCTTTCTTATTGAAGGTTATCGTGGTGGTGGTGGTGGTGGTGGTTATCAGTTTTCAATTTTTTTCTTTCTTTCTCTATCTTGTTTTTATTTATTTATTATTTTTTTTTTGGTGCGTGTGCATGAGGTCAAACGGTAAAGGATTTTTTGATTTTTGATTTTTTTTTTTTTCTCTCTCTCTCTCTCTCTCTCTCTCTCTCTCTCTCCTCTCTCTCCTCTCTCTCTTTCTCTCTCTCTCTCTCTCTCTCTCTCTCTCTCTCTCTCTCTCTCTCTCTCTCTCTCTCTCTCTCTCTCTCTCATATCCCTACTTTGCCTATAATTCCCCACTAGTCCACACACCTGAGCATACCTACCTCCTATACCTTCCCCCAACCCACCCCCCAAACACACACCCACACCCACACCCACACCCACACACACACCACACACACACACACACCCCTTCACCCTCATAATATCACATATAGCCCCACAGAACCTCATCTTTCACAAGCCCTGACTAATTTTTTCCCTGCGCTATGAGAGGTCAAATTTAGCGTCATTCCTTAATTTATCCCACACAGGAGGAGGAGGAGGAGGAGGAGGAGGAGGAGGAGTAAGAGGAGAAAAGGAGGAAAGGACTCGCAAGGGGACATTGCAGGAAATAGCCTTTTCCTGGGGGGACATGGAACTTAATTACGCTCAAACTTGAACGGGGAAGTTTTAATGGGCAAAATAGTGAGTTAGAGCCCACCATAACTAACGGAGCTGCCAACAAAACGGGGCATTAACTGCGCCCCATTTGTTCCCTTTCGCCAAGATTGGAGGGTTCACGGGGCTTTGCGGGGCCTACAATGGGGGCGGAGGGAATGCGGTGATGTTAGGTTTGGTGTTGCAGTTCAGAGGGTCAAGAAGAAGTCAGGAGGAGGGAGAGGAAGGGGTATTCTAAGCAGGAGTAAGTAAGAGATAAGATAAGGTTGTGAGGTAAGGGCGAGGGTGCGTCTGGAAGTGAATGCATTGTTGGGGGTGAGGAAGGATGAGAAAGAGATGGGGTTGGTCGCTTTGATATCGGTCTAGACGAGCTTATCAAAGGTTGTTGCAGATACGAGTTAATATTGCAGGAGTTTATGCAGACTGGCGGCGGTGGGGTGGGTTGTGGATAGCGACAAGGCACGGTTGTTTCTCTGGTTTATTTATATATATTTTTTTTTCAGTCAGACCTTCCACTGGTAATTTTGTTTCGTATTCATGGCTTGATCTGCTTCAGTCTTGTTATTTTTTTCTATTTATCGATTATGGTTTCTTTTCTTGTATTTTTTTTTCTTTTCGTCTTTTTCTTTGTTATCATGAGCCTTTTTTTTTCTCCTTTCATAATTCTCATGGATTTATCGACACCCGACACATTTTCTTCACAGCTCCCCCAGGTATTTTCATCATCATAGACACACACATACACACACACACACACATACAATTACACCACACACACAAAAATAATCCAGCACAACACCAAACAATACAATGGATGCAAAATAATAACATAGCAGCGCAAACCACACCAACAAAAACAACAACACTTGAACAAAACTATCAATACGAAAATATCCCTTACATAACACACCTCTTCACCCATTCCCTATCACCACCATCACCAAAAGAACCACAATAACAATAATAATAATAATAACAACAACTATTTACTTATACCTTCACCCATAACCTATCACCACCATCACAGCAACCAAAATAATAATAAAAACACCAATATTCTTACAGCTTCACCACCATCTAACACATCTTCTTTTAGTCAGCGTTTCTTTGGTTATAAATCCACCTCCTGACGGGGACTCGAAGTGGAGGGGCGGACAAGGACAACACAAGCCTTAGAAGCCACTCTCACGCCTTCAGGAGGAACCACCTTGGGCAACACGACAAGTTACCGAGACTCACTTTAAGGGTCACATCTTTTTCTCGCAGCGGAGTTGTATTTCTCTAGGCGGAGGAGGCACAGAAGGAGGAGGAGGAGGAGGAGGAGGAGGAGGAGGAGGAGGAGGAGGAGGAGGAGAAGGAGGAGGAGGAGGAGGAGGAGGAGGAGGAGGAGGAGAGTGAAGAGCGAGAAGGTGTGCAATGATGAAGGGAAAGAGAGAAGAGGACAGGAGAAGAGAGGGCGTCACATGTCGTTCAGAGGGTGACGTCTAATTTTACGTGTGAGGAGGTGTGTGGAGGTGTGTGTGTGTGTGGGTGTGTGTGCGTGTGTGTGTGTGTGGTCAGGTCACCCACCGTTCATACCACCAGTCAGTCAGCCAGCCAGTCACTCCGACGGTCGAGTCGTGCATGTTTTGTATACCGCTTGAAGATGCAATGAAGGGCAGTGTATGGGAGGAAGATGAGAGAGGGAGATGAGGGAGGGAGATGAAGGAAAAGAAATGAGAGAAGGAAGGGACATGAGGGAGACTGGAGGCTGGAATGGAAGGTAAATGGGAAAAGCATCTCAGAGGAGGGTCAGTCAGTCATTCAGTCAGTCGAGAGAGAGAGAAAGAGTGTGTGTGTGTGTGTGTTTGTATGTGTGTGTGTGTGCGTGTGTGTAGCAGATTCTCCATGTGCCTCACACCCCCATTGAATACATTTAAAAAGGACATACAATAACGGTGGTGATGAAATTAAATCTTTATTGACGGATTATCATAAATGGATCACAGAGAAAATGACGTGAAATTTAAACTGACATGAAATCTGATGTCAATATTGCATCCAGGCGATTAAAACAACTGTGAAAATAATAAATAACTTTGTAGAAAATGAAAAAAAGTTAGAATGGACGATAAAGACAGAACAATTGACAGTTAATTGAGACGTAGTTGTAACCTGCAGCTAGAACAACAACAACAACAACAACACAAACATGATAAACGAGAACAAGAACAACAATAAGAACAAGAAGAACAAGAAGGCAGACGAAGAGGAGAAAAAATAGAACAGGGGAAGGAAAAAAGAGAAAGATTAAAAAAAAAATAAGCGTAACTAAAATCTTACGTAAACAAAACACTAGCATGCCACGGAAATTACTAACCACACAAAAACTGTAGTAGAACTGACAATAAATATAAATCAGCTCTCGTTATGTCAGTGATAAATAAACTCGCGTCACCTCCTCAGTAACTAGCTTCTTGGTGCATCGCGTGACCACAGGCGACACATACATCTCAGCACACGATCCAGTAAAGATAAACTCAGTCAGGTCTTACTCCCAATATGACGCAGGACCGACCTTCTTACACATCCAGTTACTTACGTCGTGCTACCACTTCAAAGTAAGATTATATAAGCTGCACTTCTGACATCATTATGAGAAGCTGTTGCAGTCTTTACCGGACAAAAAAAGAAGTGTAAAAAAGG
>JAPQNM010000004.1:5014422-5034422 GCA_029783475.1 Metacarcinus magister | reverse complement strand
AGGGAGGTAAGGAGAAGAGGAGGGGGAAATGGAGTAAGAGGAGGGGAAATGGAGTAAGAGGAGGGGGAAATGAGTAAGAGGAGGGGAAATGGAGTAAGGGGAGGGGAGGGGAGAAGGAATAAGGAGAAGGGAGAGGTCTGATAAATTTATGAAATGACGTCATTGCCTCTCTACTTGACCTGTCCTAAATGAGAGAGAAAGAGAGAGAGAGAAAAAAAAAAAAGAGAAAAAAATAATAAAATGAGAGAAATAAAAGAAAGAGAAGATAAATGTATTGTATTTCCTGTGTATCGGCTTCCATGTGTCTAACCGCACAAATACACACACACACACACACACACACACACACATACACATAAATACATACACACAAATTCATACATACACTTACATAAAAATACCTATTACGTTGTGGTCAGACAAAACCTCAGCCTCAACACGTTTAACTACATACATACATACATACATACATACATACATACATACATATATGCATACAAATATACATACACACATATTTGTTTAGTATTTAGCTAAAGATGACAAAATATATGCAATGAAAGCGTTCTATACATGTGCATATATGCTCTCTTGCTCTCTCTCTCTCTCGCTCTCTCTCTCTCTCTCTCTCTCTCTCTCTCTCTCTTGCTCTCTCTCTCTCTCTCTCTCTCTCTCTCTCTCTCTCTCTCTCTCTCTCTCTCTCTCTCTCTCTCTCTCCGCAGCTAATCGTTATTACACAAACAGTTATTAAGGGAACGCAAAGAAAGGTCAACAGGGACACAGATTAAACTCAACCTGAACCTTCTAATTAACGCAGGTGAGGCTAGGGACTGTTACCTGGCAAGTTTTATCATTATTATTATTATCATTATTTCTATTACTATTATTATTATTGTTATTATTACTATTATCATTATTATTTTTTCATTGTTATTGTTAGTTGCTGTTAGTTATTGCTGCTGTTATGTGTTATTTCTGTTTTTATGTACGACGACAAAGACGACAATGGCTATTACTGTTAGTTCAGCCGGTAGTAGTAACAGTAATAATAAAAGTAATAGTAATAGTCATAAAATTAGTAACTGTAATAGTAATAGTAATTGGAGATGACGAAGATGAAGAACAAAAGAAGAAGAAGCAAGATTCACAAAGTCAGTCATATGAAGGGTACTTATGAGAAAATTGGTTTATTTTCAAAGGTGTCAGCCATCAGATGTCACCCCTGTACACAACCCTTTCCGTTCAAGGAGACTGACTGACACACGCGTTCAATTATAGTGAATTACCTCTAATTCTGCTAGATTATGTGAATTCCAACGGTACCACACGGCCTTACAGCAACTAGTTCTTAAGTAAAGTATAAGATATATTGCAAGAGTTGGTATAACGACTTTAAACATTACAATAGTTGTTACTTCCTTTTGAACAATACAAAGGCGCGAAAACAAGAAGTGTGTCAATTAACTGGCATTTATATTTTCCTCTCGTAAAATTTATACTTGTAGTGAAATTCTGTCTCAAAATATTTTTTGCTTCAGACAAAGCCAAATTCCAGCCTTGTATCTGTTAATTTCATCCTTGTTGTGATATTAATCTCAACATATTTCACTCACAATGTCGTTGTTAGAGAAAAAAAATGATGGGCGAGGGTCGGTGAGACGCTAAGATCGATATAACGAGTATCATCACTGTGAATCACGTGATGGTGACTAACAAGACCGCCTGTTGTCCTTTAACCACACCCGGCCTTCGCCAACAACAGAGTGGATATTACACGCCATCACACCACGGCGCTGTGCTGGTATTCACAGAGGTGGGAATGGTTACATCAAACAGAGAATTGAGTTGAGTTGAATTTGCTTCACAAGCGACATCAACGTCATTAAGTGACAACCAGGACTTAACTTGACATGTATAATAAATAACATTCCAAGAACATGACTTGTCTTCACTTTATACATTTCATTGCAGGGTGACATTAATGCCAGTTTTCCTTTTTTTTTAATGGATATAAAAAATTAGGAGCAATATATTCTCCAAGAATATATTACTTTAGTTATTTTTATATTATATGGCATTCCTGGGCGTTACAACTCACGTAAGTAGAGGTGATTCATAATAATCAAACGTGCCAGTCAGGGTCCTTGACCGGGAAGGGCTGGCTGGGTGGGTGGGTGGTGGGTGGAGGCGTAACATGTAGTGACAAACACCTTTGTAAAGCACCTATACCAGCCTTGGATTCTACCCTGTCTAGACATGTGTGGATGAGTCACTCTTCATGTAAATAAAGAGGAGTATGGAAGGAGTATGGAAGTATGAGTAGTTTGAAAATGAAGGTGGTTTTATACTTAGCTCTATCGAAAGTTTTGAAAAAGTTCTACCGATGCTCATAATCGATGATACCAATATCCATTTACAGTAAGAAAATGGTATGTAGGCTGCCTGCTATGGAACATACTGTGGAGATAAGATGGCTTACGAGTATACAATTGCTACAGAATCCTATTGGTGTGCATAGATTTTGAAGCTTTTGAAGGGTAAGACATCATAGAAGCAGTGGATGTGCCGCAGCAATAACAAAAGTAAAAACAACAATAATAACAATAACAATAATGATAATAGTAATAATAATAATGATAGAGATTCCCCACCCTCACAAATAACAAATCAAGACCCTTTTCCCTTCTTTGCCTCATTTTTTATTTTTTCCTTCTTCTCTTCCTACCCTTTAATTTTCTCTATTTTCTTCTCTTCCTCTAATAATTTCCACATGTTCTCATCTTTTCCACTCCCTCTTCTACACCATTTATTATTTTTTTTTCTCTCTCTCTCTCTCTCTCTCTCTCTCTCTCTCTCTCTCTCTCCTCTCTCTCTCTCTCTCTCTCTCTCTCTCTCTCTCTCTCTCTCTCTCTCTCTCTCTCTCTCTCTCTCTCTCTCTCTCTCTCTCTCTCGTTTCTGGAGGCAACGCGTCATCTTTTAATGAGTTTAAAGTTGAGGGAAAGACAGACATTCGTTTTCTATTTTGCAGACCTTGTTTTAATTTTTCTCGTCCTCTGCATCTTTGTTTTTAATGTGTATGTGTGTGTGTGTGTGTGTGTGTGTGTGTGTGTGTGTGTGTGTGTGTGTGTGTGTGTGTGTACTGTATTATTACGTGACTTTCTTGGTAGTTTTTTTGTCAGATTTTTTTATTACACGTGTGAGTTATGAAGCTGAATCTATTTGTGTGCATGTTACACTGCTTTCTCTCTCTCTCTCTCTCTCTCTCTCTCTCTCTCTCTCTCTCTCTCTCTCTCTCTCTCTCTCTCTCTCTCTCTCTCTCTCTCTCTCTCTCTCTCTCTCTCTCTCTCTCTCTCTCTCTAACAATTATATACCTTAACGAGGTGCTGACCTTTGCTTCACCTTCGGCCTCTCACGCACACGCCGCACGCTGGCCACAATTCACTACTTTTTTTTCTATATCACACGTGCCATTTCTCTCCTCCTATTTTTTGCCTCCATTTTCGAACCCATAATCGTAAGACCGTGGCGCCCGTCGTGCTGGGTCACGCTCGCCCCGCACGACACTTCGCTACATTTTGCTTCACTTAACTTCCAGTCCGCTGTTGTTACCACGAACCAGCAGTCCTCACATGGCACCCGCAGCTCCCCTCCCTCTTGTGACGAAAATATTCACCATTATACCGTCCGTTGCTGTTGCTGATATTACCATTGCTACTAGTGCTGCTGCTGCTGATGATGATGATTATACGTGTGCTCTTCTTGCTCTTCTGTTTTATTTTTGCTGCTGATGCTGTTATTATTATTGTTTTTGATACTATTATAATTATTGATAGAGTGGTAATGATGTTGTTGTTGCGGCTACTATCTCTCTCATCACTTCTATTACTATTACTATTGAATCTATAATTATTACTGTTACTCCAGCTGATGTCATTACCTGTTTAACACACGTCCTATATTGACTCAAGACACACTCGCATCACCCTCCAACACCCTCACAACTGGCCTGACAATAGCAAATCAACCACGAACCTCTTCACAGAAAATACAACACCATCTCACTAGAACTCCTTTCCTCCTCCTCCTCTTCCTCAACACTCCCCTCTCTCGCCTCACCACATAAGAACACTCTCTCCTCCCCTCAACACACCGCCACCACAACACTCACACCCCCTACAGCAAACAGAGGCGACCCTACAATCAACACCCAAGTCTGACGTCCACTGAAAATCGATATTCCCGAGAGGTGCGGCCTACCCCTGGGTTCCTTACGCTTGTTTTGTCCTACCATTCTTCCCTCTCCCTCCCATCGTGCATTATTGAGGCAGGAATCGTGTGTATTGGTGGCGGGAGACGCGTGCGTGTGGAGGGGCTGGAGTTGTTGATGGACAGGTGAGGGGGAGCTGATTGCATGAACCAGGTGTAGATGTAGAGGGTTGTTATGAGAATAAGGTGACTGTGGGAAAGACGAAGGGAGGGAAATGAGGGGTAGTGAGAGAGGGTGAAAGAAAAAAAAAATGTTGTAGGGAACAGTTTTCTCTTTTATTTACAAAGAAAAAAAGAGTGTTGATAAATGTTGACGGATATGAGAGTAAATCAAATCAATGTCAAATTCAATTATGCTCTTGACGACAGTGTAAAAAAAAATAAAAATAAAATAAAATAAAAATATATAATCAATGTCCTACGCGGCCATGGGGATTGCGTCAACAATAGCAAACCACCTGCAACAATTGTCTACTTCCAGGAAAACAACTCAAAAGGGAACATTTCACCGTAACAACTGCAAGGTTACCTACCAACGACGACTTATATTTCAAGGCGAGTTAATAACAAATGGAATCTTAACGACTACCTAGAAAGAGAAGAAAAAAAGCTTGGTATCATTCTTACACCTAAAATTATCACCTACCATCCTCAATCAAGGCTGAGTCTATCTAGTTGCACTCTATCTACTTACAATTGGAGTAGTCTTATGTTATTTTGTCTCATCATCTATTTCGATCCAATTTATATTCATCCTTCATCTATTCCTGCTGTCAAGAGTCGGGTAAGGTAAGTGTGATGGCAACAAAGTCTAGCTATGAGGAGGCTACTGTGGGCTACCTTGTCACCTTGAGGCTTTGATCAGTGATGGCTGTCATAAAAAGAATTACAGAAAGAAAAAGAAATATCAAACTCTACTGAACAATTCAAGACCACAAACGAACGTACACGCACACACGCACACGCACACACGCACACGCACACACGCACACACAAAAAAAAAAAAAAAACACAAACACAAACACAAACGGAAGCTCTAAACGTAATCTCACCCCAAGAAAGAAATATAAGAGAGTCAAAACCAAAAAAAGTCCACAAAGTAACAACACAGGAAACACCAACTTTTACTTCGAGATTAACTTATTCACGAAATAGAAATCAATCACAAGAAAGGATTCATGCAAGTTGTTGGATGTTTGGTAACTTCTTAAAAGTAAAAAAGTAAAACAAGAACAGATATGTAAAATAGTATAAAAAAACAACAGCAGCACTCTATCAATAAACAAACCAGTAAACACTAATACTGAACCTGGTATACAAAACATCAACAAAACTATGAAAACAAGTAATAACAGTGGCAGCAGCAGAACCAATCATAACTACTTCAAAAGACGACTTGGAACACCTTATCTTACACTAACACTGACACACACAAAACACTACCCTGCAGAAGGCGCCGAAGGGAAAGGAGAAGCGCGTCACTCCAGGAGCCGCGCTAGGCAACAAGGCTGAGGAGCGGAGCGACGGCAGCGATGACGGCGAGAGAGACGGAAGGGGACGAGCAAGGGTCGAGAGAGAGGCGCCGGAGGAGAGCAGCGGCCGTGGACTGACTAACCAACCCTCACCCACACACACACCTGGACCACGCTGCGTCCACCTTCCCAGAACCCCCAAACACACTCAGAGGCGCTATAGGTATGACTCAGCCACACCCTCACCCCCCCAACCCCCTTCACCCCCCTACACACAAGACGCCGGCCGCCCACGCACACACGCACGCTAGGCTCTCCTTTCCACGCCCCCCAAGCGACCATTTTTTGTGAGGTAAGAGCCAAAAATAGACTCCTCAGGTATTCACGAAGGACTCGGTTTGTGTGCGTTCGCCTTATACAATGACCTTTGGTGACGTGAGTGACTCGTATTAGTTTCATACGTGTCAAAGGGAGTGAGTGAAAGAGTTATGAGAGTAAAGGCAAGAGTGAATGTTAGTGATGGTGGTGGTGGTGGTGGTGGTGGTGGTGGTGGTGGTGGTGGTGGTGGTGGTGGTGGTAGCTAGGTGATACATTTGAAGGTTCGACAGACAAATAGACAGGCAAGACAGACTGCAACACACATGTGAACAGAAACATACAAAAGACAGACAGAGAGAGAGACACAAATAGCCAGAAACATACACAGATAAGACATATACAGATAAAAATAGACACTAAAAAGACAGACACAGAAGCAGAGCCCGAAACACAGAAACAACCAGCTAAACAAAGACATACAGACATTTACAGCCTTCCTCTTCGCTCTCTTATTACAGTTACGTCGCAGATAACATTTTAGAAAGCCCATTGACCTCATTATTTATAGTCACAGTGATAAGTTTGGCATTAATTCTACTTTTTTAGCTCACAACTCTTCCTCGCCGCATACTACCTCCTCCGTTATCCCTCCTCTTCCCTTTTTGTCTCTTATTCACTTTCTTCCTCATCGTTCTCTAACTTGCTTTCAAATGTAAGAAAATAAAAGTTGCAAGCACAAGAGAACAAGAGAAAAGGGACAGTAACTAAATAAAGGGAAGAACGTAAGAAAGAAAAGAGAATAAACAAATAAGGAATGAATGAACAGGGAAAAAAGGGATAAAAGGAAATAAAGAGGAAGGAAAAGGGAAATGAGAGGAGGAAGGGAAGGAGAGGGTGCGGAAAAGAAAGAGGGGTAAGGGTAAGGGAGAAGAATAGGGAGGAAGCAGCACGGTGAGAGAAAGGGGAGAAAGAGGAAGTTGGGAAAAGGGGGAGGAAAGGGGGAGGAAAGGGGGGAGGAAAGGGGGGAGGAAAAGGGGGAGGAAAGGGGGGGTCGCTACTCGGTACTAGTCTGGCAGTTACTGGTAATTGGCGTCTCGATACAACCACACCAGAATTCCACGAAGCGGGAGTTACGGTGTGTGTGTGTGTGTGTGTGTGTGTGTGTGTGTGTGTGTGTGTGTGTGTGTGTGTGTGTGTGTGTGTGTGTGTGTGTGTGTGTGTGTTACTGTTTGTGTGTGTGTGTGTCATAGGACTGACTGTGTATGACTAAGTGTATAACTATGTGCTCAAATATGTAGGTGACACACACACACGCACACTCACACTCACACACACACACACACACACACACACACACACACACACACACACACACACACACACACACACACACACACACACACACAACGTAAGAAACATAAAAAAGGATAAATAACAGACGATAAAAAATAGCAACGATACAACATCTTGGAGAGAATCACCTCCACAGGGCAAGCAAGCGAGGAGGAGGAGGAGGAGGAGAAGTGTCGGGATGGAGAGAAGTAAGAAAATAAAGCGAGGGAGAGAAAGAGAAGAAAAACAGGAGCAAAAGTGTGGAGGTTAGGAAAAAATATAAATATCTTGGGCGTTTTAAATTTTGGTGAATGGAAGGAGGGCGAGAGAGGGAGGCAAGGTAGGTCGTGGTGGGACAATGAAAGTTTGGGGCGGCGTGGGGCGGGTCGTAGGCGAGGGAACGACTGGAGGAAGAGAGGCAAATGGAAGCCCTTGTTGCTTTGGTCATCTGAGGAACAAAAAGAAAAAGTAAACGGAGGAAAAGAGGAAAAAAAAAATAAGAAAAAAGAAAATTCAAATGCGATCGATTTTAGTCAGCTGAAAACAGATGTCAACCAGTCATAGAAGTACGCGAGTTACAATCACAATACACGCACACCTGTCATGTTTCCCTTAGTATTGTACCCCCCCTTCTCTCTCTCTTTCTCTCTTTCTCTCTTTCTCTCTCTCTCTCTCTCTCTCTCTCTCTCTCTCTCTCTCTCTCTCTCTCTCTCTCTCTCTCCAATTATAGACTCTTTTCTATGCTCGGCCAGTTCCTATATTTCTCGTTTTGTAATGGACAGCGAAATTACATTAGCACTGGTCATATGGCGTGGTAATAAAAGTAATAGAGAGAGAGAGAGAGAGAGAGAGAGAGAGAGAGAGAGAGAGAGAGAGAGAGAGAGAGAGAGAGAGAGAGAGAGAGAGAGAGAGAGAGAGAGTAAAGGAGGGAGAGGGAGAGGAGAGAAGCAAAGGGGAATTGAATGTATGACAGCTTGTGAAATATCTTCGGATACTCCCCTCGTGTTACTGAGTGCTACTGGCCTCTCCCCTTCCTCTTCCCCTCCTCTACTGACCCTCCATACCCTTACCCCTGACTACTCCTCCTCCTCCTCCTCCTCCTCCTCCTCCTCCTCCTCCTCCTCCTCCTCCTCCTCCTCCTCCTCCTCCTCCTCCTCCTCCTCCTCCTCCTAGCATTCACGCTCAAGGGTCAACATACGACAAGTTTATATCTATCGATTTGCCATCCCAATTTGCAGCAATATTGAATTCAGTAGTACGAAGAGAGAGAGAGAGAGAGAGAGAGAGAGAGAGAGAGAGAGAGAGAGAGAGAGAGAGAGAGAGAGAGAGAGAGAGAGAGAGAGAGAGAGAGAGAGAGAGAATGGTACTAAAGAAAGACAGTGAGATAGAAGATTTAAGCAAAGTGTGAGAGGAAGTAAGAGACGTCGTTCCCTCGCATAATTAAGAGCCCAGATAATAAAGAATTTCAGAGAGCCACATTTCGCTCACAATTTTTTTTTTTTTTCTCTCTCTTTTTACCTCTTCCATTCGTCCATTACCGCCTCGCTCATTCTTTCCACAAGCTTTTCTCATGTCATTTCTAACACCACACTTAATCCTTCTCTTTTTATATATATCTATCCATCTATCTACCTTTCATATATTTATTTACTTATTTTCCCTCTCGCTCTTTGCCTATAAATAAATAATGTTTGTGTGTCTCTCCAACGTTACCTATCAGCCTTCAATCCCTCCCTCCCTCCCTCCTTCCCTCCATCAGCCCCTCACTCCCTTCCATCTCCCTGTCTCTCCCTGGTGACAGAATCCCTCATCATTAATGCAAGGACATCCTTCCCTTCCTACCTTCCTCCCCTCACCTTCCATGACTCCTCTCCCTCCCTCCCCCCCCCCTTCCCTCCATCCTTTCCTACCTTCTCTCCATCAAACCAAACAGGTTCAGTTTTGCCCGAATTTCATATTTACATTTGGATCATCAGCTCACCAATCGATCAACACAGAACAAACTTGATTACCTTACATCTGTGTCCCCGGAAGGCTTGTGTTACTAAGAGAGAGAGAGGACAGAGAGAGAGAGAGAGAGCGAGAGAGAGCGAGAGAGAGAGTGTGTGTGTATTTCTGAAGATCACTAAAGAGGAAACGAAGCTGTTACAAGGAGAGGTAAGCCAACAAGAGACTCTTTACCTCGCTCACTCAAGACCAAGGAAGATGTGAGGTGAGGTGAGGTGAAGGAAAGACGGGAGGGAGGGAGAGAGGAAGGATAAAACGAGAAAAAGGGAAGACAGGAAGAAAGGGCTAATGAGGGGGGAGGAAATTTCTCCTTTTTGAAGCGTAAAACTTGATAGGTAAGTAAATACATAGGCTGTTGATTAGAAAAAAATATATATATAGATAAAGTATAAAGATTAACACGGCCGAAAAAAGAAAAATATTAATTATAACCAAAAAAACATGCATGGAGAGAGAGAGAGAGAGAGAGAGAGAGAGAGAGAGAGAGAGAGAGAGAGAGAGAGAGAGAGAGAGAGAGAGAGAGAGAGAGAGAGAGAGAGAGAGAGAGAGAGAGAGAGAATATAATATGATAGGCAAGGAAGGGGAGGTGTGACAGGCTGGGATGAAGAATGAACATAAAATGAAGGCTTCTACAAGTGATTGAAGAGGGAGAGGAAAAGAGGGTGGAGATGAGGGAAATTGAGAGGGGGAAAAGAGAAGGAGGGAGCGATTAAGGAAAAGGGAAACGAAGAGAGAGAGGAACGGAAATTATGTCATACCAAATATATATAAAAAAAAAACGGTAAAATACGTTAAGAGGAAGGAAAGAAGAGATGAAACGGAAATTGAAAACAGACGACAATAAATAGTAAGGAGAAGGAGACAAAAATAGGAAGAAATAAAAAAAAAGAGTAAAGATGAGAAATAGATAAAAAAAAAAAAACCCATGAAATTATACAAGAAAGCAAGATGGAGGAAGACTAAAAAAAAAAAAATATATGTAAGAAAACAACAAAAAACAAGAACAACATAAACACAAACAAAAAAAAATTAAGAATGAAGGGAAACGAAAAAAACAAACAAATATGAAAACGTGAAAAAAATAAATATCTGAAGAGAAAAAAAAAGGCACAGGTTGGGCTTACGAGTCTTAAGATCCTCCTCCTCCTCCTCTTCTTCCTCCTCCTTCTTTCTCTCCACCTCTTCTTCCTGCTTCTACTATCTGCTTTCATCATCTCTCCTTCCCTTCTTCTATCCTTTTTACCTTGTCTATGTAATCTTACGCAAAACACAGAGAGAGAGAGACAGAGAGAGACAGAGAGAGAGAGAGAGAGAGAGAGAGAGAGAGAGAGAGAGAGAGAGAGAGAGAGAGAGAGAGAGAGAGAGAGAGAGAGAGAGAGAGACCCTACAGTTCCTCCTATATATCGTAAATGGGAAAGCGGTCTTGTTCCACGTCTCTGTTGATCAAAACCTCCACTAGCTCTTCCATAATAGTTTCCTCCTCCTCCTCCTCCTCCTCCTCCTCCTCCTCCTCCATTCTCTTCCTTCCCTTCTACCATAACCTTACATCAGACCCTCCCATTTCTACCACATCATCTCCTCCTCCTCCTCCTCCTCCTCCTCTCCTCCTCCTCCTCCTCCTCCTCGTACACAGTCAGTCAGGTTGGGTCGTACAGGTAATGTTTCCCACGTCTCGTAACTCTAGAGGGTAACTTAAAGCAACCTCAGTTTCCATCAACGTACGTAACTCCCTTCCCTCTCCTCCCTTCCCCTCTTCCCTTCCCCTCCCTCTGTTGTGTTTCCCTTTCTCCATCCCTCATTGCTAATCGTCTCTCTTCCCCTTAGACACCATCCTCTCCTCTCCTCTCCCCCCTATTGAAGTTTTATTATTTTTCATTTTCTCTCTTTTTCCATCTCCCCTTCTTTCCTCCTCTTCCATTCCCCTTTTCCAATCTCCCCTCCTCGCTGCCTCCCCTCACGCCGGTAACGAGGCTCATCTATATTTCATTCCTTCCAGAATTTCCTGGTGTTATTATTTTCATTTTTTTCTCTTTTTTTTCCTCTTCGTTTTTGTTTCCTTGTCTCCCTCGTGTATGGTAGGTCAGCTTTTTTTTTCTCTCTCTCTCTCTCTCTCTCTCTCTCTCTCTCTCTCTCTCTCTCTCTCTCTCTCTCTCTCTCTCTCTCTCTCTCTCTCTCTCTCTCTCTCTCTCTCTCTCTCTCTCTCTCTCTTTTGCTTCCCCTTCCTGTCTGTTCGTCACTTAAATTATTCGTTGCCCAGCCCAGGTATTTTTGGCACAGCGAGGTTATCCCTGACGCGTCGTTAGTTGTACCATGTGTATGTGTGTGTGTGTGTGTGTGTGTGTGTGTGTGTGTGTGTGTGTGTGTGTGTGTGTGTTCAGGAGCAATGACGGCGAAGGTAATGATGCATGTTTGATGTGACGAAGAGGAGGAGGAGGAGGGAGGAGGAGGAGGAGGAGGAGGAGGAGGAGGAACTGGAGGAGCAAAAATATAACGAAAAAGGGAGAAAGGTATACACGAACTGATTGATAGATTGATCTTTATTTTTCACGACACGCAGACGTAAACTCAGAAAGAACACAGTGCTGGAGAGGGTGGCTGAAAATAGCAAGGGAGAGGAAGGAAGGGAGAGGAGAAAGCAAAGAGTTAGAAGGGGAGAAAAGAAGAGGCAAGGAAGAAGAGGAAAGCAAAAAGTTAGAATAGGAGGAAAGAGGAGGCAAGGGAAAAAAGGAAGCAAAGGGGAGAAAAGAGGAGAGAAGGTGAGTATGTTTAAGGCCAGCACGTCTACATGTGGCCACTCATAAATCTCTCTCCCTCATGCCCCTTGATCCATTTTTCCATTTACTCCCCTTTCCTTCCCTCCCTTCCATGCCTTCCAGCACCTCTCTCCCTCCTCAGGTGTTAATATTCCAGAGCATCGCCAACACCAGCGAGGCTCTGACGAATCACTGGATCACCTACAGAATGCGGTGTGTACGTTTCCATGTGCGTCCTGGAAATCATGTACGTTCTGGAAAACATGGCTCTACGAACGTCCTCATGTGCGCTTTGGATTACATGTACGTTTTTATGTAAGTAATGTGTTAATATGTACGTTTTTATGTGCATTCTGGCCAGCATGTGCGTTATGGAGCTGTGTGTTTTATGTGCGTCTGGGGATTACATGTGCGTTTTATGTGTGTGTGTGTCCGGATGGATGGGTTAACATGTGCGTGTTATGTGCCTTCCGGGAGTACATGTGCGTCTGTGTGTAATTAAACTCGTGATCCCTTTGTTAGTTACGCCCCATTGAATTGATAGGAAAGGGGGGGGGCGGTGAAGGGGGGCGGAGGGGGGGGCGGAGGGTGACGGACGGGCTTAATGGATTAAAACTATACCATTAACTTATACTATTCTATTACGTACTTTCTTTTCTTTACAAATCTATTATTAGTATTCAGGAAAGCTAGGAAGGAAACATATATTAACTGTGAAGACATAATGCAAAAGTGTGTGTATGTGTGAGTATGTAAGTGTGTGCGTGTGTGAGATCTTTTGGTGGTTGCAGTGGCGGCGGCGGCGGCGGTGGTGGTGGTGGAGGCAGCAAACCTCTCAGACCCTCACCGCCGCCGCAGCTCAGGAACCTCAAGACCCACTCGTCTCTCTACCTTGCGAGGCGACGCTACACTCAGCAAGTCGTGGATGCCTCTCCGCCGCCGCCTCCTTCTCCGCCTCCCCGCAGTGCATCGACCCGCTTCATCCTTCATTTAGGGAAGGCGCATCCATCACAACCCTTTGCCATTCCCTTCTTGCCTTCCTGCACCTGCTTACAAGCTTTTTCTCCTCCTCTACTTCTCTTCTCCTCCTGTCTCTTGCTCCTCCTTCCGCCCTTCTCTCCCTTCCGCTCGCTCTCCCTCCCTTCCTCCCTCCCTCCTTATCTATCTCCTTTCCTCTCTCCCTTTCCTCCTTCCCTTCCTCTGTGAGCCACAAGTTTGGAGGCTGGGCGGCCCAATTAAGTCAGCCTGGATCAGCGAGAAGCAGAGACCATCTTTGGATCGATCTTTCGTCGTAGCTTCACTTGAGAGAGAGAGAGAGAGAGAGAGAGAGAGAGAGAGAGAGAGAGAGAGAGAGAGAGAGAGAGAGAGAGAGAGAGAGAGAGAGAGAGAGAGAGAGAGAGAGAGAGAGAGAGAGAGAGAGAGAGAGAGAGAGAGAGAGAGAGAGAGAGAGAGAGAGAGAGAGAGAGAGAGAGGAGAGAGAGAGAGAGAGAGAGAGAGAGAGAGAGAGAGAGAGAGAGAGAGAGAGAGAGAGAGAGAGAGAGAGAGAGAGAGAGAAGAGAGAGAGGAGAGAGAGAGAGAGAGAGAGAGAGAGAGAGAGAGAGAGAGAGAGAGAGAGAGAGAGAGAGAGAGAGAGGAGAGAGAGAGAGAGAGAGAGAGAGAGAGAGAGAGAGAGAGAGAGAGAGAGAGGAGAGAGAGAGAGAGAGAGAGCGAGAGAGCGAGAGAGCGAGAGAGCGAGAGAGTAATGAGAGCGTAGCGAGATGAAAAACGCAAGAGGAGTAGGGAGGAAGGAAGGAAGGAAAGAAGGAAGGGGAAGGACGATGTGGATGACAGATGCTGCAGGTAAAAAATGAGGTGAAAGACGCCACAGGGCACACGCTGAAGAGAACCTCAAGAAAAATGGAAAAACCGTCTACGGCTAAGTAAAAAAGATGTTGAGATTCCCCATCTAACTTCCCTTCGGTTTTTATGTTGTTTGTCGTTCGCCGAGATCGAAAAGTGGCAGTGACGTGAGTAGGACGGGGCACTGGGAGCAAGAGACAGGAGGAGAAGAGAAGTAGAGGAGGAGAAAAAGCTTGTCAGGAGGTGCAGGAAGGCAAGAAGGGAATGGCAAAGGGTTGTGATGGATGCGTGTTCCCTAAATGAAGGATGAAGCGGGTCGATGCACTGCGGGGAGGCGGAGAAGGAGGCGGCAGCGGAGAGGCATCCACGACTTGCTGAGTGTAGCGTCGCCTCGCAAGGTAGAGAGACGAGTGGGTCTTGAGGTTCCTGAGCTGCGGCGGCGGTGAGGGTCTGAGAGGTTTGCTGCCTCCACCACCACCACTGCCACCGCCCCGCCACTGCAACCACCAAGAGATCTCACACACACACACACACATTTGCATTAGGTCTTCACAGTTAAAATATGTTTCCTTCCTAGCTTTCCTAAATACTAGATTTGTAAAGAAAAGAAAGTACGTCATAGAATAGTACAAGTTAATGGTATAGTTTTAATCTATTAAGCCCGTCCGTCACACTCCGCCGGCCAGTCATGACCGAACGAGCGGTGGGAATTGAATTGTTTTCTGCCTCTATATACCTAATTATAATAAGCCTTATCTTGATGCAGCAGCATTTAAGAAGGTCAAAGGAAGGCTATGTACACTACAGGAGTAATCAAACAGACTCTGCCATCCTGAGATAGTGTATAAAAACTTGTTTTCATCATATTTTCTACTTAAACTAGCTGTAATTCCTTTCGTTTTACTCGTATTGAATTTTCAATCAATGCTTCTAAATCTGCACATTTTTCCGATCCTTATGGCATGTAACAAGTACTGATACACACTATATTAAGAAAATATATATTACGTCCTCACGTAAATTATGTAGATTATAAATAGTGAAAAAAGAAACTAGACGCAGGATTGGAATGGGATAGGATTCAAAAAGAAGAGAAAAATATTTATAATTTCACAACACAACTCTTTGTTATATTTGATCGGTATCTATCTCATGAAAAATAGTTATTTACTAAAATAATGATATCATTAAACAAACAATATTAGCTTCTAAGCTAAGATACCAATTGAACAAAGTGCTTTGTTTATTAGTTGGTAATTTCATAAGGAATATCTGATATCTTTTCCATCAACATTGGTAAAGTATTAGATCCACCATACTGATTTTATCATTTGTTTTAACCCAAATAAATTCATTTATAGCAATAAAAGTTTCTGGTGAAATTAACTGAAACTAAGCTGAAAGTCTTACATTATTCCTATGTACAATATAGTTTAAAAAAAACAAAATCGAAGAAAAAATTTTGCAAAAAATTTCACGGAGTAGAAAAAAATGACAAAAATACACCATAGGTTGAGGTCAATTCTACACATCCACGAGGGTCTGTAAGATGGTTAAAAGTGTCGTAAGGCTTAGTTATGAACTGCTTTGAGCTGTAACAGTCATTACAAGAATATTCGTTGACGTTAGGACTATAGCGTGTTCTTTACGGGATAACGTGTCGTGTGTAGGAGTATACGCGGGTTACTGATAGCTATCATATCCTCTTGATGGAGCTTGACACTGCAATAAAAGTACTGCATTACATTTTTTAATGAAAATAAATAACTTCCATAGCCATTGGCACCGGTGACAGAGTCAGTAGTGAAGATTTTCATCGGCCAGTCATGACCGAACGAGCGGTGGGAATTGAATTGTTTTCTGCCTCTATATACCTAATTATAGTGAGCCTTATCTTGATGCAGCAGCATTTAAGAAGGTCAAAGGAAGGCTATGTACACTACAGGTGTAATCAAACAGACTCTGCCATCCTGAAATAGTGTACATTAGGACTGTGTGTGTTCCTTACGGGTTAATGTGTCGTGTGTAGGAGTATACGCGGGTTACTGATAGCTATCATATCCTCTTGATGGAGCTTGACACTGCAATAAAAGTACTGCATTACATTTTTTAATGAAAATAAATAACTTCCATAGCCATTGGCACCGGTGACAGAGTCAGTAGTGAAGATTTTCATCGGCCAGTCATGACCGAACGAGCGGTGGGAATTGAATTGTTTTCTGCCTCTATATACCTAATTATAGTGAGCCTTATCTTGATGCAGCAGCATTTAAGAAGGTCAAAGGAAGGCTATGTACACTACAGGTGTAATCAAACAGACTCTGCCATCCTGAAATAGTGTACGTTAGGACTATATGTGTTCTTTACGGGATAACTTGTCGTGTGTAGGAGTATACGCGGGTTACTGATAGCTATCATATCCTCTTGATGGAGCTTGACACTGCAATAAAAGTACTGCATTACATTTTTTAATGAAAATAAATAACTTCCATAGCCATTGGCACCGGTGACAGAGTCAGTAGTGAAGATTTTCATCGGTCAGTCATGACCGAACGAGCGGTGGGAATTGAATTGTTTTCTGCCTCTATATACCTAATTATAGTGAGCCTTATCTTGATGCAGCAGCATTTAAGAAGGTCAAAGGAAGGCTATGTACACTACAGGTGTAATCAAACAGACTCTGCCATCCTGAAATAGTGTACGTTAGATATGTGTTCTTTACGGGATAACTTGTCGTGTGTAAGAGTATACGCGGATTACTGATAGCTATCATATCCTCTTGATGGAGCTTGACACTGCAAGAAAAGTACTGCATTACATTTTTTAATGAAAATAAATAACTTCCATAGCCATTGGCACCGGTGACAGAGTCAGTAGTGAAGATTTTCATCGGCCAGTCATGACCGAACAAGCGGTGGGAATTGAATTGTTTTCTGCCTCTATATACCTAATTATAGTGAGCCTTATCTTGATGCAGCAGCATTTAAGAAGGTCAAAGGAAGGCTATGTACACTACAGGTGTAATCAAACAGACTCTGCCATCCTGAAATAGTGTACGTTAGGACTATATGTGTTCCTTACGGGTTAATGTGTCGTGTGTAGGAGTATACGCGGGTTACTGATAGCTATCATATCCTCTTGATGGAGCTTGACACTGCAATAAAAGTACTGCATTACATTTTTTAATGAAAATAAATAACTTCCATTGCCATTGGCACTGGTGTCAGAGTCAGTAGTGAAGATTTTCATCGGTCAGTCATGACCGAACGAGCGGTGGGAATTGAATTGTTTTCTGCCTCTATATACCTAATTATAGTGAGCCTTATCTTGATGCAGCAGCATTTAAGAAGGTCAAAGGAAGGCTATGTACACTACAGGTGTAATCAAAGAGACTCTGCCATCCTGAAATAGTGTACGTTAGGACTATATGTGTCCTTACGGGTTAATGTGTCGTGTGTAGGAGTATACGCGGGTTACTGATAGCTATCATATCCTCTTGATGGAGCTTGACACTGCAATAAAAGTACTGCATTACATTTTTTAATGAAAATAAATAACTTCCATAGCCATTGGCACCAGTGACAGAGTAGGTAGTGAAGATTTTCATCGGCCAGTCATGACCGAACGAGCGGTGGGAATTGAATTGTTTTCTGCCTCTATATACCTAATTATAGTGAGCCTTATCTTGATGCAGCAGCATTTAAGAAGGTCAAAGGAAGGCTATGTACACTACAGGTGTAATCAAACAGACTCTGCCATCCTGAAATAGTGTACGTTAGGACTATATGTGTTCCTTACGGGTTAATGTGTCGTGTGTAGGAGTATACGCGGGTTACTGATAGCTATCATATCCTCTTGATGGAGCTTGACACTGCAATAAAAGTACTGCATTACATTTTTTAATGAAAATAAATAACTTCCATTGCTATTGGCACTGGTGTCAGAGTCAGTAGTGAAGATTTTCATCGGTCAGTCATGACCGAACGAGCAGTGGGAATTTAATTGTTTTCTGCCTCGATATACCTAATTATAATGAGCCTTATCTTGATGCAGCAGCATTTAAGAAGGTCAAAGGAAGGCTATGTACACTACAGGTGTAATCAAACAGACTCTGCCATCCTGAAATAGTGTACGTTAGGACTATGTGTGTTCCTTACGGGTTAATGTGTCGTGTGTAGAAGTATACGCGGGTTACTGATAGCTATCATATCCTCTTGATGGAGCTTGACACTGCAATAAAAGTACTGCATTACATTTTTTAATGAAAATAAATAACTTCCATAGCCATTGGCACCGGTGACAGAGTCAGTAGTGAAGATTTTCATCGGCCAGTCATGACCGAACGAGCGGTGGGAATTGAATTGTTTTCTGCCTCTATATACCTAATTATAGTGAGCCTTATCTTGATGCAGCAGCATTTAAGAAGGTCAAAGGAAGGCTATGTACACTACAGGTGTAATCAAACAGACTCTGCCATCCTGAAATAGTGTACGTTAGGACTATATGTGTTCTTTACGGGATAACTTGTCGTGTGTAGGAGTATACGCGGGTTACTGATAGCTATCATATCCTCTTGATGGAGCTTGACACTGCAATAAAAGTACTGCATTACATTTTTTAATGAAAATAAATAACTTCCATTGCCATTGGCACTGGTGTCAGAGTCAGTAGTGAAGATTTTCATCGGTCAGTCATGACCGAACGAGCGGTGGGAATTGAATTGTTTTCTGCCTCTATATACCTAATATAGTGAGCCTTATCTTGATGCAGCAGCATTTAAGAAGGTCAAAGGAAGGCTATGTACACTACAGGTGTAATCAAACAGACTCTGCCATCCTGAAATAGTGTACGTTAGGACTATATGTGTTCTTTACGGGATAACTTGTCGTGTGTAGGAGTATACGCGGGTTACTGATAGCTATCATATCCTCTTGATGGAGCTTGACACTGCAATAAAAGTACTGCATTACATTTTTTAATGAAAATAAATAACTTCCATAGCCATTGGCACCGGTGACAGAGTCAGTAGTGAAGATTTTCATCGGCCAGTCATGACCGAACGAGCGGTGGGAATTGAATTGTTTTCTGCCTCTATATACCTAATTATAGTGAGCCTTATCTTGATGCAGCAGCATTTAAGAAGGTCAAAGGAAGGCTATGTACACTACAGGTGTAATCAAACAGACTCTGCCATCCTGAAATAGTGTACGTTAGGACTATATGTGTTCCTTACGGGTTAATGTGTCGTGTGTAGGAGTATACGCGGGTTACTGATAGCTATCATATCCTCTTGATGGAGCTTGACACTGCAATAAAAGTACTGCATTACATTTTTTAATGAAAATAAATAACTTCCATTGCCATTGGCACTGGTGTCAGAGTCAGTAGTGAAGATTTTCATCGGTCAGTCATGACCGAACGAGCGGTGGGAATTGAATTGTTTTCTGCCTCTATATACCTAATTATAATGAGCCTTATCTTGATGCAGCAGCATTTAAGAAGGTCAAAGGAAGGCTATGTACACTACAGGTGTAATCAAACAGACTCTGCCATCCTGAAATAGTGTACGTTAGGACTATATGTGTTCCTTACGGGTTAATGTGTCGTGTGTAGGAGTATACGCGGGTTACTGATAGCTATCATATCCTCTTGATGGAGCTTGACACTGCAATAAAAGTACTGCATTACATTTTTTAATGAAAATAAATAACTTCCATAGCCATTGGCACCAGTGACAGAGTAGGGTAGTGAGATTTTCATCGGCCAGTCATGACCGAACGAGCGGTGGGAATTGAATTGTTTTCTGCCTCTATATACCTAATTATAGTGAGCCTTATCTTGATGCAGCAGCATTTAAGAAGGTCAAAGGAAGGCTATGTACACTACAGGTGTAATCAAACAGACTCTGCCATCCTGAAATAGTGTACCGTTAGGACTATATGTGTTCCTTACGGGTTAATGTGTCGTGTGTAGGAGTATACGCGGGTTTACTGATAGCTATCATATCCTCTTG
>JAPQNM010000004.1:4965187-5010187 GCA_029783475.1 Metacarcinus magister | reverse complement strand
AAGGAAAGGAAAGGAAAGGAAAGGAAAGGAAAGGAAAGGAAAGGAAAGGAAAGGAAAGGAAAGGAAAGGAAAGGAAAGGAAAGGAAAGGAAAGGAAAGGAAAGGAAAGGAAAGGAAAGGAAAGGAAAGGAAAGGAAAGGAAAGGAAATAAAGGAAAGGAAAGGAAAGGAAAGAAAGGAAAGGAAAGGAAAGGAAAGGAAAGGAAAGGAAAGGAAAGGAAAGGAAAGGACAGGAAAGGAAAGGAAAGGAAAGGAAAGGAAAGGAAAGGAAAGGAAAGGAAAGAAATGAAATGAAATGAAATGAAATGAAATACAGGAAATAAAGGCAAAGGAAATAAAGGAAAGGAAAGGAAAGGAAAGGAAAGGAAAGGAAAGGAAAGGAAAGGAAAGGAAAGTGAAGAATAAATAAAAACGAAATATTCTTAATCCATATTTCCGTCTTTTTATTATTTAGTTTTTCCTCCTCATTGTTCTCGTCTTCCTCCTCCTCCTCCTCCTCCTCCTCCTCCAGAAACTATTTGCTCGTTAGTTTACCCAAAATTATACGGATTATCGTTTTCATGTGGTTAAGGAAATTGAAATAAACTATAATTTTCATCTAATGATTGTTTGGGGAAATTCTTGGAAACGATAATGTGCAATGGACTTATCTTTTCACTTAATGATTGTTTGGGTAAAGGTGATTAAGGAATTCCTCCCCAAACTAGGTAACAATAGATCATATAATTCTGCTTGTGTTAATGAGAGAGCGCTGTCCCCCTCACACAGAAGCTGCCGTGAGCCAGGATCGAACTTGTAACTTTTAGGCCACGAGCACCTTACCTTGTCGAGTGCCGCGCCCCGAGACATGACGGTGTGTGGTACCAAACAACCAAAACAAAGTGTTGCACAAGGAGAAAATGTTTGGCGACAATATTTAATCCTTTATTCGTGTCGATAACTTGCTCAGAATTACACAGTCATCTGGGAAAACATTCAAATCAAACATAAAAACACTAAAGAAACACCAGGTGGTCCCATGAACCACAACAAAAAAATCCAGCCAAATTATGAATCTCAGAAACGAGTGGTAGCTTCCGTTTGAAGGGTGGGCACAGCCTCCTCACAATCTTCCACCCACTCCTCGTCCTTCCCGTCGGTCTTCTCGTCGGGTTCTTGTCTCGCGTGTGAAGGCAGTACGAGTCTAGACATCGACATGGACTTCCAGCGTAACGGTGACCTGTACGAGAGTCTGCCCGAGAACCGAGACTTCACTCTAGAAAAGTTCCTCAATGAGCTTCTTATGAGGGGCGTGCGTAGCAAGGCGGTAGTTTTGGGGACGAACTTCTCCACCAGGAGTGTGCTATGGTTGTCTTGTGGTTTGATGTTGATGCAAGCTGTATCAGACTCCTTACCGAGCGGCATGGCACTATGTTCTTGTGGTGAGGGTGGTGACTGGTGTTCCTGGGCCTGTTCTGGGGAGCGGCGACGCAGCGTGGGAGGCGGGGGGCTGAACGAGGTATGGTCCTGGCCTTCCTCTAACGTGGACACACTCATGGTAGCTGCCACGTCCTCCTCACACTCCACGTCACCCTGCCCGTCTGGCGTCTTCTGTGTCTCAGACAAAATTCCTTTTTCACTTGACTCTGTACAAGGAATGTGTTGATGGTCTGCGACGACCTGACTCTCCTCCTGCCCCTTAGACGCATGGTGGGCACTCTTTTTAGTCTTTTTGCGGCGCTTCACCTTGTCCTCATCCACAAAGGTGTACGGATCCTCGAATTGGGCGGGTACGTGAGGCCACGCATACCCCTGGCTGTAGGTCTCCTCAACCTCACTAAATGCGTAAATGTATTCTGAATACTTCCAGTATTGGTGCAGATGATGATTTGGAGAGCCGAAGTCCACCTCGAAAACCGTAGCAAGCTGGCCGGGCCGGAGTTTGTTGTAGAGGAGCAGCCCCAAGCCCACCAGGATGAGACAGAGACCCCATGCAGCGGTCACCCACCACGCGTATCCCAAATGCAGCTCCATCTTGGTGCTAGCCACAGGCATGATGTAGGGGATGTGTACACTCACGCACACCACGTACACCACACTGCAGGTCACCATGATCGCCCCGGAGAGCATGATGGGTTGTGCCGCCACCTGCGGCGACACTGTGAACAGCAGCACCCACACAGCACACACCATTGTGGCCGCCACCAGCAGGGTGGAGGCCGCCAGACCCGCTACCCTGAGCCCATCACCAAGCTGGCCGCGCCACACCGAGCCTTCACCGCCCAGCTCGGCCGTCAGGCTCACCAAGGCCCACGGCCACCCATGACTCAGGGATTTCTTGTGGGCTGCGACAAGATCCATCCTCGTGGTCCAGTCCACCCGCTCGTTGATGTTGAAGTCGTCCGTCTTATAAGTAAGCTTGACATGCCACAGCCCCGCCCACACTCCCAGCACGCCTTGGACAGGCGGCTTCTGGGGCCCAACACTCATGTTTACCTCCGTCTTCCCTACCAGCCATGACGACGACCCATACACCACCGTCAGGAGGAATCCCGTCATGAAGCAGAGCAACACCTGTAAGACAAGAGTCATCACCACCTTCCTTCTATCCTTGAAAGCCAATCACACACACGCGAGACAGCTACTCACCACCATGATGGAGGACCAACTCCTGCTTCGAACGGAAGGCAGGAGGATGAGACACATGGCAAGAGGTAAAATGAAGACCAGGATGCTGATGATGATGTTGACGTATCCCACGGTGAAGATGATGGGACACGTGTGCAGCTGTTGGTGGTAGGCGGGTCCTCCATCCTCCCTGTTGAGCGAGAACCACCACCACGGAAAGGACGACTCAGTTTTTCCTCCTCCTCCTTCGTCTTCCAGCGCTTCGTCCATCCTGATAAAGGCAACAATATATTAGCACCCAACACCCGGCCCCGCCTCTGTGTGTCTACTGGCCTGGCTTGCTGGTGCTCGCTGTTGCACCGTGTTTAAGTGACCGATCTGTCACACTGGTAAGGTGAAGTCTTTAGTAACGACGACGCTAGAGAGAAGAGGAGGTCAAGGCAATGGTTTGGGTTGGAGTCATGCCGCCTTATGGGAGGTTTAAAGAGGCTGAGAGGACCATGGACTTGGTTGGGGTTAGGGAGGTTAGAGTTACCACCACCACCACCACCTTACGGGTCCTATGTGACGATCGACTGGTGATGTACTATTGTTTTTGCTACTACCGCTACCACTACTACTATTACGAGAGAGAGAGAGAGAGAGAGGGGGGGGGGAAGGGGAAGGGGAAGGAAAGAAAAGAGCATCAGTATTACCACCAGGAAACAAACGAGCCGTCTCAGTGCCTTAAAATGTTGTTACACTCCCTTCTCCTCCCCTTCCTCCCTTCCCTCCCTTCTCTTCCTTTTTCCTTCACCCCGCGCCCTCTGCCAAGTCTCCC
Organism: Metacarcinus magister; assembly: GCA_029783475.1. Taxonomy (NCBI): domain Eukaryota; kingdom Metazoa; phylum Arthropoda; class Malacostraca; order Decapoda; family Cancridae; genus Metacarcinus; species Metacarcinus magister. The sequence continues at coordinate 5,006,762 of JAPQNM010000004.1, read as the reverse complement.
ACCACGCCACCGTCAGCACAGGAATCTCTACGTGGTCTGGCTGTCCCCTCCCACTTAATATATCCTATAGAGTGGACTTTTAAAGGAGTGCTCCCTCAAGATCATAGAAGAAGGAACGGTCACGGCGGAAACTATTATAAAAAGGAAGAAGAAAAAAAAACGAAGAAATAGTGCTCTCGGTTTTCTTTGTTCTATTTGTTTTTAGTTAATTTATAGCTACGCACGAGAGAGAGAGAGAGAGAGAGAGAGAGAGAGAGAGAGAGAGAGAGAGAGAGAGAGAGAGAGAGAGAGAGAGAGAGAGAGAGAGAGAGAGAGAGAGTTAGTTAGTTTTATAAAAGCAATTTAATAGTTTTAGTTTAATGCGTCAATGCTTCCTTCCTCTACTCGGCTGGGAAGTGAGTGTATTGGTCTGAAGGGGAGAGAAAGAAAACGGAAGGTGGTCGTGGAGGGTCATTTTTAGGGGAAACTTAGGTACGATCAAGCCTCAGTATGACGACCATTACCCTTTCCGAAGACGTTATGTGGATAGTGATGGGGAGGGGAAGAAAAGGAAGGAAAGAACTAACCTAACTAGGGGAGTGGAAAAGATTTGTTGATTACTTATAGTGAAATAAAAAACGGAACTGGTGTTAGGAGAGTTGAAGTGGTAGTTAACACACACACACACACACACACACACACACACACACACACACACACACACACACACACACACTTCACTGAACACTTTTAAGGTTCATTTCTTTACACACTCACTGCATTTATTGCTTCTCGTGTCCTATCTTTCCACTTTACTTTCATTGTAACACACACTCTCTCTCTCTCTCTCTCTCTCTCTCTCTCTCTCTCTCTCTCTCTCTCTCTCTCTCTCTCTCTCTCTCTCTCTCTCTCTCTCTCTCTCTCTCTCTCTCTCTCTCTCTCTCTCTCTCTCTCTCATTAGTCGTTTCTGAGGTAATTGGTTTTCGTATGCGTGGCGTGAATCGGTCGTTTAATGCTTGGCTCCCAATGTTGTTTACTGACCAGGCTGAGTGTTTGTCAGGTGATTATAAATAAGTGGCATTAAGTTCAATTTGGAAATGACCTCAAATGTTTCAAGCGACAGGGTATCGTGTGTGCCAGTTAGGAGACTGTACGTATCAATTAGGGGTCTGTACGTGCCAGTTAAGAGACGATGTGCCAGTTAGGAGACTTAAATGCAAATTAGGAGACTGTATGTGCCAGTTAGGAGACTGTACGTGGTAGAAGATTGCAATTTGTAGAGCTAGAGGGAAGGACATGAAAGAATTTGAAGAAAAAAAAATGGATTTACGACGGAAGCATTGTTTGAAATCCATCAGAATTTGCATGTTTTGGTGAGACACAATTACAGCGGCTTTGTGAAAAATACTTCCACTGCATCATAACATTCCCAAGGTGTATGTGTGTGTGTGTGTGTGTGTGTGTGTGGGTGTGTGTTCACGCTGCTTGCCCCTGTTATGTGACCTATTTGTTATTGTTGTTATCACCTGTAGACTATGCAGTAACACCACTACTATTACCACGGCACAACCATCAACACGCACACGGACACGGACACATACACATACACATACACATACACACACACACCTGCAGGCCAAGGCGTTGAGGAGAACAAACGTGAGTGTTTGCGTGTGTGAAGGGCGGAAGGAGAGTGACGGAGCGAGGTGGAGGAACAAGACCCGCATCAAGACGAGGTTCGAAGCAGTACGAAGCAGTACCAAGACAGGTGTTCGGAAAGGGGTAAAGGGGGGGAGGGTAAGGAGAAGGGTGTAGGGTGTTAGGGGCGTAAAGCAGTTATAGGTGTTAATTAGGAAGGGAATGGTGATGTGATGTTGAGGCTGTTAGGTAAGGTGTGGCAGAGGCTGTTAGATTGGGTATGCGGGGGTGTAGGTCATTTGTAAGGGTGGAGATATGTTGGAGAGGTGACGTAAGGCTGGGTTAGTATGGTAATGTGTAGCCAGATAAGATGGAAAGGAAAGGTGAGACACTTAAACATGATGTAAAATTAGATTGTTATATATAAATTGATAAATAGGTCGTATGGAAAAATAAGGACAAACACTATAAAAATAACATGTTGTTCGTTTATTTTTGTTTTCTCTCATCAGTAGAAAGATATATAAAAAATGTTTAAATATACTAGTTACCCACAAAGTTTCCCAACAGTGACGGAAACAGGACACACCACGGAATGATGGAACCACCTACACACACACACACACACACACACACACACACACACACACCACACACGCATACGTATATACATATCACTGGTGTCCCTCCGTGTTGACTTAGTGTTCCAGGATCACCTCGCCGCACAAACCATGCTGCAGGAAAGTCATCCATCGATACCACAACTTCCTTCACTGCTCAGTACGTCCTCCTAACACACTTTTGTACAGTAACACGCCTGACGCACTAATACGAATATTGTTTTCTGCCGTAACAACCGATGACGTGGAAAGAGGCAGCGGTTGGCACTCTTTCCTTCGTCCGATTTATTAAACACGGACGAAATATTATCAGTGGTTAACACGTCCACCGAGAGAGCAGGAAGTGTGGTTGTGTTAAGTGTCGAGGCCTAGTGGTGTGTGGGATGCCTGGCGTGCATGGTAGACATCCCGTGGTGTAATGACGTGCAAAGCTACCTCGGTTTTCCTCGTCTTTCCTCTCGTCACACGATTCCTGTGTCAGCACTATAATGATGACGTATATTTGAGATTTATTCTTCGTGAACCATTGACTTGCATTCCTGGCCTGTGAACACAAAGCAATGAATTTAAAAAGCTATTTCGGAATGACACAAAGATGGTTTGATCCGGCGGTGATGCAGCGAAAACGAGCTACACAATGACCTCGTTCACTGTTTCAAGGGACGTCGCGGCCGTGGGGATGTCACGGTCTCGGCGCGAGGCGTCCATCACGTGTTCCTGCACCTGCCGACTTAATTCGTCCATCCTCGTCTGCAGGTGCAGCACCAGATTCTTGATTTCCTCCAGACGAGTGTTGGGGTCCGGTAGGACTGTTCGCGGCGGAGCTGCCCATAGCGAGGTGCAAGGCGGCTGTGTTGGGTTCGCTGGGTGCAGAAAGTCGGAAGAGTCATCGTCACCATCAGCCTCACTCATATAGGTCCACCGCCATGAGGCTCGCCCAGGTAGCGCCGCGGGTCTAACTGAGGGGACGCGAGCTGCAGCCGCATGGCCGGAAGGAGCTGAAGGAGTAGGTCCTGAACGATGGTGGTTGGCCACGCCCAGCTGGAGGCTCCTCAGATGCAACAAACTCTCCCGCTTATCAAGCTCGTGTTCATGTAGAGCCACGTCGAGTACCGATGCGATGAGCTGTGAAGGCAAGGACGGCTCCTCCTCCGGAACGATGAAGCGTGAAATTAACATTTCAAAGATCTTGGTGAGTAGGCGGCGCCCACCCAGTACTCGGGAGAGGAAGAGAAAGAGGCTATCCACGAAGCCACGACTCGAGTTTGGGGAGACGGAGACTGTGGGACGCTGATCCAAGTCGATTATAGTGATGTTCCGCAGCAGTAGCTTCTGAAGGGCGTGTGGCATCAGACGGCTCCGGAATAAGTTCTCCACCTGCACCATCAACTCCACGTGGCGTGTCAGCCGCAGCAACTCAGACCTGCCGGGGGGGAAGTGTTTAAACGTCAGCCTTATCCAAGAAAACTGTATTCCCTTTCCAGGAAATTAGATAATATCAAAGAAGCTCAGCCACAATTAAGAAGACTCTTGACCAACATCCATCAACACCCAACCACACAAACACAACTACATACTACGGCTGTATATTCCACAAATCTTTGAGGCAGAAAATGGATGCATAATCAAATTAAGGGGAAGATTCACTCCCCGGCATCCTTCAGATCCCGAAGCACCAGGTGAAGGCGTCTCAGGACACTGGTGGAAGACACTCACCTCTGCTGGATGGCGTACATATCACTGACGGCGAGGCCCACCAGCAGGTTAGAGAGAATGATGTACACGAACAGCATGAACACGACCAGCATACTGATGGACAGCACTGGGTACTTGCTGTTCAAGAAGGTGTCCACGTAGTCCAGCTCACCTGTCATCATCACCTGTACCAGAGACACACACTCCGTAGGGTGACGCTCGAGAAGGAGAGAGAGAGAGAGAGAGAGAGAGAGAGAGAGAGAGAGAGAGAGAGAGAGAGAGAGAGAGAGAGAGAGAGAGAGAGAGACACACACACACACACACACACACACACACACACACACACACACACACACACACACACACACACACACACACACACTACTGCTACTGTGTTATTGTTCCCCTGAGCTACATGAACATAACAAGAAGTATCCATGTTGATGAAAGTATGTACATGTATAGAGACAATTCAGTAAGCGTGAGGAGCTGCACAAACCAAGGACGTGACGAAGGAGATGAAGGGGTTGTTGAAGGTGTCGAAGGGCCGCAGCAGCACGTGGAATCCGAGGGCGCAGGCCAGCAGAATGAAGACGTACATTGCCAGGAATTTGAAGACGTTTCGGGCGACGGTGGAAAACATGACGATGTAGACGCCACAGCTCGGGAACTGCCCCGTGAAGAGCATGAAGCGGACCCACGCCAGCACCACCGTCACCGCCCCGACCTGTAACACCAACACAGTCAAGCTCACGCCATCCGTCCACATGCAAAGGGTATAAAGGCAGAGTGGTGGGTTAGGGAACCAAAATGAGTGTCTTAAGGATCCTGAAGACAGTAATACCTAGTAAAATGTTAAACATTATGAGATAATACTATTGATCGATACAATCATGGATATACAGAAAACTATGAAAATACAAGAGGTTTGATTGATGCCGTCGTAAAGTTGTGAAAAGATGCTGTTTGCATTTTGGTCTAATTGAGTTACAAAAATGAATAGTAACTATTGAAATATCAATTAATTATGTCTAATTTGAGTACGTGAATACTAACTAATAATAGATAAGCAATTCATATTACATGCAGCATTGTTTTGAGTCACCAGGCAGAGAAAAGAACGTATTCAAGGTCATGAGCATAAAGTTAACAAACACTGCCTGAGGTGTGCCTAGGATGTCAGGTGCCGTGGACGATGCTATTAGTGGCATCACACCTCACCTGTGATTCCCTGCCATCAGATAAATACCTGAGTGGTCGACCAAACTACTCACCTTTTGTTGCCACACGCTGAGGCAGCAGACAGAGCTCGGCGAGGTGAGCAGCAGCAGCAGCGGCACACAGAACACCAGCGTCGCGTCCAGGATGTTGCCCAAATTGAAAATATAAAGCATTGGATTCTGCGAAATCTGGATGATCTCTCGCACATCCAGCAGCCCCGAGAAGATGACAAGACTCCACCAGGTGAGGCCCACCAGGCCCGCCTCGCTCCCCTCCCACGTACACGACGCACTCGTGTTCACTGGCGAGGTAAGTATCGTCTTGGTGGCAGCGGTGGTAATGGATGTGGCGTTGAGCAAGATTTCTTCCTCGGAACAATTAGGAGTGGAAAGCAGAAAGGCAGTGAGGCTGAGCACGAAGAGGAGGTAAAAAATGACATTGGCCAAAAAGTATTTCCGAACTTTGTTCCATTTGAGATGCAGGAACGAGTGGCAGAGTGGATGCAGGAGGAGCCGTTTGCGTCCCGCCTTCAGGATGTAGTGTAGCATTGACACTTCTGTCTCTTGTAAAAGTGACTTAGGAAGGTCAGTTTGAGGCAGCAGATGGGATTGACGCTGGGACTGGCGCAGTTGCTGGGCACTCACCAGTAGTGGGTTGAAGTCGAAGTCAAGGCGAAGGTGAGGCGAGTCTCTGGCGGATGTGTTGGCGGAGAAGGATCGGTTGAGCGCGATGGGCACCAAGGAGGGGAAGCTCTCCACCATCCGCCACATGGAAAACCCATCCTGCACGCAGCTGCCCTTAGCCACCAGTTGTTGCACGGCGTCCAGGATGTGGTCCCGAGCACCGGGTCGTCCCCACCACATGGTGCGGCGCAGGGCCAGCGAGAGTGCGTTGTACCCCTCGTTGTTGACGGCGGCCACCGATGCCCCGTGGGCCAAGAGCAGCTCCAGGCACGCTCCGTCAAAGTCTTCGTCTACGTAATTGACTTGCCTCTTTGCCGCCAGATGAAGGGGTGTGTGTCCCAGTTTGTCTTTGGCGTTGATGAGGCTTTCCAGGTGCAGGAGTGCCTCTACCACATCCAAAGATCGTCCGCCTTGCACGGCACAGTGCAGCGGTGTGCGGCCTTCGTTGTCTTTCAGGTTAACAGTTGCTTTGTAAGGCTCACGGGCCAGCACCTTCACCAGGCTGGCACTGCCCGCCGCGGCGGCCTTGTGAAGAGGTAACTGACCCTCCCTGTCCCGTAAGCCGCACCGCGCACCCGCAGCCAACAACGCTTCCACCAGACAGCTGCCAGTCCGCTCTTGGCTATCGGCTCTGGCGGCGTAATGCAGTGGCGTGCTACTGTGCGTATCTAGGGTGTTGACGTGAGCGCCGTGGGCCAATAAGATTCGCACGGTGGGTAGGTGGCTACCGCCAGCTGCCATGTGCAGCGGGGTGGCTCCAGTGGCATCTGCCACGTTAACAGTGGCGCCAGCACCCAGCAGCTCCACCACGGCATCCAGGAAGCCATACTCCGCAGCTGAGATGAGCAGAGTCTTGTTGCCCAGCGATGGCTCGCTGCGGTTGACAGGCAAACCGCGCCGCAGCAGTGAGCGTACTTCCACCACATCGCGAGTCTTCAGAGCGTTCAAGAGGGCGAGGAACCTGGCGTCAGCCTTGGGCCCCCTGAGTCTGGGTGTTCCAGGGTTAGATTCGTCCACTGAAATGGAGCGGTGGATCGGCGGCTTCGGCTGCATGGCCGGCCGCTACACAAAGGGCGGTGGACGGCTCACTCACGCCTCCCACCGCCACCGGGAGGATAAATGCACCCTAAATACATGGGCTGTTGTCCTGGCCGACTTGCACGTTGTCATCAGTCACCACCGATCATGTGTTCAGCGTCTCAACTCAGCCCGCGGCGAGTTGCTCCCGGGGCACAGCGTCCACTGGCAATCCAATGCCTCAGGCGCAGCTCAGTAGCACCTTCCTCATGTACACTTGCCTGTCCACTGCACTTCTCGCTGCATTGGCCTCCCGAGTGGTTCTGAGGAGGATACAAAATTAACTAGTATTTGTCATGGAATCATCAGTTATTTTGTAGTGTTAAAATGTTATTGATGAACGAGGAACGTAATTACTAATGGGCGGTGCCTACCCCTGCATAATTCGTATGTAACATAAGTACACAAAAAAAACATATGTAAACTGAGGCCGACCAGAGGTCACACTACGCATCGGGCGGACAAGACAATGCCTTGTGGGGAGACATAGCTCAAATAACATTGTTTAGCGGCTTTGCGGCAAAGAGACTCTTGCAGCTGTGATGAGGTCTTGTGTGCTCGTCAATAAACACGTCCAGTCACCATCTGCCTCGCCGAGGGGCCTCTCGGGTTACAGGGCAGCCGCGCGTGGCTGCAGCAGCTCTCGGAGGGTGCCAGGACAAAGCGTCACTCAGCACCGAGGTCGCGTGTGTTTGTTCAGAAGGCAGACTGCATGCTGTGACTCGCCCTACACTTGCCCAAGGTGTCGAGGGGGCGCTGTGTGAGGGGCGATGCCCGCGTGGTGTGTTGGGCAACAAGTACCGTAAAACAGAGTGTCCAGGCCAACAGAAGGTCGCCCTTGACTGAAGGCTCTCAACCCCAGCTTCCCGCGGCCACTTGAACCAATTATATGCTATTTTTGGACACTGATGGTTCCTGTCTTTTTCAGCGAGAAGTTTAAAATGAAGAAAAAAATATTTCAATTATGCAGCATATTAAGAAATCTTACGACGATCTTCTTCTTCTCTCTCTCTCTCTCTCTCTCTCTCTCTCTCTCTCTCTCTCTCTCTCTCTCTCTCTCTCTCTCTCTCTCTCTCTCTCTCTCTCTCTCTCTCTCTCTCTCTCTCTCTCTCTCTCTCTCTCTCTCTTTAAAATTAAATTCGCCGTCTTTTCTGTTCCTCGCCTCGGTGATATTATAAATGTAACGTTTCACATCCGTGCTATTACTTTTATTTCAGAGCGTTCGCATTATAAGCCTTTTACAATTTTAGATATGCGAGTATTAAGCATGCATACTTAATGATAATATCTCTCTCTCTCTCTCTCTCTCTCTCTCTCTCTCTCTCTCTCTCTCTCTCTCTCTCTCTCTCTCTCTCTCTCTCTCTCTCTCTCTCTCTCTCTCTCTCTCTCTCTCTCTCATTCTATCTATCTATCTATTTATGTTATTTGTGTTGTTGGTCCACTCCTGAATCCACCCACAGTCTTGAGGATCACGCGCTGGACTCCTGATCACCAGCAATTAGTGTCCCGGAGAGAGATTTGAGCTCACACATTCTGATTTGAGGGTAAGACGATAACCTTTACACACAACGCCTCCAATCCTCTTGCTCAACGAGGACAGGAAATGCTCAATCATCAATGGAAAATGTTGTACCTTGAACGGGGCGCGAACCTGTTGATTGAGTGATAGGCAGGAACGTGTGTGTGTGTGTGTGTGTGTGTGTGTGTGTGTGTGTGTGTGTGTGTGTGTGTGTGTGTGTGTGTGTGTGTGTGTGTGTGTGTGTGTGCCTTCCCACGCTCACAGAAGATCCCCTTATTGGTGTTTATAACATTCGTATATAATGCATGAAAGTCTTTCTCACGACTCTCTCTCTCTCTCTCTCTCTCTCTCTCTCTCTCTCTCTCTCTCTCTCTCTCTCTCTCTCTCTCTCTCTCTCTCTCTCTCTCTCTCTCTCTCTCTCTCTCTCTCTCTCTCTCTCTCTTTTCAACACTTAGTCATTAGAGAAAGAAAAAAATAAATAAATTAATAATAGCACACATCCCTTTTTGAAACCTCCTTCTCCACCTCCTTCTCCTCCTCCTCCTCCTCCTCCTCCTCCTCCTCCTCCTCCTCCTCCTCCTCCTCCTCCTCCTCCTCCTCCTCCTCCTCCTGGGCCTAATGTAGTGGCTTTCCTCAAATGACAATTCGAATTCCGTAAAAGTTAATCTGCATCTCAATAGAATACCACACGCGCACAGTTTCAATATGAGGTGGTGGCCAGGGAGGAGGAGGAGGAGGAGGAGGAGGAAGAAGAAGAGAGGAAGAAGAAGAGGAAGGGGAACAGTGCCACAAAGCTTTCGTTATGCATCTCCAGCGACCAGACCTCAAAGTTGCTCCTCCTCCTCCTCCTCCTCCTCCTCCTCCTCCTCCTCCTCCTCCTCCTCCTACTTGAGTCATGCGGGTGGAAGCAGCAACACTCGCCTCGCCACCTTATGAACGGCGTTTGTTGTGAATTTATTAGAGAGAGAGAGAGAGAGAGAGAGAGAGAGAGAGGAGAGAGAGAGAGAGAGAGAGAGAGACAGAGACATATACAGACAGGCAAGCAGACAGACAGTAAGACAAACAAACAGACATACAAACATATATACAGACAGTAATATGTTATCCTGCTTAACAAACTGATTGATCATAATAATAATAATTTAGAAAAGTCAAATTCTAAAAAAAATATATATATAAAAAAACTTAATTCCCGGTCGTGCCAAAGGAAAAGAGAGAGAGAGAGAGAGAGAGAGAGAGAGAGAGAGAGAGAGAGAGAGAGAGAGAGAGAGAGAGAGAGAGAGAGAGAGAGAGAAAGGAAAACTGAAACAAAATACATACGAAGAAAGCGAAAAAAAAAATTCAACCAAACAAAACCCAACAAGAAAAATAAATAAATTAGTCAAGAATTCGTCGAAAATGAAACAAAAGATGATGATGACAAAGCACTGAAACTCCTGAGACTGTACTTTTCTTTTAAATCATTGTCTTTTAAGAGGAGGAGGAGGAGGAAGAGGAAGAGAAAGAGAAGAAGGAGGAAGAGGAAGAAGAGGAGGAGGAGAAAGACATCACACATCCCTAAAACTTCAAATCCAAGGAGGGAGAAAGGAAGGGTCACTCGCTCGGTCCTCTCCTAAAACCAGGAACCCATATTTCCGTCCATCTTCCCTCAGACACGAAAAGACCCTCACATTCATCCCCTCTACCCCCTACACACACCCTCACACACACACACACACACACACACACACACACACACACACACACACACACACACACACACACACACACACACACACACACACCACGAGAAATAAGAGACAATGCCCATTAAGTCAGGAGATAATGTTTTGATAGTAAGATAAAAAAGAATTAGAATGAAAACAAGAGATTATGAATATGAAAAGAATGAATAATGTATAACTTGCTTTGTGGACGATCAAGGAGGATGAGGTGATAAGAAATAAAAAATATATATATATATATTCACACACACACACACACACACACACACACACACACACACACACACACACACACACACACACACACACACACACACACACACACTAAGAAAAATATTTGCAACATATGAGGGTACAATAACAACAACAACAACAACTACTACAACTACTACTACATGTACTACTACTACAACTATTGCTACTCTACTACTACTACTACTACTACTACTACTACTACTACTACTACTACTACTACTACTACCACTACACATCTGATTCATCACTCACACTTAAGCGCCAAACAAGAACAAAACAAAACAAACAAAGAATCATAAAATGGACGTAAGGAAAGTGATTCAGTGGCGTGATTAAAGGAATCTCTCTCTCTCTCTCTCTCTCTCTCTCTCTCTCTCTCTCTCTCTCTCTCTCTCTCTCTCTCTCTCTCTCTCTCTCTCTCTCTCTCTCTCTCTCTCTCCTTAGCTATAAGAATGACCAATCTGTTCCCAATTTTCCTCCTACACTTCAAAAAACGGTGCCATGAGACCGCTATTGTTTATTATTATTATTGTTGTTGTTTTTGTTGCTATTGTTGTTGGAGGAGGAGGAGTTGGAGTTGGAGGAGGAGGAGGAGGAGGAGGAGGAGGAGGAGGAGGAGGAGGAGGAGGAGGAGGAGGGGGAGGGGGAGGAGGAGGAGGAGGAGGAGGAGGAGAGTGAACGAGTGTCTTTCCTACAACAGTATTAGGGATGGCAAGGGAAGGAAGGAGGGAGAGATGATGAGAGATGAGAGAGGAGGAGGGGAGAGATGAGAGAAGAGGAAGAAGCGGAGGAAAAGGGGAGAAATATGAGAGATGAGAGAAGAGAAGGAAGAGGAAGATCAAGAAGAACAGGAGGAGAAGGAGAAGGAGATGATATACACATAGTAGGTAATTACACTTGTATGTCTCCATCCTTTGCCTCGCGTTGGTTGGCAGTGTTAGGTAGTGTGTGTTAGCGTCGTAGTAGTTACAGTAAACAAACCCAACTGCTGTTCCCCGGTTCGTTACGCGGATACAAACAAGGTTGCATTCACGTAAAGACTCGTTGAACATCTCTAGTGAACTTGAATGCCGATAAAAAAAAGAGAGAGAGAGAGGAATAGAAAATTAATAAAAAGTTCATGAAAAAAATAAATAAATAATAATAATAATAATAATAATAATAATAATGAAATATAAAGCTAATTAAGTGGAAGGAAAGAGTTAGCATGATGTCACAATATACTGGGGGTTTTTTTGTTTTTTTTTTCTTTGTTCGTCCTTCGCCTTCCTACTTTCCCGGGAAACAAAGTGTGTTATGTGTGTTCTTTCCCCCCAGCTGTGCATATTAATTAAGGGCGGGACTATTACAAGTACGTTTCCTATTTAGGGGGGATTCCCGAGAGAGAGAGAGAGAGAGAGAGAGAGAGAGAGAGAGAGAGAGAGAGAGAGAGAGAGAGAGAGAGAGAGAGAGAGAGAGAGAGAGAGAGAGAGAGAGAGAGAGAGAGAGAGAGAGAGAGAGAGAGAGAGAGAGAAGAGCTATATAGAATTACAAGCTCCCTCTTTGATCTACTCGAAAGTATCTCCTGAGGTTGCTTACGTAAGTGGCATTAGTTCATCTAGTTGCAGCCTCAATACCCGCGTGCATTACCCAGCGGTCGAGGTGTTTGTCTTCTCACCATTCCTTTACTCGTACCTAATCCACGCTGTATCCTGAGTTAGAAGAAATGTTTCCTACGTCTACCTTATAAAAAAAATATAAAAAAAACCCGATCTCTTGTTTATTCATGTTATTATTCAAAATGTATGTCCATAATTCAAACGTGTGTAAGATAGATATAAATAAGTGGGAAAAATGATCTATGACTTCTTTGTTTATAACTTTGTTTATAACTTACTGACACAAAGGAAAGGAAAGTATGTCATCCCCCCTTAAAGAAAACGGCGTGGGAGTGTTGGCATGTTGCTTCTTGATAACAGTGCTTCTGACGTCATGGGTGGTGTGAGATTGAGGTGTGGTGGGCACGGGCACTGGGCGGTGGTAAACATAGATGGGATAAAAATTATAAAACACGAAGCCAATAAGATAGAGGTACTGTACAAGACCTTCACATAGCCTTCAGGTCCTGCTCTCCCTCCTCCTTATTACCTCTTTGTGGGAAACTGATTTGATTGTTATGGGTTACAAACTTGCGGTCTACTAGTGTTAAATCTGTAGGTCACACTTAGCTCATGCTGGGATTTACTAAGAATGTCATGTTACGGAGAGGTCACCCTTGGAAATTTCACTTTAACATGTTACAAAAGCTAGTGGACAGTTAAGATGACGGAATGAACCTTCAGACTAGTAAACACTGAAGGAAAGATGGATGAAAAACGAGAGTTATTAGATAATCCGACAAGCAAGACCTACAGATGACGCCATCACGCCACCTCAGCTCCAACTAGATTCGAGGGAGACTCTTTTGTTTCTTAACTCTTGGTTATATAGAACTGGAATAAACACACACAAGACCGGGACACTCAACGATGGGCAGAAGGGAGGTGTGTGTGTGTGTGTGTGTGTGTGAAATATTAAATGAATTTATATTCTGGACAAGGCAAAGCAACTTGTACTCTTAGTAGTCTTGCCTCGAGTGTCAGGTGGGTAGGGAGAGGGGGGGGGGACATCGGCTTCCTTGCACCACTTACAACAGATCCTCAATAAGTGTGTCATATGTTCCCAAACCCAGTCCATGGAAGACGAAAACAAAGACACTCATTACGTATTTACAGAAATGTTCTTCCGTCCAGCGACACACACATCAACATAACACTCTACCTTGCCCGTGTGTGTGTGTGTGTGTGTGTGTGTGTGTACTGTGATGATGATAGGCTCAGTATGGTAGTTGGCATCAGTATTCAGTCTATGTGTTGTATTACGTCGTGCGATTAACAAGTCACTGTTGAGTTCAAAGCTGATCTTAACCATTAGATGCCATTAAACTTCTGATCCAACAATTCTATATCTTTTATTTATAATTATGAATGGTCTTGTGTTTTTTTCTTTCAGTGTTATATATTTTTTGTTTACGTCTATGTGGTTTTGTGTTGATGTGACCTCCGCTAATGAGAGAGAGAGAGAGAGAGAGAGAGAGAGAGAGAGAGAGAGAGAGAGAGAGAGAGAGAGAGAGAGAGAGAGAGAGAGAGAGAAAAGAGAGAATGTAAGGGTGAGGCCATCGTAGTATTCATGGTGAGGAAAGATGGATAGAGGGAGGAGGAGGAGGAGGATTAGTTACATATGAAGAAAAAAGAAATAAAAAGGTCTTCGTCTTTAGCATCATTATCATTAGTATCATCATAGTCATCATCATCATCATCATCATCATCATCAGTCATCATCGTGAGCCAATAGTCAAGTCATGTCTTTAAGGGAACATTCAAGTCACTCTTGTTGAAATATCTACCTCTGAGCCTTCACCACCGCCTGCAGAAGAAAGACGCACCTGTTTCAGAACCCAGTGTCAAAATTTACCTCAGTTTACCTTAATATACCTTGTTGGCTTCCTTTTTCTGTCGTCAATTCCAGCGAGACGTCTGTTTCACGCTAACACACTGGTCATTTAAGACAAAAACACACGATCAGGCTTTTCTTTTCTCACTCTCCCTGTCATAGAACATACAGGAGGGTTTTGTAGCACATCTGTATACACTGTCACGTCAAGCCAATTATTTTTCCCGGGCACATTTACAAACTGTGGTAGCGAGATGCAACACAGGATCCTCACTCTACTCTTGGTGGGGCTAAACTGGGAAGGTTCCGCATCCTTCACCCTTCCTGGGGCACTCCGCCGTTCGCTGTCCTCCCATACAGGGGTGTCTATAGTATCATCCTCGTGTTTTGTCATTAGCTGCTGTGGGTGTGTGGGTATCAGGTGATTTTTGTGAGTATAGGGACGTTGATAAGCACTTGTTGAATGCCTGTCCTTACATCACGCCTCAAACATGCTCGTCATCGCTGCCAGACGTACTACTTACTTCCCTTCCTACCTGTGACCTTGTGAGTTGTGAACGGCACGGAATCGTAACATGCTTATCATTAATACCGTAGTAGCCGCTGCTCTGCTGGCCTCATCCTTCCTTACCTGTCCTCACTATTGTCACCTGTTTGATGTTGTTGATTATAAGTACGCACCACGATGTGTTTTTGTCTTTCTGAGTATGTGATGTGATGTGTCATTACACACCTTTGTGGCATCAGTCAATTGTATATAAACGTGAATACAGGCATGTCAAAAAAATTTTCATTTTTCTCCCGTATATCTGCTTGTTGTCAATTATCAACTACAACAACAACAACAATTGCAGCTTCAACCTGAAAGTAAGGAAAGTCCGTCCGGGATTTCCTATATTATTGTCACATGTTCACCTGTTCATGTCTATTTCAACATGTATAGGATTATATTTTTTTTATCATAAGTGGAAAAGAAGGTGAAACACTGGCTGTAAGAAGGTGTAACAGTTCAATATGAAGTTTTCGTGCGTAATTTGTTGTACAGACAGTAACCCTGTACCGTAAGAACACAACGTTTGAAAAAGAGTAACAGGAATCCTTTAGGGAAACAGAATTTTCCTACTCTTGTTATATGATACCTGGGCAGCCCCAGAGATTGTGTTTCCTATGTGAGGTCACGATAGGAAACCAGCCAGTCAGTCAGCCCCCTGAGTGTGTATAGAAAACGGAAGTGACAAAATATAATGAGGAAACTTCTTTTTTTCATGGCAGAGAGAGAGAGAGAGAGAGAGAGAGAGAGAGAGAGAGAGAGAGAGAGAGAGAGAGAGAGAGAGTGTGTGTGTGTGTGTGTGTGTGTGTGTGTACCACGTTTCCCAGAAGACAACTCACTTTCCCTCAGCTGTTAAGGTAAGAAGGCATCCCTCCCGCCTCTGTTCCTGCATAACTTACACACCTGCTGAGTTGCACGTTACCGGTGGAAGGCAGGCACGGCACGGCACAGCTGGCCTTGGCAGGGTCTTACTTCCTTGATTATTTTGCCAGTGGGTGCGGAAGTTTGTCGGGACTAACTGACTGAATGACTGGGACTCTCCCCTTACACTCCCCTTAATAGTACTTTCCTCATTGTTGGTGGGAAAGGGAAGGGAGAAAGGGGAAGCTATAAGTTTTCCCCACTTATTTAAGTTATATACTGATAGCTTTAAACTTAGCTCAAATATATTATGTTTTGTTATCTGATTTGCTAGTATTGTGTTTGCATTAACTATCAACTGATTAAACTTCACTATGTAGCTACAGCGCATTTAGTATTGTTGGTAAACGGTTCATGTTAAGTGAAGCTAAACATCTTTTTTCATTCAATCGAGATATAGACTTTTAGAATAGTCTTTCAGTGCATGCTGGAAATAAAGACACATTTCCTGTATTTTCATTTGTATGTATATAAGACTTTTCTTATTAATTATTACTTTCTTTATCATTTTCATTATCCGTTTCACTTTTTTTTTTTCTTTTTCTTTTTTTCTCCATGTACCAGCTTACATTTGCTGCTTTATTGCTGAGATATAAGGAATAGCAGTAAAAAAATAACCTCTTTTCACAATTTCTGTCAACTTATAAACACCAAGAAAGATGACACTCTATTCTGGCTCCTTATGATAGTGTGAGGTTTTTATTAGTGTCGCTTCTCAGGAAATAGCGTCAAGTTTATGTCAAGGCTACACGATCCTTCCTGTAGCAGCGTTGAGTTACTCGTGACTCGTGAGTGTTGCTACTGTGAAGGAACACAACACTCTACCTGTCACCTGGGACTGTGGGGTGTGAAGCTCTTTATGGGACACTGGCTCGTCATGTTGTCTCATAAATTTGTCTGGAGAATGTGGAGATCGTCGCATTATTCTCTCTCTCTCTCTCTCTCTCTCTCTCTCTCTCTCTCTCTCTCTCTCTCTCTCTCTCTCTCTCTCTCTCTCTCTCTCTCTTTTCCAGATATTTTGTTTCTCCTAGAGATATTTTCTACTCAAGTTGGGACAATATGACTGGTCTGGGTTTGCATGTAATTATATGTATTTTTTTATTTCGCATATCTGTCTCTCTCCTTGTTAAATGTTCATTGCAGTGTGCTATTATCATCGTTATTTTGCTTATTATCATCATAATGATCATTAACATAAATATGGTTAGAACCACCGTTATCATATCATTTCGAAATCAGAGATTAGTCAGGTATGAAAAAAAGAATCCCTTGGTGGAGGGCATTTAGTCCCAAATTATAGTATATATATATATATATATATATATATATATATATATATATATATATATTCATACATGAACTAAGCTTACAGTTTTAAATATGTTCGTAGTCACAGATAGTAAACAAACATAATGGCGGGAGAAATTTCCTTCCTCGCCTTACTTAATTAACGTTATTAACTTCCCAAGAAGTAGTTTAACGCTATTAGCATTTGGCTAACCATGGTAGTCAAACATGGATTTACTCGTAATACTACAAAGTGTGAGTATCTAAATTGAGTTCGCGGCACCTGTTTATCTTGGTGTGTTTACTTGTGATGGCACAGCGCTGCTTCCTGCCCTGGCACCACTAGGCATTAGTTACACCTGGGCCCGTATGGAGTTGGAGGTCCTTTAGTTGTGGTGCATATCACGCATAACATATCTGGCAGTGTAGCCCGGCACTGGAGATTCGTGTGCCACTGCCCTCAGGAATTTGTTTGAGCCAGTTTCAAACCTTTCACCTTCGGGAATAGATTAAAAAATGTTTCCTTTCATGTGTTGAGGTGGCTGCAAACAGTTACAGTAAAAGTTAGGTACTTTGCTTCATTCTGATTCTGACGGAGAGAGTGATGCCTTGTGGATATGCCGACAGGAGAATGAGTTAGGGGGAAGTGTTTGGAAATTTACTGGTGAATGATTGAATATTTTTATCAATTCGTGTCACTCCTTGAATAAATATCTATTGGGATAAGTATCTGGGGAACTTTCCCTACTTGAAAATTGACTATTGATGATTAAGATTTTGCTAGCTCTAGTGAAAGCACTCGTAAAAATATTGATTAATTTATATTGAACAAGTCATATATCACTGATGTGATTCTTGAAGTAGGTTCTGTTTGACTACGATATTACTTAAGAATAGATTGGCATTAAAAACTAAATGACAGCCAACAAATCAATCATCTATCTGGGTGTGCATCTGGAGAGAGCTTTGAAAGAGGAAGGGAGGTGATGGCGCATTTACTTCTGATACATTTAGTGTTCATCGCCTTATAATGAAGCTCGTCCCTTAATGGCATGAAAAACTCTATAATTTATTGTTACCTGGAAATAAGTTGACAGAAAGTAATTAGGAAAATATTTTGCAGGATGGCAGAAACAAGAGCATGTGTTTGCAGTTGATGGTGGTGTTTTGAGTAGATACAAAGGACGAGACACCACCACCACCACCACCACCACCACCACCAAGATGAGTGAGGTGGCAAGGCTGGAGCGGGAGAAGCGTCGCGCCCTTAACAAGAACAACTTACGTGAGGTTGCCACCCTTTCAAATCTCCTGGGCCAGCAGCTGCAGGAAGCTGGAGATTATGAGGGAGCTCTGGCCCAGCATAAGGAAGAAGGAGCCCTGTGTGATGCCCTGGAAGACACTATTGGGCGAGCAGTCTCTCATCGGCGGTGTGGTGAAGTGTACTGTGATATGGGAGTATGGGAGAAGGCCCTCCACCATCAGCACCAACACCTCCTCCTGGCCAAGAAGGCAGAGAGCTTGGTTGAGGAGCAGCGGGCCTACGCCACTCTTGGTCGTACACACCTGCAGAGAGCTGATGACTATGCAACTAATGGACTGGAAGAAGAGAATGTCAAAGCTCTAACAGAGGCTGAGAAGGCTTTCTTGCGCTCACTCTCCACCTGTGAGCATCTGAAGGGTGCAGTGGACACTGTAGAACACTGCCAGATGCGCAGCCGCCTGTACCTGAACCTTGGGCTGGTGTTGGACCAGCGAGGAAACTCAGACAAGGCGTGTAACTTTATCAGTCAGGCACTGGAGCTGTGTGCCAATCACAGCCTTCATGAAGACAGCCAGAGGTGCCACTCAGCTCTGGGAACTATTCTCCTGAAAAAGAATCAGTACACTCAGGCACTACAGGAGGGGCAGAAGGCCTTAGTTTTATCTGCTAAGCTGCACAACAAAGCCCTGCAATGTGAAGGATACTCATTCCTGGCCCAGGTACACCTTCACAATAGTGATTTTGAAGCAGCTAAAAGGTGTTACTACAAAGCCTACAAATTAAGGCATACCAACATTGAAGATCAGGAAAGAATAAGAAATAACTTGAAACATACTGTGAGTATTTGTCAGGCTGAAGATGCTTTGATAACATTAGGAGAGTCAGAAACAGAGGAGAAAATAAAGTTTAATGAAAAGTTTGGTGATGGCTTAGCAAATCTGGGATTCTATTTTCTAGCAATTGTTTATTATCAAAGAATGCTAGAGCTATCTTTGAAGTTAGACAAAGAACCATCATTTCTTGCTCCAATATACTTATCCCTGGCTAGAACTTACTTTGACAATAAACAGTATGAAGAAGCTAAGAAATATTATATGAAGGAATATGACATTAAGATCAAAGAAGACTATGGTGAAGCATGCAAAACTCTGCTCAATGTAGGAGATGTTGTAACCAGCTTAGACGAACCCTATGCATCTACAAGTCACATTTATCAGCAGGCAAGGGAGTTGGCTGTCAAGGCTAACAATCCAAAACTTGAAGCTTTTGTAATTAATCAGCATTTATCTTTAAAAGGAATTCCTGAGTCTGAAAAAGATCAATTTAAGGAAACATTCAGTAAAATTATAAAAGATAATGACTTGGACTCTGACATAGAATTGAGTGAAGAAGATGAAGAGGAACAAAATGATATAGATCTTGATCTAGAGTATTTCTCGGACAGCAGCAATGATGCAGAAAACTTGGATAGACCACGACAGTCACGTCAGAGAAAATCATTCATGGTCAAGAGGAATGAGAAGGGGGAGACACCTCTACACAAAGCCTGTATTGCTGGTAATATTGCAATGGTTACAAAACTTTTGCAGCAAGGTCATCCTGTCAACCTGAGAGACAACTGTGGGTGGTTGCCTATTCATGAGGCTGCCAACCATGGCTTTCATGAGGTGGTGCGGGAGTTGGCAGAGGCCGGGGCTTGGATCAGTGACCGAGGGGGACAGCAGTGTGACGGCATTACACCTCTGCATGATGCCGCGTCATGTGGTAACCTGCAAGTTGTGAGGCTCCTCATGAATTTGGGTGCCTCAGTCACGGCCAAAACTGTTGAAGGAGACACCCCTCTAGAGAGTCTGGTCAAGTACAGACTCAGGTCACAAATGACAGAGAGAGATAAGCAGGAATGTATGATATTGGAGCAAGAATTTAAAGAAAAACTAAAACAAGTTGGACACAAAATTCCTAAAATTCCGGAGAACACTTCCAAGGACACGCCAGCATGCAAAACATCCAGGTCCCGAAACCAACCATTTAATTCACACAAAGAAACTTCACAGAATACAAGTTACTCAAGTTCAAAGAAAACTTCTAGATCAAGTTCATATCATAGTGGAAGATCTTTAGATGACAGTATATCTGAGTGTTCAAATATCAGAACAAATAATGATGTGGACACTTTAGGAGACATTGAAGGGGTTTCAGTGCACGGTTCCCCCACACACTCAGTAGAAGAATTATCTCTTCCTACAGAGGCAAGGGAAGAGGCTGATGATGATTCAGAGAGTTTCTATAATCCATTACTAGAAGATTTACAAGACACAAGTTCAGCCACAGGAACTTACTTGAATGCTATAGGATGTGTTGGAAGTGCTGCCCGTAGGGTAGGAATGCAAAATGCTTCCAATGGTTCCTCTATAAAGAAGGACAGGAAGGCAGCACTTCTCTCACAGGGTGATGATGTAGGGGATGACTGGCTGGATGATGATCTGGGAGTCTTTGCAAAGAAAAGAAAAAGAGCAGAGAAATTTGCATTTGAGTACAGGGAGCCAAGGAAAGAGAGAAAGATATCATCTGATCACAGTTCTCCAGCACCCTTACTAACTGTGCCCAAAAGAGTACGTCAAACTAAACTGACAGCAATCGTGCAGAAACAGTCCAGTAGGGGGATGAGTGTTTCAAATGGTGATGTGGAAGTGATTGAAGGAGAGCCTCACAACCTTGATGGTGACACAGCACCTGACACAGATGGTTCTAGGAGGGCCTCTGATAGTCACACCAGTATGGAACCCAGTAGCACAGTGGGTGGACCTCTGCGTCTAAAGGTGCGGGTGCAGGACCGCCTCCTGCTAGTTCCTGTTGCAGGTGGTGGTAATAATCGCACGGTGGCCTGGCTAGCTGAGGAAGTTACACGCAGGTACTATCAGTTGTCTGGTCTGCGTCCTCATCTTGTCCTCACTACACAGGATGGGGCTGTTCTTGATCCTAACGACCCCATAACTTTGGTGCTGCCTTCCAACCAGGCAGAGCTGGAGGCTCAAGTTAAGGGATGGGACCTACCGCCCCTCCCGGACCGTTACACAGCAGCCTGCCAGGCACTCGGCACTCCTGCCATGCCTGCCCTCCGCTCTGCCCTTCACCAGACAGAGGTCTCCACCACCCTGGACTTGAGTTGTGTTGGCAGACTCACAGCCACACACCTGCAGCCTGTGATAAGAGCCATCCAGTACCAGCATGGTCTGCGTTGTCTCAAACTAGTAAACTGTCGCCTAGGGGATGACGGCTTTACTAACCTGTTGGACGCCCTTCCATCTTTACCCTCTCTTGAGGTGCTGGACCTCACATCCTCATCACTTACCTCATCCAGTTTGTTTGAACTTACTCAAGCAATTACAACTGATAAAGTAAGACTCAGAACTTTGTGTTCAATTGATATGAGCTACAATATGTTATCTGGTGCCACGCTTATCAGTATCCATACATTACTTAGCTTACCTGCCCTCCTTGCCCTTTCATTAAAACACTGTGGAATTACCTTCGTTGGTAAACAGCACCTGTCTCCTAGTGTTGTGATGTCACCTCTCAAGACTCTAGCTCTGGATTACAATACTGTGTGTAAAGATAACCTGTCTTTCTTGTTGTCTTGTGTTCCTGGAGTCTCCACCTTAACACTGAGTGGATTGAAGACTAGCAAGGAACTACCACCTTTGAGGGAGAGTAGTGGTGTTGGTGCAGCACTTTCACAGGTACTTGGAGCTGGTGAGGAGTGTCTCCTGCAGCACCTAGACCTCAGCTTCTGCGACTTGACAGACTCAGACCTTGAAGACATCTCAGCCTATCTTTATCGGTGCTCCCATTTGTCTACAGTGAACCTAGCCCATAACCCAGCCCTCACAGCAGCCTCTGTGAGCACCTTCTTCTCAGAACTCACAACAAACATTGCTCTGCCTCTCACTGCACTCAATCTGCATGGCAATCAAGTTGTTGCCAACACTATGAAGGACCAAATCACTTCAACTCTCAAACAGAAGGCAACAACCAAGTATGCCATGACCAAGTTCTCCGTCACTGACACTGATCCTGACTCGGCTGTTGAGACCTTCTGGAAGTCACACCGTAAAAATGTTTCCATAAAGAAAATAGGAAAGGAAGTGTTTCTTTCTTGTAATGAATTGTAAATTTATTTTGTACAAAACCTTGTGGTTGATTGACTACAACTCATCTTATTGACTGTCCTTTTGGGGTTAAATAGCAAGGGACCAATTTTCCAGTGTATAATCAATATGGTTGGTTTTGTCACCTACAATTTATTTTTACCCACATTTTATACCTAAATTTTATAATCAAATTTTATTACATTGTATCTCAACTGATAAATGTTAATCAATATGAAAATAATCAAACCAATCAAAATAGATCTTTTATTGTGTTAAATATAACTAAGGAAGTAGGAACCTAACATTTCTGCTAAAAACAAACAAACACCAAAGAGTGGAAGGCCAAAACATTTACTTCATGTTCACATTGGAGATTTTATAGGAAATTTCAATAAAATCTGTTTACTATACAACTTGAAAAATTCATTGCATTTTGTATCTTTGCAAGGAAAGTACTTATAAAGGAAAAGTAAGTGATTGAAGTGTGTTGATTGTTACAGCTATGTAAGGAAAGAGGGATAGGCAGAATTTTAAAGTGGTGACTGGGCTTATGATATTTGTTATATTACTGGTTTATGCCTCTCACAAATGCCACCTTGGAAATTATATCTTTTTTTTACTTATCTTTTTATATACCACACCTGTTTCAACCCTCAGGGTGTGGCGTAGACCATTTCTGGTCTCTTAGAGAAAGCACTTGACAGACACACATGCTCACATTTCACTCACACAGGATTTCCAGCCTTCCGCTCCTGCCAGGATCACAACCCTCAGCTTACTTCCGTGCCTATTAACAGGTAGGTGAGCAGGGGTTATAGCGTTAAAGACAAACCCATTTTGTCTTCACCAGACTCAAGATTCTAACCCAGGACATCTTGGTTGTAAGCCAAGTGTGCTTATATAGAAAAGAAAAAAAATTGGGGAAATGTACTCCCCAATTGTTCTTTTAAAACTGATGTCACCTGAAATTGGCTTAAAATTTCTATGTAAAATAGATTTCTCATTGAATGTCAAATATCATAATGCTTTGAGGTACAACTCATCTTGAATAAATATTTGACATCTGTATGAATACTGAATGTTCACCTCAGCTGGTGAAACATTCTTAAAGGGACTAGAGAGGGACACCAGTGTTCTGGTTCACATCTGGGACATAAACGCATCCAAGTCTTTATCAAATTCATCCTCTAGGGCCAAGTCTTGCTCAAATTCATGTTCAACAGCTGGGTCTTGGACAGCCTCACTTTCAAGAGTCATGTCTTGGTCAAGCTCATTTTCAAATAAATCATCATCAAAAAAGTCCAGTTCTTCCTCGTCGTGGGTGGTGGGCTGTGCAGTCTGCAGCAGAAGGAATAAAATTATCATTAATCCCATCAAAATACTCCTATCTCTATTAACTAAACAAACAGTCTTTACAGGGAATCAATCTCTAAATCCAGTGTGGAACTATTCACTTACACTGATTCCACTGTCATTTTGAGATCTGGTTCCTCCTGTCCCCTCACTGGTGTTGTTGGGATGAGTTTGAGGCTCCGGAAGGCTGCCAGGTTGAATGTTATTACCGTTGTTTATTCTTTGTTGTTGTTGTATTCGTGGATCAGTGCCTTGTATATTTCTACAATATTAAAATGGACACAAGACTCATGAGGCATCGAGTGAAGATACAGTATATATAGGGATGCAGGTTTCATCACACAATTCATGGTTCACTAGTTGCCTACGCTATCAGTAAATGTGCATACAATATCCATTACATGATTTAACCATAGATGGAGAAGTGTGAAATGTACCAACAATCCACAACATATCATCCTTTATGGCAGAAAATATTGTAATAAAAATATCGCCAATTTTGTAAACTAATAATACCCGAGCTAGGTAGTTATTACATTATATAGCTTTGCTTGGTTTAATGAGAGAGTGCTATCCCTCTCATCGTAACTCAAATTAAAATTCACCTCTAAGGGAAAATTTATGGTGCACAAATATAAATATTTCAAATGATTTGAACATGATATCTAGGATTTACAGGTGGAGAATGTAATGTAGATCATATTTCAAAGTTAACTAAAGGCATATTTGCAAACTGGAATTATTTTGTTTGTACAGTATATAAATTAATCTTTTATCTTTACAACTTACTGTGGCTCATCCGTTGATCTGATAAATGTTTGAAGCAGTCATTTGATTAAAACTAATGTACACTCTTTAATCTAGTGACTGAGTAAATCTTATTGAGTCAAAACCTCTACTTACAAAGCAGCACTGAGGATGTTTGTTTGGTTATTTGCTTCCAAGAGATCCATCACTTTCCCCCCGAGGACAGTGATGTTGTGCTCATTGAGAAACAGTATCCTGCGGCACACCTTGATGCTTCCAAACACCCGAACCTGCACCACCAGCACCAGGGTCATCAAGGCAAACAATGAGTCCCCAGAATGTGATCCCACCTTATATAAAGACATGCTGTGCCTAACATGGATTTCTATTACACAGCACCAGTTAATATATTACAGGCATACCCTCACAACAGTGTAAAGAGAGTGTGTAAAGCCTGAAGGGCAGACCGTAAGGAAAGCAGCCTTACCTTTGTACCTGGACTAAGAACATTAATGTTGAGGTTGGGTATGGGCTTGTACTCCATCCCCTCCACCACCGTAGTGCCATCAGTCAACTCAAGCATCAGCATCCTATTGGCCTTCTTCTCCTGTTCCGGCTGTGGTTGTGTCATTCCATTAGTGTGTACTCCCAACAATTTGATTTTTACATAAGAACATCATAGTTTGATTTTGTTATTGCCCTATGATGAAATACATGTTTTTACTTTGGGGGAAGGGTAGTTGTACAATGCATCAACCCCAAACCTCTTTATCCCATCTCGTTCTTTCACCATTCACTCTCTTGCTTATTTACCATCCATCACTCACTTTCATTAGAACATTACAATGCCCCACTACCTCCCACCACTACCTGTTACCTTACATGACCTTTATGTACTTATTATATTATTCACTGTTTTAAGTTCATGGTACTGCTTCACAAGTGTCATGTGGAGACAAATAAAAAATACAAAGTGCTTAGAGATACGGCAGTCATACCGCGTTGTCATCTGCTATTCCTACAGCCTGTGCCTTATTATTTACCTGGTAAAGCATCTTTCAAGTTATGTTAGGTTGATAATGTTATGTTAGATTTGGTTCGGTTATATAAGATTTTTACCCAAAAGTTAGGTACATGCTGTATCTATATCCGAACACTATGAGGATACGGCTTAAGTTAGGTTATGGTTAGATTATGTTAGGTTAAGTTATTTTATGTTATGTTATGTTAGGTTTGGTTCGGTTATATAAGCTTTTTATATTTAATTGCCCGAAACCTAGGCATGTGCCGTATCTATAACCGAGCACTATGAGGATACAGCTGCCGTACCTGTAAGCTGTGCCTAAAAAATAACCTCAGTAGCATCACAAAGAAACAAGAAAAAGACTGCACATGTGTGTTCATAATCTCAAACTGAAATACGAGAACAGACTGTGTTAAAATTTTAATTACCCTACGATTCTGTGTGGCAGAAATTGTTGAATTTTCTGTGTCTACACCTTCCACTTTCAGGAGCTGTGCGTAGGCTGGTTCACTTACATCACGTACTGAGTTGACCTGAAATGCAGACTTTCATTAACTTCAACTATCTCTTCATGACTCCAATAACATTTAAAGATAAAAAACACAGGTTGATTCACAAGCCCAGTGAGTGTATATTTTCACTTAATAATGTACTATGACATCCAATAGTCATAGGATATAAAACCATAACTGTAGATTCCCCAGTCAAGCATTATGCTCTTGTGTTCCCTAGCCATGACATCACCTGTAATGTGAAGTGTCCAACAATTGTGGTGGCTGCCTCGTCTTGTACTTGAGACGGGAGGCAGCTGGCTCCCAGTTCTTTGAGGTCTGCGTGTAGCCATTCCTGGTAAACTTTACCTTGTACGAATGGAACCTAAAACAAAGATACATATATACAATACATCACCACCAGGAGGAACTCAATTATTATCACCCAATACAAGAGGGTGAACGTAAGTGATGTACAACTAGGATGGGATACAATTTATGACCCTTACGTCAAGTATTAGTATGTTGTTGAATATACGTACGTTATGCTGTGAATATTCTTCCAGCACCCAGTCAATACAGGCAGTGAGCCAGTCATCCGGGACGTGAATGTGCCTGTTAATGAGATACCTCCTGACGGGTGGCAAGATCTGCATCATGCATACCTTAAATAACACTGTCCTAAGGCACTACTACACCGCGGCTACGGCTCCTTCACCTTCAAGATCACACTGCCTCTCCCTGCCCTGTGTTCTGTTGTGTTGCGTCCTCTTACACTTCCTGACCTGTCCGCCTGTGTTATGTTGAGTTGTGTTGTGTTACTTCCTCAAGTTCCCGCCAAAAAGTTTAACACAAATGTAAACAACAGTAGTGCCAAATGTCACTACAAAACTTGCTACTTAGTACTTACCTGTTAGATTACTTAGATATGATTTTTCAATAACAAACCTATTCTTCATATCATATTACAGTACTTTAATTTTTATTTATTTATTTGATGATTTAGTGTAGTAAATGAAGTTCCGTAATTTCTGCTAAAGATTGGGATCTAGCAAAATAAAAAACTTGACAACTGTGTTTGATAATAGACTTGATGAGTTTTCATTATTTATTTTATCATAATATCAAAAAGGCACCGAACACAGTAATACATACAAAACGAAGCTGCTAATGTATACACCAACAAAAGTATCTATCTATTTATATATCACCTTCTGTATCATTACTAAAACTGAAGCATACAATTACTTCAAACAAAAGTGTTGATGTCTACTGAAAAAAAAGCGATGTGTGTTATCTTATTACTTTATATTCCTTGATCAGCGTACATGAATACTAATGTTACATTACAACCGCTAACTCAACTTGCAACAATAGGTTATGCTTAGTATCATATACATTGAATAAAAAAATAAATAAATAAATAAAAAATAACGCGAACTAGCAGTAGCAGGTGACATATCTATCATGTTATCGTTATCAGTAAGTGCGATGTGCCATTCAATGCCTCTATCTTCACTGCAGGAAATATATGACAATTCGCCCAGATTGATTAAATGACTTCTAGATGATGTGATGATGTCTGGCACTTACTTAATTATCATTAATCTATTCACTCAGCTTTATTTACTCAACTATTCCAACTTAGGCGAATGTTGCTTATAGTTATCTTATCATATAGGCCTGAGGTGGGGTTACGTGGTAATGATATAATTAATACTATAATGCCCCAAGAGACAGAGGATCATGTATTTACCTAGTTCTGAAGTAGGTCCCGCAGAGGGCAGCTCTAGGGCAGCATAATGTGCGAGGGTTGTGCGGGGGATTCAAGGGGCTTGGGTAGGATTAGGATAATGGTTAGGATAAAAGTAGGGATTCGGATTAGGTAAGGGGACAAAATTTGGATTATGATTATGAAGGATTGTAGTATTGTGTGTATTGTACGAGTGTCCTTCCTCTGCATCTTTAATACTGAGGATGTAAAGGTAAGCTTCTCAGGACCATTGTGATGCTTCCTTATTATTATGATTGTTACTATTATTATTATTATTACCTTTGATAAGCAGGTGGGCGGCTGTGATGACTCCATTGATGATAGGTAGGAGATACGGGAAAGTTGTCAATGTTGTATTTTCTCATTTGAACTGTCAAGTTGTGTATTATATATGTATTTTATGTTCTATGTTCTTGGTGTTGTTTAGAGCTGCATTATATTCTATGTAGTACCTAAAATTATATGGATTGATTTATCTTTAGGTCAGTAATGTAATTGTGATTGAGCAAAGTTATCTGTGAGTGTTATTCTACACAAACATATTTTCAGATTAAAGCTACAGAAATATTTAAAAGTAGATAAACATACACCTATTCCCTATAAATGAGGTATTAATAAAGCGTTGCATCGCGTCAACACAGTATTACCGTTTAGGCTCGTGAGTGTGTGTGTGTGTTGTGCCAGCCCGGCGGCGTCTTACAGCCCGGCGAGACCGTGGACACCATCACCCCAGCCTGCACCAGCCCCTCACCCTCACTCTCCAGGGGCACCATGACCATGGCATACCCGAGCCAACCTCCCCCGCGTGGGAGACCGCCCCCCAACCCAGCACAGATTCAGAAGGTGGGGTGTTGGGAGTTGACTGTTGACTGTTGAGTAGCACATTGTGTTGCACCCAAAATGCCTCACGCAACACTTCATTTGGTATCTTACAGCACGACCATGTGTCTTAGTGAAGCTTACATCTGGATAAAGTATACTAGGCTGTAACAGAACGTTAGGGATGAATGAGGTGAATTGCATTTATAGACCATGAAAGGTGAAGCTTGACTGATGTTTGTGTTTCTGTTTCAGCTTTTGGATGAGAACTCACAACTGATCAAGACCATAACAGAGTATCAGAGTCAAGGAAAACCACAGGAATGCTTCCAGTAAGTTTTTCTCATACGTAGACGTACACCAACCTAGGCTAATTTGGAAAAAAATATTAATATAATTTTTGTAATATCATACATTATTTCTAGTCTATAGACACAGTAAGCCTGTAAGGAAGAATGATTAAGCATGTTCCTTAAACATTATACTTTATCATCACAACTCAGTGTGTTAGAAGAGGAGTATATCATGAGGATAGAGTGTTGATTGTGGAGGGTGAAAGGGGATTTCATAAGCTGGTATATGTGTTGAATGCTGTGTGAAAAAGAAGGAAGTTGAGGCTCATAATCATCATCATCAGCCTCTATGAGTCTATTCCAGAACAAAGGCCTCCCCCAACCTTCTCCACTCACCTATATTACCTGCCTGTATACTCCAATTTACTCCAGCATAACTTTTTATCTCATTTCTCCATCTAGTTCTCTGTCTGGCTTGCTCTTTTACCATCGCTGTTACTCTTAACAGTCCATTACTTGATGTGTCCTGCCCTTGTTCAATTTTGGTCAGCTCCCTATTTCTTGTTGCTTTTTTCCTATCTCTTTATATGTTATACCAAGCATTATTCTCTCCATTCCCTTTGTTCCAGGGCTTTCGTTAGACTCAGGTTTCAGATCCATATGTTAGGACTGGTAGAATGCACTGGTTATATACCTTTCTCTTCACCAATAGTGGGAGATTACTTTTCATAACATTGAGTTGTCTACCAGAATCACTCTACCTCATCTCTATTCTTCTTTTGATTTAATTTTTATGATGCCTTTCTATATTGGTATTTTATCATTGACCTTGTTTAGCTTTAAAGTGGTATTGCTTTCCTTATAGAAGTCTTCCAATATCTTGACATATATTTCTTCTACCCCTTGTCTCCAAGTGCTTTCATAACTACTGAACTTTTCACTTGAGTCAAAGGCTTTTTCATAGTCCATGAAAGCCATGCATAGCGAGCAGCTTAGTGTATTCTGTATATTTTCACATACAGTATGCTTGCCTTATACAGGCCTCCACCATGCATGTGTGTGAATGATTTCCATACCTATAAACCCTTCATGCATGACTTGATCCCATAGAAAATGCAAAGCAGAGGCAAAGAGTGGGCTGAATCCTGTATTGTCCCTCTAATCGAATGAAAGAATACAGTTTCATGCAATTCCAAAGCTGCTTCTGAAATCTTCATAAAATCTTTCTACATCCTCGGCATCATACACTGATGTTGGTGTGTAAACCTGTATGATTTTAATTTTGTATCTGTTTAATTTGACTTGATTATTAAGCCTGCTACTCGCTCACTCAAACTATAAAAATTGTCAATATTTCCTGCTAGTTCCTTGTTCACTAGGAAACTTACTCCTTGTTCTTTCTTGTCTTCTTATCCTTTGTCCATTCTTCAGCTGTAGGAATTCCTCTTCAGCTCTTCTAACCTCACTTGTGCCTACAATATCCAATTGATGCCTTCTACTTCTCTGAATAACACTTCTAGACTACCTGATGGGGGAAGGAGAATGGATGGTGAAGGTAATGAAAGTGTATAACAAATAGGATATGTCTAGTAGAGGTGAAGGAATGGAATCTGGAGTGAGTGAAACGGTCAAAAGCAGCAGCAGCGTGAAATATTTTGGACACGTGAAAATAATACCTTGGCGTGACATGACGAAAGAGTGTATGTGACTAAGGTGGAGGGGGTGGGTGGTGTTCTGCTGTGGCCATCACCTCGGGGGGAGCTCACTAGATATATTGTTATGATGGTGGAAGTGTAGTGGTTCCTATAGTACGTTAGTCTATATTATGTGGTGTTGATCTTGACAGTTGTTGGGTGTGGCTTTTCAGGTCTTTCTTGTACTATTGTGTAATGTGAATCTTATAGTCTTGTGTACCCTTTATTTCGATTCTTCCTAGAGTTCTTGTTTCTCATATAACAAGGAGGTGTTTTTGTTTAGTATTTTCTAGTTATATTGTTACTTAGGTGTGTTTAGTTCTCATATGAATTAAGTGATACATTGGCCAAGGCTGTGGCATCTCTTACACATCCATTCTCACTTGATCTCTGTACAAGTATCTTTATATATACGAACCAGTAAGTAAGGTTAGCTACTGCAGGAGCCAGCAGCACTTTATTATTGTGCCTGGTGAGGGTTGTTTAGGCAGTGGAAGGTAATGTGTAATTGCATTTTTAGTCTCCGTCTCACTGTCAGGATTGATTGCCTTGCGTCTAGTATTGTTTAACATCTACTGACAGAGCTTTCCATCCAGTTTCAGAGACCATAACTGCTGCCATCCTCAGCAATTTATTACCTCTCCATAATCTTACTTGCACTTGGACTTGGATCTTGATTTTCACCACCCACACAGGAGCAAAGAGGAAGGCGGTGGAGAGATGTGTTTCTCTCTCTCTCTCTCTCTCTCATATATAGAAGCACATGCAGGAACCTCATCAGCCACCCTGCTTGAAGTTTTGTGGTGTATCCATTATTTGTATATTTCAACAGGTACCAGCAGTCTCTTCACCGCAACCTGATGTATTTGGCGTCGATGGCGGACACCTCGCAGAATATGGCTCAGTTTCTTCCGGTAAGAGATATTAAGTTTGTTTACAAGAGTTTCTTCCTGCGCATCCTACCATGGCACTCTAATGATATAGCTGCCATTCCTCTTCCACATCACACACACACACACACACACACACACTACTTCCACTCATCTACGATCATTTCCAATTATTCCACCATTTTCTCCTTTTTGTTCATCTCGCTCATTTCCAGAACTCTCTTTGCCTCTTTCACTTGTCTAGTCTTCACCCACCTCATCCTTACCATCAGCTTTCTCTTTCCCTTTCCCTCTAAAAACTCTCACATCCAACATCAACAGTTATATGATGTTCCTCGACACAACTACTCAGTCCATCATTGCTCTACCCACAACCCTTCCCTTGTCTTACCTCATCCTTGTGTACATCTTTCTTTTTGAACGAGGTGAGGTGTATCCACGCACCATGTCTTTCTATCTTATGTATGGTCCTATCATTCTTTCGTCATTTTTATTTTTCCCCAAGTACACCGTGCCTACCAACATGAGTGCTTCAATCTCCTAAAAACACAATACTCATATTCATTCCAAAACTCTGCAGTTATCCAAATCATTTCCAAAGACCTCCTCCCTTTCTGTTTCATCCTTATCACTACCAGGACTACATACACAGGAACACACAAACACCCACAACTCATGTCCAAGCTTTACTTTCACTCCCATTACCCTTGATGACACTCCCTTCCATTCCACCACACACTGTCTTGCTGCCAGCCCACTCCTTCCCTTGTTCATATCCTTACACTCACACTCGCCTTTCAGTTTAGTTTCACTCAATGCCAACACATCCAACTTTTGCTCCACAAACATTCGTCCAACCACCTTCTTATCCTCAAGTGTACTACACACGTTCAGAGACCCAATCTTAAGGGTTTATGGAGACATTACTCTCCCCTTCCCCTCTGCACCTTGTATTTTCATTGGAGAGTCTACAGAGGAGTGTTCCTGGACCTCTGGCTCCTGGCCCTTGTCGCCTTTTACGAATTGCAGGGAGTACCGTGGTAGTATTCTTGCAGCATGTACAAACTAAACTACAACTACTATTATTTAAGGACCTATTGCATGTATGTACATAGGTCATTGTATAAAGATTAATGTTTAACCTGAGTGCTGCAGAAAATGCATCTGAAATTGCAGTTTTGGGCTTGTTGCCAACTGTGGAAAGTGTTGCCACCTACTCCAGTATAGTTTATAAACAAAACAACGTTAATGGTATGTAACACAAATTTTAACTTATTTATTGTTCAGATTATATACACTGATACTTAATTTTTGTCATGGCATATTAAAAGTATGTTGTAGCATTGCAATTACTTACTGAATGTGTAATGCCATTGAAATTACTTGTCAAGGTGTACTTACCTAGTAGTGAGGTAACATTATATGAAAGGCAGGTTTGAGTTGCAGCCTCAGCCAGTCACATACCTTCGTCTTGGAGGGTGGCATATAGGGATTTTTCATAGGAGTTTTGAGCAGAACAAGTGCAGTCATTGAAGTACAGTATTGTGTATATGTAATAAGGTTGCATCTATCTATATAACAAACTAATATCCTCCATAAAGTGGTTAGCCAAGATGAAACATTTAGGGTTCCGGGTCACATTACTTCCCTAACTTCTTCCCCATTTCATGCCCAGTCTTTTTAAAGGAGAAGACAGGGGAAGGGCTTCCCAGACCTGGCTCCCTCCCTTCTGGTCACCTATGTATAGGATTTGCAGTTACAGGGGTATTTTTGAAGCTATAATTGCTTCGGTTTCTACTAAAGTTGTATTGCTTTCGCACACCATTGTAAAGTAACAGATCTGGGGCTGTCTATGGTATGGTGGTTGCGGGAACTTCAAGCTCCTTGTAATTTTGGCTGAACTAAAAGTGCCGAACCATCATTAGCTGGAAAATCAGTGATATACCTGTACTGCTCACCTATTTTTTCAGGAGCCTTCCTCTTACATCCAGAGTATCTACTTTATTTCTGTAGATTTTTGTTTGCCCTTGGCTGGTACCCTTTTCATGTTAAAAAAAAATCATCATCATCATCATCATCATCCTTGTCATTTCCTTCTCAACAAGTGACCAAGCTGCTTCAAAATGGTGTTTTTAGGTATGATTTCGTGTCACATTTTTATGCTTGTGTATTGAATCACACTATCCACATTACAGCCTCCACAAATGCCTCCTGGCCAGCAAGGACAAGGTGGGGAGGGGTCACAGGGTGGTCCGCCGAGTCAGGGTCCTCCTGGCCCTCACCCACCACCAGGAGCATACCCAGGACAACAGCCAACACCATACAGGCCTCCAGGACCACCAGGACCTCCAGGCATGAGTGGAGGACCACCTGGGCCCGGGGTGCCAGGATTTAGGATGCCATATGGCCAGATACCTCATTCCCAGGGGCCGTACCCACAACCCTATCCTCCACAAGGCCAACAAGTAAGTGCATAGTGTTCTTTAAACCATAATCACAATTGGTTGCAACTACCAAGGTTCCTCCACTTCTAACATACCGATCACAAACCTGGAACTTATCAGTGTCCTGGAACAAGAAACCATGAGTGTCCAAAGGGGAATGGAGAGAACAATGCTGAGTATAACATCAGTGGATAAGAAGAGAGCACCATGGATGAGACATCAGACTCAAGTTGAAGATATCTTGACTACAATTTTAAGAATAAAATGGATACAGGCAGGACATGACATGCACCGAACAGATGGACAAATAAACTGTGTGTGTGTGTGTGTATGTATGTATGTAGATGTGTGTGTGTGTGTGTAGATGTATATATATGAGTATGTTAGAGTCACTTGGTTGGTCATCATTGGCCTCCACTATCAAGTCCAGTCTAGTTGTAACATACAGGAAAAGAGCTTTGCTCGTACTGTCCCGTCTCCAAATCTATTATTATCCAGTCAAACAGCGTCTTCATCCATGATGAGTCATCAGTCTTTGAGTCACCACTGCAACGAATATGTTGCTTGTAAGCTGTCTATCTAAGATGGAATCTGTTTATTGCTCAATACACATCTTCCGACTTGTCATAAACGATGCTATTCTCTCAGAAGTGTGTGAAACACCTGTTGGCTCCACACTTCAACCACTGTAAAACCAGCACGGAATTCAAAGCTATTCCATCTCAACTGAAAATGAAAATGGAGAGGCATCATGATCACTACTGTTGTGAAGGTGGCTCCAACTCATTGTAACGGTGCCTACCTCATGCTCACCCATCTACTAAACCCGGGCAGCTACATCTTACTGATCATGATGAGCTGCCAAATGTGTCTTCCAGTGAGTGGCAAATCCTTGAACAATTTGTCACCACTTTGCAGCCCTTCTTCCACCTCACTGTTAACATGAGTGCTGAGTTATGCCATTTTTCAATGCCAACAGGAGTTACAATAAGCACACTGGTGAGATCCATTGACAAGGTTTGTGACGAAGGCATCCAGTTGACCAAGTGGTGGCTCCTGTCTGTGCTTCCAGATAGATTCTTCATTGCTTCTGGTCTCAATATCATGAGGTCTCCAGTATATGTTCGACCAACAGCGCTGGAGCCGCTTAATTCCTGAACAACAGAGCATATGAGCTGCTTGAGTACACCAATCTTCACACCGCACACTGTACACCGTGAAGGAAACGGTGCATCTTGGTCATGCCAGTGACAGTACCTGGAGGTGGGGAGGAGGACTTCATGGCTTGTTTTCAGAAGATTGCCAGCTCGTATGAGACAGATGCTCCACTGAACTCCAATGATTAATACCCAGAAAGACGTTGCAGCTGAGTGGGTCAGTGAAGTCAAGGTTCCGCTGCTGGGATGTGACAACTATCCCCGGCAATACTGGAAGCAGCAGCAGAAGTTTCTGCTGCTGAAACAGCTGGCTACCAAATACTCTGCACGCCTGCATCATCAATGTACTCAGAGCATCTTTTCTCAAAATGCGGCAACATTTTCATGAAGCGCATGAGACTGCTGCCAAAAAGAGATGTGCTATTGTAATACTCACCATGATGGTCAGTTCTCTTGATGAATGTCAGAAAGTGCTGAATCATCTTGTGGATCATGATTCATCCCTTTTGCTTTTAAATAAAGAATTAAGAATTGTTCTGTCATAAATACACTAGTTTCTTTTAATAAAATAGTGATAAAATTTTATCTATCTTAGGCTTAGGACTTTACAAGCTATTTATCACTTTTTATTTGTTCTTGCAATTATCTATCTTGTCTATCCGGCCAGATACTAATCATACTAGATAACAATCCTGTAGAGGATCGAGTGCAAATGACGCTGGAATTTATGATTATGATAGAGTGAATCTGCCACAATTCTGGCCAGAAATATAAAGGGTGTAAGAATATAGCACTTTTGAGATACTATTCATCTTCTAAAGCACAAAAGCAAACATAGTTGAACAAGGGCTTCCTAGTTTTACAAATAAAGTGTATAGTTATTTAGATGTAAGATTTTATATGGTTGAAACAAATTCCTACCCACATTATGATATTATATTTACAGTATGGGCAGAGTGGATATCCACCTACTTCAACTGGACCACAAAGCTACCCAGGCAGCTCCTCCACACCTCCTGCCCCCGGTGCTAAGGGTTATGGCACCCCACCACCACCCTCCTCCACACCAGGTTATCCTCAGTGTCCTCCAGGACCTCTAACTTCACAAGCTCAAGGGCCTGCACCACCTGCCAATCAACCGGACTTCAGCCAGGCATCACAGCAGTATCCTGGCAATCCATCCACCTTCACAACTAGTACCCCAGTTCCATCATCAACTCCTTGCACTTATTCTTCGCCAAGCTCTCAATACCCAGGCAGTGGACCGACTTCACAACCCTACCAGATGCCGCCCTCATCTGGTCCTCCAATTTCATCTACAGCCACAATGTCAGGTCCCCCTCCGCAGTCCACCCCCACTCCCCCTATATCCTCTGTCCCAGGTGGACCGCCTCCTATGACCACTTCTTCAGGACCCTCTGTGTCCCCCGCCATGTATGCTGGAGGGCATTCTCGGCCACCCACGCCACAGCAGCCCCAGGCACCACCTCCAACACCATCAGGCCCACATCCTGCTTCTCAGCCTCCACCACAGTCTCAACCCCAGCCTCCATCCCAGCCTCAACCCCCACCCCAACCCCAGCCTCAGCCTCAACCCCAACCCCCGTCACATCCCCAGCCCCCATCACACCCCCAGCCCCCGTCACACCCCCAGCCCCCATCACACCCCCAGCCTCCATCACACCCCCAGCCCCCATCACACCCCCAGCCCCCATCACATCCCCAACCTCCATCACACCCCCAGCCCCCATCACACCCCCAACCTCCATCACACCCCCAACCTCCATCTCAGGCTCAGCCTCCAACTCAGCCCCAGCCCCAACCACAGCCTCAACCGCAACCACCACCACAGGCCCAGCCACAGCCCCAATCCCAACCTCAGCCACCACAGTCTCAGCCTCAGCCCCCATCTCAGCCCCAGCCCCAGCAGCCACCTCAACAGACCAGCTCACCTAATCCCCCTCCCACACAATCTGTTCCCTCATCTACACCTCCAACTCCTCAGAGTTATCCTGGCACTCCACCCCCACCTGTCTCCCAGCCTGGCCCTCCTACCCAGGCTCCTCCCCCACCCCAACAAGCTCCGTCCCCCTACCCGCCCACCTCACAACAGTACCCGGTCACTGGAGCCCAGGCGTACCACCAACCCTATCCCCCAAGTCAATACCCACCAGGTTCACAAGGAGGTTACCCTCCCCCTGGCCAGTACCCGGGGGGGCAGCCATATCCTCAGCCATATGGCTCATACCCACCACCTCCAGGAAGCCACCCTGCGTATGGAGGACCCATACCCAATGCTCAGCCTGGTTATCAACACCCATCAGGTCCTGCCTATGGACAGGCCTATCCTCCTCCCCCTGGGAGTCAGTATGCACAGTACAGGCCAGCCCCAGGCCAGGGTCCGCCTCAAGGCCAGTACCCAGGATACGACCAGAGTCGTTATCCCAGTTATCAGCCACCACCGCCCCCTTCTGGGCCTCCCTCGGCTCCTCATTAAGCCAACTTTGTCTTGTAAATACAAGCTGCAAAAAATAATTTATTACACATTCTTTTTATATGGAATGTTTTATCTTTTCAATGTTTCAAAATGCACAAACTGCTGAATAATTGCTAGATTTTATATCTTTATCTATTCCTTAGCTAAGACATAATTATAAAATTATCATTAAAATAAGGGCATCTATAAAATGAGGGGCATAAGTAAGTGACGTACATCATCAGTTGTTCATGTAACGCTATCATATTCATACTTTGCTAATCTTTGAAGGTTGTATACAGATTACAGAGGATAGATGTGAATTCAGTATATTCCATGAAGGTGTAGTGTATAAATGTAAACAAGTTTACACGCTGGTGCTGCCTTGACAGGAATAGTGAAGCAGACGTAATGAAGTGGTAGGCTGTCACCCTTTGTTTTAAGATTGAAAATAAGTGTTTATGCTGTATAGTGGACATCGCTGTATATGTGTATACTTAATTACCTGAGACGACTGTGTTTGTATTTACAAAAATAGCATTCTCATTACTGTGCATGTATGATAGCTAATTAAGTTAAAAGAAAAAAAAGCTACCTGTTAAGATTACATGATATTTTTTAAATTTTAAATATTATTTTTGCTTGTAGTTAAATTAACATTTCTACTTAAGTATAAAAGTTATTGACAGTGAAAGCAATTATTAATGAAAAATATGACAAATTCTTGATTGGAAAGTGAAAACTTTAAATTTAATCCATTTTTAAATATAATACTTGTGACCCACTTGTTGTGTATTGCTCAACTAGTCATGCTTGCTTCAGCAGGATCATAATTGCTTTGTTTCTGTCTTTTGAAAATTTATACTTGGAGGGAATGTTGAAGTCTGTATAATATACATGCTTTATGTCTATATACACATGTATGAAAAGAACCTGTGTATATTTTGATAAGAGGTGCAAGTATTTGTAATAAAAGTACAAATATTTGCAACAAATTTTAGTGATGCGTACCTGTGGTTCAAAATATACCCTAACCCTCGCTAAGTTGGAATTTGTTTTGTAATGGCTAGCAAATATTCATATAAAAACTCAAGTTTTGAAATAATAAAGAAATTAAGTCGTAAATTGAAATCCAGTGACCTTAATAAGTCAGGTGCAAAATATTGGCCAAGTTGTAAATTTTCTGAAATGCTGAGTTGAAAGAGTTCTTTCTACCTTTCTAAAGGAGATCTAAATTCTCTTCCACACAAGGGGTCGTGGATGGTGTTGGTGCATTGAGTGCAACATTAGTCATGCCATGCATCATCAGTTACTATTAAGCTTCAATGAACATGAATGACAACACAGCAATGCAGGAGACCATTTTGTTGAGCATTTTGGAGCCTTCGTGTAAAAATAAATGTCAAGGAAGAAGGAACATTTAGTGTAAGCAATGGGTATCAGGCAGATGATGGTGCAGAGTGGCAGACTTCCTTTCAATGACAAATGAACTATTAGTGTGCTATGTCTTGCACTCCAACCATCAAATGGCTGCTGCCTCAATTCAACAAAAGTGTGCTGCACAAGCTGTCAGTCACTATATCCCACGCTGTATTACCAAACGTGGGATATGGTGACCATGAGAGTTTGTGCAGCGAGCTTTTGCCGAATCCAGGCAACGGGCATTTGATGGTTAGAGCACAGGACAGAACACGAAAGTAACAGTTCATTTCTCACTGAGAGAGGAAGTCTGCCGCTCTCCCCCATCACCATGGCTGACGACTGTGCATTATATATTTCTTCTCTTTCTTGACATAATCTTTCTTTTTGCATTGCACAGTCCTATAATGCTCCACAAAATGGTGTCTTGCATTGCTGCTATGTCATCATTCATGTTTTCCTTCCTGTAGCTCAACAGCAGTGGCACCCACTGTCTAAGAGTGCAGGTTATCACCCCTAGTGTGGACACAGCTATCATCAAGCGATAGTATGCTGCTGAGAAACACACTATGATCACGTCATTCTTGAAGCCCAAGCCAGTAGCCAAGGAACCTTAACTCTACATCAACAGTGAGTCTCGGTGCAGCTTCTTCACCTCTGGCTCCTATAACTTGCCTACTTAGATTCAGAATAGTTTGAAAAATAGTGTACATACAAAGCCTCCCTCTGCTGACAATACACATCTGCTGCATCAAATATAGGAAGTGATTTATTTTCCATTTATTGTATGTAGGTGACATTTCAGATAAGTCACAATACAGGTAACTCGTTTAACATGAGTTTAAAGTAAGTGTTTTTGGTTTAACACAATTTTAAAAAGCCAGTATTTTTGCTTTAATTATAAGTTTTCTTTAGATTAAAGTGATGCGATCCAAATCAAAATAAGTTTGTCTATTATCATTGCACTTATTCTGTTAGGTACAATGCCATGTCTTACTTAACTCAAAGTCTTAGTCATCTAAATGCATAGTGTCTCATGAAAAAGGAAAAGATTTTACATGTATATACACTATATGTGAAAATTATGTTTACATTGCACATTTTGAATATTTGAACACTCCAAGAGTACTATACTCACGTAAAACAAGTTAACTGTATTCCATAAGTTGAAGGCCTGGAACCCCTATTGTTTCAACTTTGTGAAGGTTTACTGTAAATATAAATTGATGACAAATGAAGGAGAGCCACGTACAAAATGTAAATGGGTAAAACTTTGTGTATATTGCCACAAAGTGCACCATAATGTTAAATTAGATTGTGTGCTTTTGTAAAATGCTAATACTCATAGTTTTGTGAAAATATCATATGCATGAGCATGTGTTGAACTATTTGATGTTATCAGAACATGAAGAAATAAGCAAGGATAATTGTTCATCCATTTTCTTCAAAAGAGAACAGGTCTCACCCTTTGTTGAGAGCTTACTATGAACTCAGTATGCAGTTGAATCTAATTTTTTTAAAGTAAATTTACCAATTTATCATATTCATGTTAATTTATATGTCCTCAAATTTAAATATATTAATTTCCTTGCTGTTTTCTTTCAGTTTGTAACAACATCTTTAGAGTATGTATACAAGATTGTTGATGTCCAATGTGTTACTGTTGTTGCCATTTATTCCACACTTGCTTTCCATAGTCACTACACAAAATGCATCAAGTGAGTATGGGAAGCAATGGTGAAACTATGGTGGCACCAAAGTAATTAAACAGAGTTGATGACAAATATATTCTTATTATTCAAAGCTCCTTGCATGAGAAACTTAAGGTATTACAAATTCCAGAATTGTAATTATAATGATCAAAACACATTGGTGCTCGACATCAATGGTCATATGGCACTATGAGAAGGATGGTTGATAGGCAATGGTTTATCAAGATGGTCAAATCAAATGGAGGATGTGTGTTCAATGGAGGAAAGATATTAAGTTGTCAAGAGAGGAATGTAGTGATTCTGCAAGAACATTTTGAAGGCTTGGGTAGAGGTCAGGTGAGGAAAAGTTGCTATTTGAGTACCAGTGTCGTAGGGACAGATCAAAAGGACGTAGAGAACTGATAGTGAATTAACAGTTCAGATAGAGGAAGTGTGACATGCCTAAGTGAGGAGTTCATGATAATGAAGACCAATAAGTTCCAGGCATTGAATGTTATATGGCATGGTAAGCAAAAAGGCAAACAGCAGAGCAAGGAAAGAAAAATTTTAAATACACGAACGCTCCAGTAACACAATACTCTTCTAAATCAAGTTATCTGTACAACAACCACACACATCACCATTACCAAAGCTACCAGTAAATTAAGTGTATTAAAAACACACCAGTACTTTTATCAAAAACAAACCTTCAATGCTATTCAAACATAACTGCTAAGAACTATGATCCAAGCTGAACCTAAGTTATATAAAAAATACAAATTATAGACCAAAAATTCAGAATAAAGGCCTAAGATTATTCACATGCATCAAATAGAATAACTCCATAACAATGTAATATACTCACCATTGAAGATCGATTGGACATTGGAGAAACAAAATTCAATGCATCATCCTACAGTCCAAATCATTCATACAGTAACTTTCAATTCATACAAGTGAGGCTGGTCCCAGGGGTTAAAAGAAAAAAATTAAATTGCCACTCCCAGAAAGTAAACTCAACTCTCGATTCAACGGATTTCGGATTTAACGGACTCCATATACTACCAGTCAGGCAGATCGGATAAAAAAAATCCACTGCTTGAAACATCTGTCCACTAAACAATATATTTTCTAATGATGTATGATATCTAAAGGTGATTAAAGAATCCCCCCGAACTAGGCATCTATAGACCATATAGTTCTGCTAGGGTTAACGAGAGTGCTACCCCTCTCATCAAGAAACTGCCT
>JAPQNM010000004.1:4927687-4955187 GCA_029783475.1 Metacarcinus magister | reverse complement strand
GACTCAACTGCACTTGATTTTGACCCTGAAGTCCTGTTGTGGCTTATGTTTTCATCATAAATATAACTGTCTTGAGAATGTTCCCCTATTCCCTCAGGTGAAAATTTGCTCCTTTTACATTCACGTCTTCCCCTTGAAAACAGCCTCTCTTCTTGATGACCTGTCCCCTCTGGAGAATACATTATCTCTTCTTCACAATACTCAACACTTCTCCTTGGGAAATAACCTCTTCCACGCTGATATCCACTTCCTCTTGGAGAAAAACTCTCTTGATGAAATTTCTCTTCCTTCCTTGAGAACTTCCGAGGCTGATAATTACCTCTCCTCTTTGATGCTTGGCCCCGGAGTTGGTGATATTCATCCTCTGAGCATGGCATTTCTCTTTGTTTGGATCCTCTTCCTCCAGTGTTGTGATGTTCAGCTCGAGAGATGCCGCCCCTCTTTTTATTAACTCCATGGCCTTTCTTTTTCCACTTTTTCCAACCTTGTTTATTCTTACTTGAAAATTTCTTAGCGTTACTCGAGAAACCTTGTTTACCGCCCCTTGAATGCAATGAATGATAATCAGTCTCATCTTCACTACTGATGGAATCATAATTATTGATGACTCTAGAGCATGTAGCTTCACTTTGTGGGTTATTACTATTGGATACATTTTGCCTTATGCTTGAAAGAAACTCATCAATGTCCTGTTCCATTTTTCTGAATTCCTCCTCACTTTCATCTGCAGGTAAAGCATCTTCATCCATTGTGAAATAATGCAATTTAAATGATTAATACGAGTAAATGATTGGTATACTTAGCATTCAAATATTTTCTTTTTTCACAAGAAAATATGGTAAGACACTGTTTAAAGGTTCTCAGATACTCTCAGAACATTTGGAAATCTTCCTTGATGACTCTTCCAATCGTCATCAAACGTGATGTAGTTATCAACTTGCAAACTGTTGCTTACAATCTGAAAGTAAAAAAATTGTAAATAATATCAAGCACTATAAATTAATTGTAACAGAATCAAATTAATCTAATGAATTTACTATGAAAACATATCTTATTCAGCAACATCACACATCATTACCAGACACGTGCACGCACACACGCACACACGCACACACACACACACACATAGAACTGTGGATGTATGGAATGGACTGAGAGAGGAGATTGTTGAGGCAGCCAGCATACATGATTTTAAGAACAAGTTGGATAAATATAGATATGGAGACAGGACATAATGACCCCTGCTCGAACCCTGTAAAATACAACTAGGTAAATACACACACACACACACATGAATTACTAAGAAAGAGGAGTAATAACAGATAAACAATTTGGATTCAGAAAAGGATAGTCATGCATCACCAATGTATTAGTTTTACTCAAGAGTGATCGATATAACAGAAGAACGAGATGGATCAGAGGATTGCATATATTGAAACTTAAAACAGGCATTTGATAAGGTTTTGCACAAGAGATTACTATGGAAGTTGGGAAGGCATTGGAAGACTGAAGGGAATATTTAAGAAGTATAGGTACTTGGAATGAACTGAAAGAAGGTGAAAATGGCAAACAATGTACAACAACTGAAGGAAAAACTGGACAAATATAGATATGGAGACAGGACCTGTATACAACTACCATATATCTCGTTAAATAAGACAAGTCGACCCCCAAGTTTCATGGTTTTTGCTCATATCAGTGGTAAAGACGACTCCCAAACTACCACACCATCTGTGGTGAAGTTTAGCTGAATACTTAATCAAAAATATTCAGTATTCATGGATTAAGGGGCAACTAACCTAAATTTGGTTGAATTTCGTGTTATCTACCTTTCTTTTTGCATTTCCTGTTGAAGGTTTACACTGTAGCGGAGCATACCAGCGCCATCAATTGTTACACAACACCACATTTGTATTGCTACTTTTTTTTTTTGTGGTTTATCAATTTTGTAAAATTTGAATTGCCTAATCAAAACTTATATCTCAATAATTCAATCAGTCGAATTGTAGGAAGGTGTACGTGTTTCATCATGTTATATTTTTCTGTTACTGGCAGTGCCATGCATGGGTTGCTTTTCACTGAAGGTCACGCGTAAACACCAAACAACCGAGATGGAGATATACCATTACAATAAATTATCTGTAATCGTTTGCATTGTTGGTATGTTATCAGTGAAGCATTTAATAAGGTAAATACAATATGTAGGCCATCGTCTGTAGTGGTAGTTGGTAGCTTAACCAATGATTTTTTTACATACTGTACGTGTGGTGGTGTGTTGACTGAGGTGGTGGGCGTGGACGGTAGGTTTAAAGACCCCTATTTTTGTATCAGGTATACAGTATATGACGACCCCTGGTTTTGGGTATGTTTTTTGATGATTCAAGTGTAATGTTATACACCGAGATATACGGTAGGTAAATACAGCTAGGTAAATACACACACAGAAAGGCTAAAGGCAGATAGTACAGTATGTGAGGATGCACTTTTACAGGACTAGGTGAAGAAGAAATGCAAGTGAATATACAATAAGTTAGAGAGCAATTGAAAAGTCAAGATTTCGAAAAAGCCCCTAGACCACCAGATGATGTATCAAATTGGATAATGAGAGAATGTACGTAGTAAACAACCACCAGGGAAGATACACGATATTATTGTGAGTTCATTTAAAGAGAGTAAACAGCCTCTTGATTGCATGTTCTAATGCTAATAACCACATCATAATTATAACAAAGTGCTTAGAGATACGGCAGTCATACCGCGTTGTCATCTGTTATTCGTACGGCCTGTGCCTTATTATTTACCTGATAAAGCATCTTTCAAGTTAAGTTAGGTTGATTATGTTATGTTAGGTTTGGTTAGGTACGGTTTGGTTCGGTTATCTAAGCTTTTTACCCAAAAATTAGGCACGTGCCGTATCTATAAGCGAGCATTATGAGGATACGACATTCATTAGGCTATGGTTAGACTATGTTACGTTAGGTTTGGTTAAGTACGGTTTGGTTCGATTATATAAGCTTTTTAAATTTTATTACCCAAAAGTTAGGCACGTGCCGTATCTATAAGTGAGCGCTTACAGGTACAGCTGCCATACCTGTAAGCTGTGCCTACTTATAATAAGTATACATAATATATGCCTAAGTACGAATTAACATTATTATTATTG
The DNA here is from genome assembly GCA_029783475.1 of Metacarcinus magister. NCBI lineage: Eukaryota > Metazoa > Arthropoda > Malacostraca > Decapoda > Cancridae > Metacarcinus > Metacarcinus magister. The sequence continues at coordinate 4,952,024 of JAPQNM010000004.1, read as the reverse complement.
TTACTATTATTACCTCGCACTATTTCTGCATAACTACTGCTCAGACAATATTGATATAAATATGAAGTCCTACATACTATACATAGTGTACTCAACATATCTGTGAAGGTTTCAGGCGGTGCTCATCATTATTTACCTGGTAAAGCATCTTTGACGCTTTACCAGGTAACCGCATGCTTTCTAGACTTCAACAGTTTTTTTTTATTATACTTCACTGTGACGTATTCCTTTCAGAATTCTTAGCCAATGAGAATTGTTCACATGGTTTTGTGGCACGTGCGAGGTAGATGACAGGCCATGTCAGTTTGTTTAGAGTCACCATTAGAAACTTGAACTGATACATGATTTTGGATTTTGCTGCAAAGTTTAAGGGAAAAGCAAGTGAGCTATTTGACCTGTGCGTTCGTCACACACTTGTTTTGACTCCAAGGACTAAGAAGAGTGTGGCAAGCCAGCGACACTTAATTTCAACCAAAAGTTTTGGTAAAGGTAAGTTTGCTAGGAGAGGGGTGTGTGGGGCTTACCACCCATCTAGGAGATTATTACGTGATTTAATTATGATTATTACGTGACAGGTTGGGGCGTCGCTCCCCCCCCCCATCTATGAGGTTATTGCGTGATTTCTGTTTAGGTTAGGTTGGGGAGTCTGGGGGCTTGCCCCCCACAGTTAAGAGGTTATTACGTGAGTTCAGTTTAGGTTAGGTTGATGGGTTTTATAAGCTTTTTATTTTTCCCCCCCAAAAAACTAGGTTTTTTACCTTAGATTTTTTGTTAACGTAGTGCCATCAATTACCTATATTTGCTTCCCCCACCCTAGAACCCCGCTTTCCAAGTGGTCCCCAAGCTTGTTGGAAGAAGATAGGGGACAAACAGCAGTTATGCAGATTTACCTAATAATTTATAGGATAAGGAGAAAGTACGAAAGATGCTAATAAAATAAAAATGAATAATATTGTCATGGCTACAGGATGAACAGAGCTTGTAACCCTTCCTGAAGCCTGTGTTACCCTACACTATCACTGCTGTCCATTAATCATTGCTATTTGGATTAGTAATTTCCTAAGTGAAGGTGTAGACTGTAGGTAGCAGCATAGACTATGGAAATTTACCTTCTTGACGTATTTCCTCGGTTTCCTTGATCACTTTTCCTGTGGGTAAATTGAACTTTCAATATCGTTCTTTGGCTGTTGTGTATTGAGTCACAAGGGCAAGGAATACTTAATTAATCCGACTTAAAGTGTGCTTTCCAGTGCTTCCATGTTGGTCTTGGTCTTGGTCTGATTGAATGAATAAGAAAAGCGTCAAGCGCACTAATAATTATAGCTAACATCCAGTCCACTTGTAAAGGTAATAATACGACAATCCACATGTACATATTAACATTAGCCACGACCTAAATATATAAATTAAAAAAAAAGCGTGCATGCAGGTAGGACAATGGAGCCTTTGTCACAATACAATATAAGACTTGCAAAACAATGGTGAAAAGTAGTATTAAATGAAAATAATGTGAGTTATTAATCTAACTAATTTCAGTAGTGCATTTTTTCTTTTTAAACGTATCCAGTAAAAAGAAATAATTAACTTTACATAGAGGGAAAGGAAGAGGATTCCCCCTCCATGTGTTGTTGACAGGCAGCGTGTGGTGATGAAGGTGTCACCGTGGCAACAGGACCTACTATTATGTGTGGGGCACGTGAGGGTAACAACACACCAGGAAGGCCAAGGCAGCTAGGCATATAAGGTAAGCCTACACGTACTATAGTTTGTGTTATAAGGAATGACACTTACAACTTAACACTATAATAGGCAGGACCAGACGAGTGTGTCATCTCATTACAGATCTTTATGCCAATAGAAATGCAGAAAATATATTAATTACAGCTCTTCCTTATGTCAACAGTGATGCAGAAAAAGTATGTTAAGCTTTTGTGAAATGTCAGTTCATCTCAAATATTTTTTGTAGGTCTGGCGGACGGACGAAAACCGATACTTAAAAGGAACGAAGTGCTTAGAGATACGGCAGTCGTACCGCGTTGTCATCCGCTATTCCTACGGCCTGTGCCTTATTATTTGCCTGGTAAAGCATCTTTCAAGTTATGTTATGTTAAATATGGTTAGATACGGTTTGGTTCGGTTATATAAGTTTTTTACCCAAAAGTTAGACACGTGCCTTATCTATAAGCGAGCACATACAGGTACGGTTGCCGTACCTGTAAGCTGTGCCTAAGTTAAAACCGATACGTAAAAGGAAACTCAAAATAATTAGTATGTAAGTGTCGTAATAATAAGTATACAAACAAAGTAATAAATTTGTGTTATTCATTAAGTAAATTATGACAGGTTAGGATTGAAAAAAAAGAAGTTAATTCTCTTATTTCTAAACCCAACCCAGTTTTTAGATGGCCAAATAATGTCACGTATCTAGATATAAATGTTAGGTGTATTATCCCCAGCTGTATGTCATGGAAGAACATCAATGGATAGCACCTCTCTGGTTTAAAAATGATGGAAGGAGGAAGGATATTTGCTACACCTATCCTGACTGGGGCAACGCAGGGCCTGGCATTGTACCACCCACATACCAACACACAGGGGACGAGCACCAGCCTCAAGGTGATGTATTGACCTTATCATCAGTGTATTAAGTGATGCCTCCTCTCTACTATATGGAACTTTTTAATATTCGTCTTTCTATTATCTTCCTATGTCCACGTCTTTATTTTCATTACATCATCATTCATTATTTTCTCTTTCACTTGCTTGTTGTTGCCTTTCCTCTCAAATTCCCCTCATGTACCGCTTCTTGAATCGTGCAGTGGTTAGCACACCTGACTATGAATCCGCTGGCTGATTCGATCCCGGACAAGGGCAGTAGGCACACAGCTCAACCAGGGAAACCTGAGGAAGGTAAACTGTGGAAACTCAGATGTCACAGTGGCCCTGTGACCTGGGGTAACAGATTAATTTCCACCACAGGCTCAAAGGCTGATGTGACGCGAGATAAGCACCCGCAGCTACAGCGTTTGCCCCACTTTACCTAATGTAGGAATGTGTATATATATATATATATATATATATATATATATATATATATATATATATATATATATATATATATATATGAAATTTTGATGCTGATGATTATGATTATAATGATGCTGAGGAATTCTGAGCTTTCTGGTTCCTGTGAGAGTTGAGGTTGTTGCAAGCATTGCATTGCCTTAGTTGGTAATGCATTTGTAATGTTCCTACATGCAATATAGTAATGTTGATAACATCATCTACAGGTTCATGGATGCAGTCTTCCGGAACACCATCAAACTCTTGCTTCTCTACACTAAAGGACATCCAGAAGAAGTTTCCTTTAAGGCCAACCTGCCAGTATTCTTATCCTCTCCTTCAGCCGCCAAGGTCTTACTGCCACAAAAGTGTTCACCACTCTCTTATTGGGAATTGTCTTGATGTGGTAGAGGTTGGTGGTGAGGCTACAGTAGTACATGTGGACCCATCCACTGATAACCAACAGGCAGTGATAACTTCCAGGTTGGTGCATGGCAGATACTATCAGAAGGATCAACCCATAAGTGGTGATCCATTCTTTCATTTGGAAAAACAGGATAATGTTTTACATGATCAGAATGTGTATCAGATTGTATCCAAATCCCTAGATAATGATGTTCATGTCCTTGTGAGGTCGCCCACCACAGTACATCTGGCAGTGTTAGGGCAAGCAGGATTTGTAATAGACGAACAGGAAACATTAGATGGTTCATTAACATCAGATGCAGCTGTAAGCCATCTCCTGCCTGGGTTGTGGTCATTGGTCACTCTGAGTGGTCAGGTCACCCTTCAGGATGCTGAAGCCAGAAAGCCAGTCTGGATGACTCATTACAGAGAAAGTAAAAAATTCAATAATGAATCAAGTACATTCAGATGTGACTTTGGTAGACATCCACTTCACCTTTTTGTTGGGAATGAAAAGTCATTGCGGTTGTATGACATGAGGATGCATTCTGATGAATACAGATCTTTATTTGACATAAAAAACAAATATGTTTTTGACAAAGGACATATTTGTTCCTTTGTCCCAAGTAATGAGCAGCCACACTTTTACCTAGTAATGGATGAGTGTGTGTATGTTGTGGATGACCGTCAACCAAAGACTCCACTCATGTACTGGAGACATATGTTACAAGAGAGACCTACACTCTCAACACTACACAGGTTAGGGTCTCTTGAAATTTTAATGTTATCTTGTGCTCAAAGTAAAGAAGTTTGCATGATTTCCAGTGAGTGGGAAGGTGGAAGGCAGCAGTGTCAGGGTGTTAGTTTGCCTCGCCACTTTCCCATTCTTCGCGACACAGCAAACTTTGCTCACTCACATAGCCTCTGGTTCACCAATCAGGTGCAAGAGAGGTTGGAAGGCAGTGCATGGCTGGGTACAGCAACACTACCCCATCCAGCACAAAATGGCAGCCTATTGTTTCTTTCATTGCATAATAGTGGAGACATATTTTCACATTCTTTTCAAACTTTACACCCAAAAGATAACTCGGCTATAAACCTTGAAGACCAACAAGGCGAGGCCATCCTTAGCCAGTGGGAGAGGGATGTTGTGGAGGTCAGTACCCACAGTTGGTCATCCCAGAATGTTAAGTGTTTTGATGTAACAGGTTTCTTCAATCAGGTACTCAATAAACCATCTGCCCGGTATGTGGAAGACATGTTAGCTGGTCTGCCAGAAGTGAAATTCAAACATATGAATGGTAGTACCAATAGTATGGGAATTAAAGGTTCTTCCAAAACTGACAAGAATAAACAGACATCCACTAACTGTGAAAAGAGTGCAAAGACTTGTCACAAGAAAGACAGTAAGGGAGAAATATCTGCAGATTGTAATGAAAAGGAATCACTTAAAAAGATCGGCTACATATGGAATTTAAGGGAACAGGTCCAGACATGCAAGAGTCGCTGGGCATCAAAATCAAAAAGAGGTGCAGCTTGGAATAACTCCTTAATGGAAAACTATGTCATAGATCCCATCTTAGATCCTTCAGTTGATCTTCCTATAAATGATGCTATCACTGAGGACAGTCTCGGTAAATTCCTTCCGAGAAGCATGATCACAGATTTGAAGATTAATAAAATAAAAAGCTGTGATGACTTCTTATCATCAAAAATACAATCCCTCTGGCTTGGTGAAAATAATTCAAACAACAAGGAGGAGGAAACCAAGAAAGAGGGGTATGGAGCCTCTGATAGTAGACTTTCAAATTTAATAGGGATTCCGACCTCAACACGAAAGCATGGCTTCCAGTACCACACTGCTCCTGTGGATCTGAGTGACGTGTCTGCTAGTCTTACCACATCCAGCCATCATGTTAGGGATGAGCAGAGTCCTGAACCTCCTGAGAGTTCTCACCCATCAGAGGCCATCCAAAAAAGTAAAAAAGAACCAATAAAATCAAAACATACTTTTAAAAAAATAAAAAAGAGGAAGAGAGTGGATGGATTTTAGGTAATATTGTACTAACTAAAAAAAAAAGTAGGTAATAACTAAGTGTTTCTAGATATGAAAGTCCCCTGTTACTTGTAACTCATCAAAGAAAGCAAAGCAAGTAAGTTTGGATTGAAATATCTGTTCATTAATCATGCACGCCAGGAAAAAATAGAATCCATCCTTAAAGTACACTCTAAACACAAACAAGAAAATGTATATTAAAGTATTTAAAAAGCTGGTTGTACTATTTAACAATAGTTTCTGTACAAGGACATTTATTTTATAGTTTGGGTCATCATCATTATTATCCCTTTGTCAATACCAGGAAGGGTTGATGTTCAAATCTAAGGAATGGAAGCAAACATTTTCTTAGGATATATATCACCAGTTAGCTCAGGAAAATATGAATATTTATTTACATGTCGGAATGAACTTCCAACCAAAGTTGCAATTATTGTCTTTTGTTAACTTATGTTTTAATTATCAACTGTGATAGCTGCTGTAATATAAGTTATATATTTTTTGTATGCCTGTATAGTACAAAAGTACTAATTTTGTATATTTATACATACATTAAAACTTAAAAAAGTATGACATATTTTATTGCACCAGACTTTAAAAACTGAATACTTGTGCTCAGAAGAAATACAACAGAGGAAACCGTGCAGAATAAAGAGTACACACACATAGACAGGATGACACGGGTGTAGTTGAGCCCATGTATGCGTGGCCATCCCCTTAAAGGATATTCCCGGAGTGAATGGATCCTCGCAAACTATAGATAGATGGGGTTAACAAAGTATAAATGAGGTTTGGTGCTTTCTACTGACCACGGCTATTTTCATCATTTGTTCATATTATAGTTATGTTGCTGATGATGACTAATTTTGGGAACTTCATATTCATTATTTTAAATAACACATTTAGGTAACTGGAAATATTTCTGGTGTGGCATGAGTTCCCAAATGAAACAGGATTATGGTAATAATAAATTTACCTCAAAAACAATGATTTCGTTATAATAACATCAAAATAATTTCAACACTAAACTTAAGTAAGTGCTTATTTTATGTAATCTGGGAGTATCCAGACTGGAATGTAATAATCAGACTATAAGCAACTCTGACTTTGTTGCAGAAATGACTAAACATTAATTTACTCATCATACAAAACCTAAACGTCTCACTGAAATTGATCTTACAGCCATGCAACCCAGTAGAGAGCACACCACATTGGTACAAGGCATACAGTCTACTGAATGGCACCACACATCTATTTGTACCATACTACATGAACCCTGAAATCCACAACCAGCTCAAGTTTAGGTGTGATACTTGGAGAGTTTTTGTCGTTGATTATCCTTCTCAAGTTCCAACTAATTCATATCATAAATTATCAGAATTATATTGAAAATTGCATTGTTCTCATATCATTAATTGTAATAAAAGAAAACAGGATTAAGTCTACACTGAAGGAAAAACTGGGCAATTGTAGATACGGAGACGACACCATACAAGTAGCTAACCCTGTATACTAAAACCAGGAAAATACATCACTCACTACCCCTTGCCAAGATGGGGGATGTAAACAAGTAATTAGGTACAGTAAACATATCGTGATAGAACCTCCAAATGTTGCCACAAGATAACTGAAGGATGTTATTACTGAGAGGAATTTTCTCAGAATATTGGAAATCTAAAAGTCTTTCGTTATTCTCCTCGTGAACATCACTTAAATGACTGAATAACTTGAGCTGTTACGGTGACTTATTATTGTGTGGATGCAACTGCTGCCTTGTGCTGCTTTTGATAAAGTTCTTACATATACAATGTACAGAGTATGTATGCATATATGTATTTTCAGCTCATGATATGGCATCAGTTTCTCTCATAAATATCTTCCTTGCCATCTTCAAAATTGACTTATTGAATTATAGTACAATTCAGATGCATGAAATCTTTGGTTACATGACACACACACACGCACACACACACACACATGGTGGCACACACAGAAGTAAACCTTATATTACACATATGAGGTGTCCAGTGACAAAAAGGTGTTCCTTAAACTGAAATTCAGACCATTTACTATAAGACGAGATTAAGAAAGTGTGAGGCAGCTGTATTCCATCAGGTACTTGAGGTTGAAAATTTGAATGCTTGCTTTATTTAATTTTGTGTGGATGAAGGGTAAAGTATTTATTCTCGACACCCAATAACACTTCCAACTTTTTTACTCCAATATAATTCCCGCTTCCTCGGACAATCATAATGCTAATTGCTTTGCAGAAAGTCATTCCTATAAACCATCCCCATATGGTCATACCTGTCACAAAGTTACTGCTTTCTTTTATCTAATTTGTCACAACCTTTTTTTGTATTTCCACTATTTAGTGTGATAGAGAGCCAACACCCACAAGAAGCTTAAGAACACTCAAGTGTGGAAGCAGAATGTTGCCAAGCAAAAGAAAAGCTGAAGCTAATAGTATTCAGAAGTGTTTTGTCTGCATTGGAGGTGAAGATGTAAGGCAGATTTTGGAAAGGTATTGAGGAATGAGCAACTATTATGCTTAAATTGTGTACACTTGGTAATGTATTGTCTTTATGCCAATATCTAAGTTTTGCAAAACTAAAATAAAATACAAATTTCATTTAATAAATTCCCTGTGGTGGTGGTGGGGCTGCAAGAACACCACCACCACATCCCTGTGGCTAGTAAGAGGCGACCAAAAGGGACGGGGTGAGGGGTCAGGGAAGTCTCTCCTCCTGAACTAGGTAAGTATAAACCATATAATTCTTCTAGTGTTAAAGAGACCAAGAAGCAGCCATGAACCAGGATCAAACTCACAATCTTTAGGTTACGAGCCAAGCACTGTATCACAGAGCCACCCGGCTCCCTCTTCTACGAAAAGATGGAACAAAGGGGAAAGGAAGAATAAAGTCTCCCTGAACCCTAAATGTCTTATCTTGGCTACCCCATTTTAATGGGAATATAAGCCAGGTTTATAGATAGACCAATTTCATATATTAATTCTAAATCAAGTAATTCATATGAATATTTTCACTATACAAAAATAAATAAATTAAAATAATTCCTGCATGTATGCATGCATGTCAATATTTACAGAAAATTGCTAAAAATAGTATGCAAAATTTATAAGTTCTCATTTTGGTGTCGAATATTATTTTCTTATTTACAATATGTTGTGCAAGACAATTACAATATTGTAATTGTAGTTATATGTATGTTATTCTAGTTTTTTAGTATATTAAATTTGATTTTGCTCTTTTCAAAACATGCTTTTGATTACTTATACATTCTGCCACTGGACACCATATCATCACATATTTTTGCCATTATGACCTTTATAAGTAGATACAGTGATTCTGTTGTCTTAAAATTAAATACCAAACAATTCTACTACGTAAAACCTTGAATTCTAACTTTGTGATTCCAATGCCATGTTACTTTAGGATTCGCTACAACGGCAGCAAATAACATTCTAATGTCAGAAGGCTGCAACGAGAAGTGAGGATTTTTTTCACAAGATAAATTAAGGTTTTCTGTTTCTATAATAAGTTCTAGGTTGTGATGTATGTTACAGTAGTTTGCAGCATACATAACTATTCCATGATGGTAGCTATGAATGAATGTAAAAAGACAAGGGTTATTTTCAGGGTAAGAAACATCAACTTTAGGCTTTCTGTCAAACACTGGTTGAGAAAGCAACTCACTTATGCCTGGAGGACTGTTTTTTCTATTTCCAAAGAAACTTAAATTTTCAAAAAGATTCCCAAATATCACAGAATTAAGAAATCCACTCCCCCGCCTCTGAGGCTTAGCATCACACACACACAGTTTCAATTCAACATGTTGGTCCCGACACTTGGAGTAGATCCCATACAAGCTGATACGTTCAAAGGAAACAAGTTGGAGAGAATTTCTATTGGAGTCAGATTCCACAGTGAGAAAGAATAACTCCTTCTCTTCTTTCATTTCTTTAAAACCATGAACTACCACATCAAGTTTATATCTGACAAGATACACCGAGTCGCGCACTTCAAGCACCTTTCGTATTTCATATGCTTTGAGTGGCCTACAATTTCCAAATCCAACACCTCTATTCTTTTTATGCTGTTGTAAGACCATGTTGCTCAACACACCAATACCAAAATCTGCAAGTGCCATGTGAAACTCAGTTGGCTTTACTGGTGTTTCAAAGTTTTTACAAATGCAGAGGTTTGGCTGAAGAAGAGGAATGTCATCACAAGTTCTTCGTGGAGATATGCTACTCAGCAGACCACCTGGGGTTGTGTACTTTTCAGCAAAATCTTTATCTTTAATTTTGCCTTGCATTCCAATCAAATGAAGAAGCATATTATGTACATCAATTAAACTGATTAAGCTTCTCTCATTATTTTTCAGTTTTTTCATTACCATCGGACCAAGATTATCTTGTATATTTTTTGGCATCATTAAAAATAGGAATGGGTTAAAAGTTTCAATATGTGCTTCCGGACTTACCTGCATGAAATTGCCATAAGTGCTCCCATGATCAGAAAAAAGAATAGTTATAGTATTTTTCAACTTTGAGGCAAATTTCAGGTACTTGACTAGCGAATCATCCAGACTTTGCACCCGAATTCCTGTTTCATCATGAGCAACATCAGTAATAGTGAAAGTAATGTGAGGTTGATTGGCATTATGTGCATCCTCTTGATACAGCTGTAGATACTCTAACAAGTATTCATGATGATACTTCCCATTGAAACACACAGCAGGTAGATTATGAAATGGATCCTTCTTACCATTTGCTTCAAGTATGTCACAACTTGCTAATGTTACATCAACGGAGTCGATGTTTGCTCTCTTAAGCGCACTCTTAAATCCCTCCCATGATGGATAGCGGTCAGAATCATTTATAACATTTAAGTCTTTTACTAAACCCCATTCCCAATTCCAACAAAGATCTTCCAGCCAAAGTGTTCTGAATCCTTTGTCTTTATAGTGTTTTAAAAGGTGAGACACAGGTAATGGTCGCTTTGGAATGTCATAAGTTCCAAATGGAATCTCTGTTCTATTGACATAACCAGAAAAAAGTGCTTCCAAACTTTCAAATGTCCTCGGCTTCACTGCCTGCACATGTTGGAAGTCAAATACCTCAGGATGTGTTTTGCCATATAAATCTTCAAAGAATTTAATGGTCTCCGGAAGTGATCTATAGAAATGAGGTCGTGAGAGGGAGTCAATCATTATTAAATTTATATTTGGATATCCAACCATACCTGAGCCTTTCATTTCAAACATATTTTTTTTTGGATAGAGGAATAATTGAGTGTATGACTCCGAATTTTCCTGCACATAATCTTCAGAATAATTTGGCTGCTCATCGTTGTCTATTGATGCATTTGTACACTTTATAAAAAGATAACCAAAATAAGAATGTTTGGCAACCTCTTCTTCAACATTCTTTTTCAGGTCAATAGCATTAATTTGTTTCCATTTTGTTTTCGCTTCTGTTTCATCAAAAACACCAACATAGTGGAGCAGTGCAGCACACTGTACTGGTGATACACATGAGATGCCACCAGATACCTGAAGAAAAAAAGCCATGAAAAATAAATTTCCATGTTGCAATACAGAAATAAAGATTAATGCATGAATGTTTAAGATGGTGGAACTCTCACTCACCTTAAAAGAGGTATTTCATGAAAAATTACACTTCCTTTTTTATGTTTGTAAGTATATGTAAATGTTGAATGATAGCTAAGTATGTGTTAAACACAATTACTGTCTCAATGTACCAAACAAATCTAATTTGTACACTTGATTGAAATGACCTACACGAAGAAGTAAGGATGTAAGGTAGCTCATACTCATCCTTATAAGCTGTGTTCTATTACTATGCATATTTTTTTTTATATAAAGTGGCCCTGTGGTGGGGGCTACAAGAATTCTACCACCGTAATTCATGCAGTTCGTAGAAGGTGACAAAAGGGATAGAGCGAGGGGTCTGTATACTCTCCTATGAAAAGACAAGGTGCAGAGGGGGAGGGGAGAGTTATGTCTTCATGAACCCTGGCGTGGCTTGTCTTAGCTATCCTCTTTATGGGAATAACAGCTTGGCATATAGATAGATAGCTAGGAAACACTGGAAGGGTATTGCTAATATGTATCTGCAGTGTTTTCAAGACTCACAACAAGGACTGTCAGGTACGTTTAATTTGTGGATTTGGTTCAGGATTGTAAATATGTATTACTTACTTTTTGACAAAAGGTGACTTTGCTTTGGTGCTGACAGGTCTGGGGTTTAGTGCTGAAGAATATAGTCTGTATGAGGGAGCACAGTCCTCGTGGGGGTGCCAGGTGGTGACAGGAATGGTGAGAGTCTACTTCATAGCTGGAAGCTCCCAGGTGTGTCTTGATGCATGGTTGCACCTCCGCCTCTTCGTTTAAGCTTGTGAGGGACTAGAAGGAACAAAATGAGTTATCAATTCATTCCATTTAATGATTTACACATACAAATCATGGATTAGCTGACTGAAGAATAACTAGTTAAATGGGCACATAAAACTCAGCCTTTTGCCTTGAATATGCTGAACAAAAAATGATCAAAGCAATGATGTTTCCTGAGCTCTTTGACCATGATCCTCAGAAGACTTGCAGTTCGGATGGAATCTCTCCCATCATCCTCAAAATCTGTACCTCTGTCCTAACAACTTACTTTGTCTAACTTTATAAAAAATATATCTTCCTTTTTTATTGGATCTTAGCCATCCCCTTTTACTTTTTTGAAGGTGCAGTGGACATATCTGGTAAGTACAGATGTAGTGAGGAGAATACACATTCTTGAATGGAGGTAAAAAGAAATCAAACACCCTGATAAAGGAGATAGGAGAGTATACCTTCAAGTGAAGCCCACCACCATGGAATTGCATGCTGGGTTCAGGAGACTACTACTTAATGTTGAACGTACTAAAGCACATGTTCAATGGTGGAAGGTGAAGACAAATGTCTGAGGCCACAAACAATCTAATGGATGGAACATTTTTTTTCCTTTATAAAGTTATCTGTGGGTTCAAAGGCTTTCCTTCACCTTCCACCATCAGTCATGTGTTGATGTGGCAGTCTTCTAACCCTCGCCACCAATTCATGATGATCTGTTTCTCATAACAATATATGTGACATAGATCTTCAAACTCTTGGATAGCTAATCTTGAATGTCTGAATTTCCATTCAATGTGCTTCATTTCATGAATACTTTTCTAATGAATTTGTACGAGTGCATTATTATATGACAGTGCTTCTTATTTTCTTCCTTTTTTACATCTGTAGCCACTCTTTTCTTTTTATAGTATATATACCTAATGTTTCCTGAACCTGCTTTATTATGCTTCCCTTGCTAATTCTTACCTCCATTAAGTGAGCACTAGGTAGTTGTGGAGGATGATTCAGCTGAAGAGCTCTAAAAAGTTGAGACATCAGGAGCATTACAGATAATAACACTGACACCAAGATGGTTCGCTTTCCCGGCTGGATCCTTCGAGGTTTGATATGTGTTGTTAGAATAGCATAGGTGTCATCTGCATGGAACACCATCTTGAGGAAGAGTCTGAAATGGAAGGAAACAAGGATAAGCTAATATTGTGGCGGTAACTAGTCTAAGACATAATATCTGAGTAGTGTGGCAGACCTAAATACACATTTTTAAAAATTCAAATTAATGTATAGTGCACGTGTTGGTGCATAACATGCATATCACTCACACTACCACACACGCACACACACAGGAGGATAGGATTTCCAGCAATCCGCTCCTGCCGGGATTGCAAGGTCACAAACCCTCGGCTTACTACTGTACCTATTTACTGTCAAGTGAACAGGAGTTACAGCGTTTAAGAAGACAAACACATTTTGTCTTCATCCGCCTGGGATTTGAATCCAGAACATCTCGTTTGTGAGCGGAGCGTGCTAACCATTACACCATTACATTATAATTACATTAGATACACTATCTCACAACATGAAATAACGATCATGAACCAGCAACACAGATGACTGGGACGGCACAAACTACCCCATGGCGGCTCAGTGGGATAATGGTAAGACTGTGGGCCCAGGCAGAGGAACGGTACCTAACTATTTAGTGTGTTCATGTGGAAGACCATGAATAGTAATGCATATACAAGCTTTAATGGAATATATATATATATATATATATATATATATATATATATATATATATATATATATATATATAGTATCATAACATTAAATCAAGAGGTACACTATTACCTTGCTGTGGAGACTGTTGATTACAGGTGTGATGCCCTCAGGTTTCAGGGTTTGGTCAATAATTCTGGAACCATTTTAGAAAACGTGATCTTCATAGAGTCATGTTTAGATCCATCAGAGTCCTGGAAAGTGGTCCTTGCATTCTCGATGACATTGAAAACAAGTATGGTGGGCAGTTCTCCTTCCTGGAGGGTTGGTTACTTATAATAGGTTGATTTGTGGAGACATTCTGAAAAAAACAATTTTCTAGTCGGCTCATGAGGAGAGGCAGATGGCAATGTAACCATAAGTTTCGTTAAAGTAGCTACGGTAGCATGACGGAACACTATAGACAGCTATTGGGTGGCTGCAAGGTTGACAGCTAACCTTGGCTGACGTTTGTTTACGTCAGACAGGTATTGCAGACCACCAAGACCAAGACCAAAGAAGATGATCTTGATCTTGATCTTGATGTCACAGGTGACTTGAAATTTCCTCCAAGTCAGGCCTTTATATCGGCAGCTCCTGTGAGGGGAATAAGGGAAAAAAAAAGGAAAGTACACAGAAAAAAAGAAACTAAATAAATCAAAGATGCATACTCTAATTACATGCCCTAATCTCTCAATCTCGCATACCACATTTTCTCCAGGAACTCTTTCACCGCGTCAATCATCCGTTCACTCGTCTCCTCACACAGTCCTAGCAATAACGCCATCCATTCCCTTCCAGTTCTTTCAGTCACCTCATTCATTTCACGTCCCATTTCTGCCAGAATCACACGCATCATTTCCATTCTGTCACGGTCATACTTTTCGCATTCTAGTACTACATGCTCTACCGTCTCATCCTCTCCCATATCACACATCTGGCACACTTTGCTGCGGGACTCTGACCATCTGTAGTTCCTTGCATTCACATCCATACACTGTGCCCTAGCTCGGAAGAGAAGATCACCACCCAGGCTTCCATCATACCACCTTACATACATTGGGGCCTCTTTCTCTCTGTACCATTCCAAAGTCTTCTTTCGTTCCATCTCAGTCTTCCACTTACTTAGTCCCACACCTTTCATTGTTTTGTCTATCTCGCTTTTCCATGGACATGTGGAGCCTTTGTAACGGAAGCTCGTATGTTGTTTTTTCCTTTTTGTAATATTTTTCTCCTAGTATAGTCCACATTCTATACCGTATTTGCTTAGGTCACACTATTTTGTTGTCGTCGGAGTTGGTTAACAGGGAGAATAATAATGTTCAGTTCAGGCTATTTGTGGCCTCTCCTTTATGTTATATTCTCTCTTTCGTTGGCATCATTCTTTTCTATTTCAACCTTTTTTATAGGCTTTTGAAATATTTATTGTTTACATGCACGCACTTGGAGCACTACTTCACAAACATTGATTTTGTGGTATTTCGAAAAAGAAATAATGAACAGGAAACTAATTATTTTCAAGGATTTTGCATACATGATATACAGTGAACCTAGATATGTATCGCAAATATTCGTCAGGGAACAACAGCCAGCAGGTCACCGCGTAAAGCAGGGCCAGTGGCTTACAAAACAACAACAAGCATCTTATCATGACCTGCTATAAATATCAACAGCAAACCGCACTGTGGCTCAGTCTGATGTGAAGAGTACTAAATTGATGAAACTAGTATCGCGTACGTGTTTCAAACATACATACAGACGTGGATACCAGCAGTGATACCCTTTGTGTTGTTAAGAATATTTTAATTCCCTGATGGGCCACGTCTTCCTCCTATAACACATTAATGG
Source organism: Metacarcinus magister (assembly GCA_029783475.1). Taxonomy (NCBI): domain Eukaryota; kingdom Metazoa; phylum Arthropoda; class Malacostraca; order Decapoda; family Cancridae; genus Metacarcinus; species Metacarcinus magister. The sequence goes on along the minus strand of JAPQNM010000004.1, from coordinate 4,936,468 downwards.
TGGGCCAAAGCAACAGTTTATTCAAGTAATATAGGTATTTATAGTTAGTGCGGTCCCCAAGCGTTCGACACACATTCCAGAAAGTATTTCGTGCATCACCCATTGTGTATTTACATGGCACCCCAGATCTACGTTCTGGTAACGACCTTATTGCATCCAGGATTTGTTAGACACTATGAAGTTGGCTTGTGCATGGTACATAGCGTGCAGCAGTCTGGATGCCTTATGCGGATGGAGAATTTCCTTCCAAGTTGCGCCTCACGACTTTGTCCGTGCCCAAGTCCATGTTAGTATTGGTGGCGATGTCCTCTTCTTCCAGACCAGGAAAGATAGGAATAGTTCGCCTGAGGTGACCGTGGTCGTTTGTTTCTTAACGACCACGTCACCTCCAATACGTGTTTCCACGTCCCCTTCCACGGAGGTAAAATCAAGGCCATATAATAACGCTTCAAACAGTTTGATTGTCTGAAGCATCAATAAGGTGTAGAAAGGATACCACCACTCACAAACATGAAACTAAATTTACCTTGAGCAATGACAGAAATCCAGTCAGCCACTACCAATTTCTAGAAAATCAATAAAAGACATAACTGATGCTTAGTTTAAGTAACAGTAAACCTATGAGAAGAGGAGAGGCTGGAGCCACTGATCAGGCGGTGAATAACATGTGTCGAGGGAATGAAGCATTCTGAGAGAGAGAGAGAGAGAGAGAGAGAGAGAGAGAGAGAGAGAGAGAGAGAGAGAGAGAGAGAGAGAGAGAGAGAGAGAGAGAGAGAGGGGGGGGGGTGGGGGGGAGGCTTTAACTGTCCCCCTCCCACACATTGAAGCACATGTAAGCATTGTACTTGTAAATGAGTGTTTGTCTTGTAACCTGAATGAGGCATCCACATTATTCTCTCTCTCTCTCTCTCTCTCTCTCTCTCTCTCTCTCTCTCTTTCTCTCTCTCTCTCTCTCTCTCTCTCTCTCTCTCTCTCTCTCTCTCTCTCTCTCTCTCTCTCTCTCTCTCTCTCTCTCTCGTTTCCAAGATTATGAGTGTGTATTCGAAAGTATTGCCAAATTCTCTGCTCTTCTTCCTACTCCTACTCCTCCTCCTCATCATCATCCTCATCATCATCATTATCACCACCATTTTTCTCCTCTTTTGTTCTTTATATCTCCTTTTCCTCCTTCTATATTTCTTCCTCTTTCTCTTCCTCCAGTACCGTGCTGTCGTTTAAGCCAGTGAGAGGCTAGACAGGACGATGGATTAGTTTTATTTGCCACCTTAATGACTCGGAGACAGCTTGAGATGTAATCATAATGTGACAGCTCCTCCTCCTCCTCCTCCTCTTCTTCATTACCTTCTTTTATCTCCTTCCAGTATAATTTTCCAAACAACTGTGCTTACCTCCTTTCGTTTCTCTACATCTTTATCTCCTTTCTCCTTTTCCATTCCATCTTTCCTCATCTTCCCTCTCCTCTGTTCTCTCTCCTCACGCTGCACCAAGTATTGCATGCAGGCGGCGTATCTCTCGTGATGTGATGAATGTTCCAATGGTGCAAAAAGGTGGTGTAATTTTGCCTCTTCCCCATGATTGTAGACCAGCACGCGAAGCTGGTTCCTCGGGGGAGTCAGAAGGGAGGAAGGGCGGGAAGGAGGGAGGGAGGGAGGGAGAAATAGATCACAGGTTTTGAAAGTGATGCCACATTATAACCAGAGATGATGTTAGTACACAGGTGAAAACTAGTGATCGGTGCAGCTCAACAACACGCCGTGAGCTTCGGTGTAAAGAATAGTGTTGTCCCGAGTGGTTCAAGGAAATAATAGCGCATGAAATTCTTGTTAAAGGTAATATAGGAGTAGTACATGTTAATAAATGAGGTAATAGTGATGTCAACGCCTTAGATAGTGAGGTGATAATGATGTTAGTATGTGAAATAGTGATATGTTTATAATGGCCATCGCAAAGGTTGTACGAGAGAGAATCAAACATAAGGTGTGTGTGTGTGTGTGTGTGTGTGTGTGTGTGTGTGTGTGTGTGTGTGTGTGTGTGTGTGTGTGTGTGTGTGTGTGTGTGTGTGTGTGAAAAAAGGCAATATGACGTTAAGCGTGTGAAAGATGAGTTAAGATGATAATGATAATGCCCGAAGGCTAGCGTGGACGTCCGCTTTATGAAAAAAAGAGAGAGAGAGAGAGAGAGAGAGAGAGAGAGAGAGAGAGAGAGAGAGAGAGAGAGAGAGAGAGAGAGAGAGAGAGAGAGAGAGAGAGAGAGAGAGAGATGGAGGAGGCGGAGGAAGAAAGTAAACAAAGGCGTGGATACCATAACGAAATGCTCATTAACGCTGCTGTTAAGTCCCTTTCTTTTTTCTTTTCTTTTCTTTTGAACTTATTCGCTTGCTTATTTTTTTACATCCTTGCTTGTTAGTCTTCCTGCCGTGTTGACTGGTTACTTATTTCTTACTTTTCTTTTCCTTTTATACTTATTTTTCTTTTTAATCTTTTTATTTCTTTCAATTTTTTTTTTTATTCATTTGTTTTGTGGGATTCTTTGTGTGATTCGCATCCAGTCACTGACACTTAAAGAACATGAGAAACAAAAAGTATTGTAGATTCCATTCTAATTGTGGGTGAGTTTGATACCTCACATAAATAAATGAGGTGGAGGAGGAGGAGGAGGAGGAGGAGGAGGAGGAGGAGGAGGAGGAGGAGGAGGAGGAGGAGGCGAATGGAGGGATTGCTGATCATGGAGAGGAGATTCCAAGTCGCCTCAAGCAAGTTCATATAACCGGATAGCAGCCGCCTAAGGGGACACTGTTGTGGTGTTGTCCCGTGAGAGCTTACCTGAAGGAGGAGGAGGAGGAGGAGGAGGAGGAGGAGGAGGAGGAGGAGGAGGAGGAGGAGGAGGAGGAGGAGGAGGAGGAGGAGGAGGAGGAGGAGGAGGAGGAGGAGAAAAAGAACAATAACAACAATAACAATGATAACTAATAATTGCCATAACAACAACAATCATGACAAAAACAATTGCAATAACGGAATCAGGAACAAGAAGAACAAGAATAATACAAAATCACTAAAACACTAACACAAAACTATACAACACAGAAAACTAACTAAAAAATACCATCACACAAAAACTAACAAAAATCCTACCTTATAGCTTAACCAAACGTATTTATAAGACGCAACAATACTTGAAGGAATCTAATAAAGGTTAAGTAGTTACAACGACACAAAGAAAGATGGGAGCAGCAGCACGCTATCAAGTCCCTTAATCAACACAGACAGAGTTGAAACACACACACAGACTCCTCTGGGGCACTATACCTTTTACCAACGTAACACACAGCGTTGATAGTAAGGCAGGAACTGGACACCCAACTAGGAGCGGGATGTTCACACCATCCTCACTCACAAGTGTTGGAATCAGTGTCTCTACGGACAAATTTGTAGGCCTTTATGTTAGTCTCGAGGGACCACTGAACCCCCCCCCCAACTCCAATCCCCAATCCTGCTCACGTGGAAGTTTTTTTTTTAGCGTGTATTTCTCCTCTCTCTCTCCTTTCCTATCTTAACATGATAACAACACTGGCCAAATACTTTCACTCCCCGCGCTTCACGTGGAGATAACAGACACAACAAAAAACATATATCTCATAATTTCCTGTCGACCTACTCGTAATTAACATATAATAACATGACTGGCCAGCCATTGCAGCTGTGTACAGAACTTTATAAGGAATGGAAGGATCATAACGAGGCCAAAACTATACGCTTGACACACACAATAACAATACTTCTAGTTCACCCGAAGGCACATGAACAGACAAAATCACATTAAAATATCAATTCTAAAAGGAGTAACACATAATAACACGTATTAATCAAATATTGCTTCATTCTTGACCTCCTTTTTCTCCTCCTCCTCTTCCTCTTTCTTTTCTTTCTCATGTTGTCTTTCATTTTCGTTTTCTTTTCCTACTTTCTTTTTGTTCTTCTTATTCTTATTCCTCCTCTGTTCCTTCTATCTTGATTCAAAATTATATATTCTTTGATTCTCCAGTAATTTCACATTGTATGCTCTCTCGCTCTCTCTCTCTCTCTCTCTCTCTCTCTCTCTCTCTCTCTCTCTCTCTCTCTCTCTCTCTCTCTCTCTCTCTCTCTCTCTCTCTCTCTCTCTCTCTCTTTCTTTTCCCATCAAACCAGCTTCTCTCCATCACCCATTATCTCTCCCTCCCTCTCTCTCTTACCGTGACTCAGCATTTCCTCAGCAGTTTCACACGGAGCTAGCCACTGTTTGCTCAGCGAGGTGCCTCTTATTTCTTTCCTCCCCCCTCTCCCTCCCTCCTTCTTTCTCTCTCCCTTCCCTCTCTCTATCTATCTCTGCAGTAACCTATCTCTTTTTTTTTTTTCTTTCTCACCCTTTCGTTCTTTTCTCCTTCCGTCAATGTACTTATCATAACACACACACACACACACACACACACACACACACACGCAATTTTTAGCAACCAACAAGATATCGTTACTGATGGGGTCAATCAAATAGTTCTCGCTTTATTTTCTCTCTTTCTTTTCTTCCTTTTTGGTTAGATAATTCTCGCATCATTCTTTCTTTTCCTTCTTGGTTAAATATAAATAGTTCATGGTTGTTTTTCCTTCTTCTCCTCATCTGCATCCTGGTGTGAGACATGTTGGTGACTAATGGTGACTGCAAACCAATCGCCTGGTATGAGGTGAACCGGTTTTCTTTCTTTCTTATTTATATGCTTCCCACGTTATGTCATATCCAATAAAAACACAAAGAAAAAATAAGAATAACTCCAGCCTAACATGCACATCCTCGTACATGGCAAATATAAACAATAAATCTATTAATTGTGTTGGATATAAATTATGTCTAATTTATTTGATGCTGGTGACTTGTAGTTTTAAACAATGGGAAATAAAATTATATATATATATATTACGGGATTTTGGTGTGACGGAGTTTTAAATAGATTTAATTATGATAAAAAACAAGCTTTAAGGCATTACTTGAACTAAGTTTTAATTGAGTGTGACGTGCCCCGAGGATAGGATGATGTTGTTGTTGACATGATGCAAGGCAGGTAAAGGGATCAAGAATACATGCAGTTCATGCCTCTTATAGGAAAACTAATCACAAACCTTTCTAGTGTATGCTTCCCTTGTACATCGCGCTAACATACTAACGATTAACACACACACACACACACACACACACACACACACACACACACACACAACTGAAGACACCCACGGGCCCTCGAAGGAAAAGATGGAAGGAGTATCAACATCGGTATGGGTCTATGGAAGGATAAGGCAGAAGGGTTTACTGAAAGGGTAAAAATAAAGGAGGAGGAGGAAAAGATGAGCTGCTACCAAGATGGACAGATTTGATGGGTGTGCACGAGGCCTGTGTAACTAGTGCATTTCTAAACTGTATAAGGCAAAGGAAGATCTGATAACGTCGGCTTACTACATACTTTTCCTCTCTCTCTCTCTCTCTCTCTCTCTCTCTCTCTCTCTCTCTCTCTCTCTCTCTCTCTCTCTCTCTCTCTCTCTCTCTCTCTCTCTCTCTCTCTGTACTGTGACACATGGGGCCACAGTGTGTGTACATAAGGTATAGGGTGTACGTAATTACATAGGTGTTCATACTTGCAGGTAGGTGTGTGTACATAGGTTGAAGGTTACGTACATGAGTTATGAAGTGTACATGGGGCATGGTGTGTACATGACAGATGTCCTACATGGACGGGGAGATGTACTGCACAGGTTCGTGACGTTCACCTGGCAGATCAAAGGAGGAGGAGGAGGAGGAGGAAGAGGAGGAGGAGGAGGAGGAGGAGGAGGAGGAGGAGGAGGAGGAGGAGGAGGAGGAGGAGGAGGAGGAGGAGGAGGAGGAGGAGGAGGAGGAGGAGGAGGAGGATAAAGTGAAGGTATGAACTCGCTTAGTGAGACAGTTATGAATAATCTGTCTTTCGCTGTAAAAGTACAACATCAACAATAATGATAATGATAATAATGCTGATGATAATATTGATAATAATAATAGTAATAATTTAATAATAGTAATAATAATAATAATAGTAATAATAATAATAATTATTATTATTATTACTATTATGATAATAAAAATAAAGATAATAATAATAATAATAATTATTATTATTATTACTATTATGATAGTAAAAATAAAGATAATAATAATAATAATAATAATAATAATAATAATCAATAATAATAATAATCAATAACATCAACATCATCATGAATACATAGCCATCACGTCCAATCCTGTGAGAAGTGACGATACAACACGACTGTTGTTGTGTTTATGTTACGTATTCTGTAGTGTGATGAGCGGCATCGATGTGTCCAGTTGAAAGAGAGCCTCACCCTCCTTTCCAGGCTGGGCCATCACACACACTGGCTGCCCCTCGCCGAGTAAAGCCCATCGGCGCCACAGTTGCCAGATGCGTGGATTGAACAGGTGCCACAAAACCTGCTGATTATAAGTTTATTCTGGTATAATAACTCTCCCTTCATTGTTCTATAAACGCCGCGATGTAGACAAGAACACACTGGTGTTGCTGGACTCACTGCGGCATGTAGTTATTTGTTCCCTTATTTCCGCGGTGGATATGGAGAGGCGTGAAAGTGTTGGCGTGCCAGCAGTGACGTCACTGGTCTTCGGGGCACCAGAGGAGGAGTGTTGTGGGTAGCAGGTGAACTGGATGTTAGTAATCCTCGTGAGGGCAGGGAGGCTGGAAGTGCTGCACCGCTGCCTTGCACTTGCCTGGCTCACGCCTCGCTCGCTTGCTGGGCTGGACTAAGCTTCCCTCCGTCACTACATCTTTGAGAACTGTAACTCGTGCTTATCTAGTACAGTCTGGGACACGAATACTTCCCTTGCATCGGGACTTAAAAGGCAGGGATTTCCATGGCAGGGAAGCCCATGACAGTGATCTGCAGGGAATATTAGTGGCTTGACCTGAGGCGACCATAACGATTTACAGATCACTACTCCCTGTGTGGCGCCATGGCCGTGAGAGAAGGACTCATTCAGGCCCTGTGCACATCACTGTGAGTCCCCTGGGCAGACGGTGTCCTGCGTGAAAGCCGGGGCACCACATTCACATCGACACAGACTGACAGTATCAGATCTTTAACGCCACTTCAGCGACATTGAATAGTTATTAATGTCATTGAATTTTGAATATTACTAAATAAGCAACACAATTAGAGGGAGACTTGAATGCTGCTGAAAATAGTTATCCAAACGCTGTGGGAGAAAAACATTGTGCTTCTGAAAACGTAATTGATACCGAGTGAAAGACTTGAATGCCGCTCAGGAAGTGATCAAGGCGTGGACACAGCGACACCGTATTTCTCCTGATGGCAGGAAGTGAAGATATTGCGGGGGGCGACAAGCTCCTCACTGACACTAATAACAATAGCAACAGTGGTAGCGGTGACAGTAGCGGCGGCTTGCGTGGAGAAAAGTATGCCTTGCGACCCCGGACACTCATCAAACGGCTGCAGCAGGAGAAGGTGCGGCAAGATATCCCCAAGAGGCCACCAGTTAAGTCCAAGACGAGGCCTGCACCACTCTCCAAGTACCGCAGGAAGACAGCCAACGCACGGGAGCGGCTCAGAATGCGAGAGATCAACAATGCTTTTGAGTCACTGCGGCGCGTGCTGCCCGAGGCTGAGGAGGTGCAGGCCAGCAGCACCTCAGCCTTCACCAAGATTATGACACTACGCCTTGCCGTGGAGTACATCAAGGCGCTTTCCATCGTGTTAGAAGACGACACTGACCAGTCCTTCGGTCCTCTCAGCGACTCCCTGCACTCCTGTCTTCACTCCCTCCCGCTCTCCCTGCACCACCACAAGGCCCTCCAGCCCGCCAGAGTCACCGCAACCCCCCATAATGCACACCCACACCAACAGCCTCTTCCTCTCCACCATCACCATCGGCCGCCCACACAGCTGGTGGCTCATTATGGAGTCTGTAACCCCATCTCCACGTCATCCTCTCCGGCCACCGTTCGCACCTCCATCAGCAGCACCAGCGACCTAGAAGAGCTCTTTTCTGACGACTCTGGGTTACTGGAGGAGACTTTTGATGTTTTCCACGAGCTTCAGACGTTGGCAGCGGCTGACCCCTTTGATATACTGCTAGGGGCGGATAAGGACGCTACACTCGCCTTCCCCGCTGAGCTGTGCAACTGAAGGGGTTCATGGCGCTACTCTGCAGGACAATCCCTTCATAAGCAGTTGTCTGAGGGAGACGTCGACGGAGGGATGATTGTGCCCCCTACATGCAGTGAAGACCCCGTGGTGTGTGTGTGTGTGTGTGTGTGTGTGTGTGTGTGTGTGTGTGTGTGTGTGTGTGTGTGTGTGTGTGTGTGTGTGAGAGAGAGAGAGAGAGAGAGAGAGAGAGAGAGAGAGAGAGAGAGAGAGAGAGAGAGAGAGAGAGAGAGAGAGAGAGAGAGAGAGAGAGAGAGAGAGAGAGAGAATCCTTTCCACTTTCAATAACAAGAGCGATGCTAGTCTGGTGTGCCATAACCAATCCCCTCCCCCCCCCCGTGCAGTGGTTGGGACTGCGGCCACTCTGTATATAATGTACCGGCAAGGAGTTCCCATCGTACACTACTATTTAAAGTTAGGTTAAGTAGTAAGGATCACACGTCCACACTCGCTGGATTACATTAAGAGAGTAACATTTCTTTATCGCATCACATGTACAATTCTTTTTATGTGAATTCGTGTTCAATAA
>JAPQNM010000004.1:4897687-4922687 GCA_029783475.1 Metacarcinus magister | reverse complement strand
CATGATTACTATTATTGCTGTACTTCCATTAAAACAATTTCCTCTCTCACACACACACACACACACACACACACACACTACCCTTATCCCCCCCCCCCTCCTTACCCCACAGAAGTCTAAGCAACATGGCTGTAAATTCCTTATCATCCTCCAACCCTCGCCTATTATATCTTAGAATCCTGATGCTCTTTTTTTTTTTCTTCTTCTTCTTCACCACCTTCGTGTTTAGGGAGTCGCTGGCGGGCTCGTGATAACATCCAGGCCGGCGGTGTGGAGATGAGAGGCGCGGGTGATAATTATACTGAGTGGGAGGGAGTGTGAAGGCGACGATGGTAGAAAGAAAGAGAAAGATAGACAGAAAGAATAAGAAAAAATAAATTAAATAAAATAAAGAGATATAATTCATTTTTAATTATCCTTTAGCACAACACGCTTAGGCAAGGTCATGGACGAGGAAGGCAGGAGGGAGGGAAGGAGGGAAGGAGGGAAGGAAAGAGTGCAGGTCAGTAGGCTAGATTTGAGAAGTCATGGCCATATATAGACAGAACTGGACCCACCACCACCACCACCACCACCACCACCACCATCACCACCACCACCACCACACCACCACCACCACCACCATCACCACTACTAATAAGGCCTGAAAGTTATCCGGTAGTTGGCGATAATTACGAGGTCGGAGCAATGAGCTAAATCGCATTACTAATCCAATCTTGATCTTGTAAACGTTGAGTAAGAGTGAGGAGTGAAGAGTTGTTGGGATGGCAGCGTCTATAATTATATGAAAAACAAGTGTATGGCGTATGGACAAGCAAAGGGGTGGGGGGGGAGAGAAGAGGAGGTAGTACAATAGCCACGAATAGTTGAGTTACGGTTAATAAAAGGCAGTGGTAGAAAACAGGAGGTATGCATTTTCTAAGAACTGTCTCGCGTCTTCGCTCCGCCTCCTCCCTGCGCGTGACTCCGTTTATGCGCGCGCGACAAGGATGATTAGAGACTCGTGTAGAATCATTCAGTTATTCATTTATCCAGCCAATCGTGATGTGTTAGGGCCGAACGTTAATTGTATAAACATAATAAGTCGTGGGTGGACGCGTTGCCGCAAAGGTTGTGTTATTCAGTTATTCAGTAGACGGTAATCATTAATACAAAGATGAATGCCAATGAGCGGAATGAATACTAGTCAATGAAGGCGCTGTCGTAGTGCTTCTGTAATTATTCATTCATGTATTCAGTTATTCATGAGTCGTCGCCATTAGTAGAGATAAGAATATTGATCTATATAGCTTGACAGATTCCTACCCTCGATGAGTCCCTTGTGTGTGGGTGAGGAAAAGGAGGAAAGGTTAAAGGATCATGAAAAAGGTCTTAGAATCTGTCCAACGTAGTAGCAGCAGCAGCAAGGGTTACACACAAGGCTATTAGAGACGCATGCAGTTCAAAATTTAGTTATAAAAGACTCGCCAGTATATAGCAACCTTCATGCAGTGAGAAAGTTAGGAGTTAATTCTACACATACACACACACATTTTGACATACAAGCTGGATTTCAAGACCCGAGGATGAGAGGAAAGCAAAGTTAATATGGCATGGTATAAAAAACTAACCACTGGCAACACTTGAACATGAACAAATTATGGTAGCAACAAATTTAGGAGAGTTAATATCACGATTCTGGGCAAAAATGCAAAATAGTGTGAATTTAAAGATGAAGGGCCACTGTACGTTTTGTTTAGCCGACCCTACATTGGCTAGAATAACTACGTACACGTTTTATAAGTCCTCCCTCTATTGGTTAGCATAAGTACACGTTTTCTAAGCCGCCCCTTGATTGGTTAGCATAAGAAGTACAAGTTTAACCAGGTCTTTGAAGCTGAAGGGGTTAGAGAAAGTATGCTCAACTGACTCCTTAACCAACATGCAGGTGGCCAGGGTGGAAGCAGCTGGTGAGGAGGAGTGAAAGGAGTACAGGGGAGAATAATAGCTGACACAGACAAAGAGGTAAATAAAGGAAGAGAGAACAGCAACAAGACAAGGATAGAAAGAGAGGAATTACAAAGGATAAGAGGAAATAATGGAACAAACTAGAATAAGAGTGAAAAAAAAGGGGAGGACCAGGGACTCATTTAATTTAAGGGGAGACAAAGGGGATATAGGACTTCTTGGATGGAGGTAAGAGAGGAAGGAGTGAGGGAGGGTAAAAGGGCGTGAGGCGTGGGGGGGGGCGCCAGGCAGTAGGTAAGGTCGTTCAGTCATCATTAACGTCAACAGCCCCGCCCAAGCCAGCCATAGTGCCGCCCACCCAGTGTAATTTGGACCACAGGAAGATTCTTATCACCTTTATCTGTCTGTTTTTATCTATGTCCATTACCAGGAGAGGGGAAGAGGCGAGAAGTACTGAACGATCGTGTGTGTGTGTGTGTGTGTGTGTGTGTGTGTGTGTGTGTGTGTGTGTGTGTGTGGAGAAGGAAGGAATACAGGAGAGAGAGAGATGACGAGAGAGAGAGAGAGAGAGAGAGAGAGAGAGAGGAGAGAGAGAGAGAGAGAGAGAGAGAGAGAGAGAGAGAGAGAGAGAGAGAGAGAGAGAGAGAGAGAGAGAGAGAGAGAATGTTTATAAAGAACCTTATTAAATAAAAAAAATAAAAAAACAGTTACACACAAATTAAAAAAAAAGAAAAAGAAAAAAACTACCTCATTCCTCCTACCATTATCATCTCTCTCTCTCTCTCTCTCTCTCTCTCTCTCTCTCTCTCTCTCTCTCTCTCTCTCTCTCTCTCTCTCTCTCACTTTGCACACACTCCTGGCGGGTGTGAAAGCGATCAGTGTGGCACGTAATCATACGGTCCACTCGGGAGACTGCGCAACAGGAGGGAGCGCACCGCATTATACAGAGGTGCAGAGGTAGTAGTTGGTCCCCTAGTGCGCTTGTGTCCGCTCTCTTCCTGGACTGATGGATGGGAGGAAGAGGAAGAGGAGGAGGTGGAGGAGGAGGAGGAAAGGTCATGTGTAGGGAGAAAGATAGGAGAGATGATGTAAAGAAAGGGTTTGTCTAGGGAAGAAATATTTGAGTTTTTTGTTATTGTGTGTGTGTGTGTGTGTGTGTGTGTGTGTGTGTGTGTGTGTGTGTGTGTGTGTGTGTGTGTGTGTGTGTGTGTGGTTCCTCCTTTCATTGTTAGTTTGTCTATGTCTGTGTATGTCTATATGTATGTCTGTTTGTCTGTCTGTCTGTCTAGCCTTTTCTCCATTTCATTTCACCTTTCCCTTCACGATTCTACAACACTATAATTATCTTCCACAATCTCTCTCTCTCTCTCTCTCTCTCTCTCTCTCTCTCTCTCTCTCTCTCTCTCTCTCTCTCTCTCTCTCTCTCTCACCTCAATCTCCCTCTCCTTCTCCTTTTACCTCCCTCTATCTCCTCTTTCTATCCCTCTCCTTCTTCTTGTCTCCCTCTATCTCCTTCTTCCCTCTCCCTCTATATCCCTCTCCCTCTCCTTATCTTCCCCCTCCCTTCTTTGTACCTGTAGTTAATAAATCATCGGCCGCCCTAAGTCGTTTTCGCACCTGTGAATTGTGGCTGCGACCCTCCAGGTGCGCTCATTAACCTGCCCGCCCAAGGAAATAACTCACACGCACACCTGAGGAATGTTTGAGGGGAAGGTCGTTCGTGGAAACTTGGTTGTTACGCTGGTGATTAGGTCTCTGATAGTGTCACGAGGAGGAGGAGGAGGAGGAGGAGGAGGAGGAGGAGGAGGAGGAGGAGGAGGAGGAGGAGGAGGAGGAGGAGGAGGTGGAGGTGGTGGTGGTAGAAGAGGGAGATAAAAAAATGAAGAGAAGACAGATACAAGAATCCATGTTTATTTATCTTTTTTTTTTCGTTACCAATTCCAGCGTAATCTTTCTTTTTTTTTCTTCTTTTGGTAAATACTATATACACCACACTATACATATATTCTACATTCTTCACTATTTATGCATCTGTTTGTGTGTATACTCTCTCTCTCTCTCTCTCTCTCTCTCTCTCTCTCTCTCTCTCTCTCTCTCTCTCTCTCTCTCTCTCTCTCTCTCTCTCTCTCTCTCTCACTTTATTAACAAGAGAAGGAGGAAGTTTTGAAGAGTGGTTTTGTGGGCTTCTGATAGTACTGAGGCCGAGTATAAAAAGACGGTTTGTGTTAGTCATCTGTCACTGCCAACCTCTACCTGCTAGCCTGATATAGTGTAATCGGTACATCAGGTGAGAGAGAGAGAGAGAGAGAGAGAGAGAGAGAGAGAGAGAGAGAGAGAGAGAGAGAGAGAGAGAGAGAGAGAGAGAGAGAGAGAGAGAGAGAGAGAGAGATCATTTTCTGAATCAAGTATACCCACACACACACACACACACACACTGAATAATACCAAATAGCAAACGTGAGCACCATATAAATAAAACAGAATAAGCAAGAACAATAATAATAATAATAGTAGTAGTAGTAGTAGTAGTAGTAGTAGTAGTAGTAGTAGTAGTAGGAGCAATAGTTTTCCTGAAGGGGGTCTGAAGGTTGACAAAACGTGTGGGATCGAAGACTGAAGGTAAGACAATCTAACCTCATCTGGACTCAGCCAAGACAAGAGACAATTACTGGACAGGAGAGATAAGACTGTGAGGGAGTGAGAGGGGGTGAGAGAGGGGGGGGGGCATAGGGAGGTAGGAAAGGGTGGTGAAGAAGAAGAGAAGAGGTGTGGCGAGGCATCTAATATTAAAAAAAAAATGTGTATGTATGTGTGTGTGAGCATAATGTACCATGTAGTTAATAATTACATAACTGCGTGATGGTTTACACTGACTACGTTGACGATGACGAGTAGAGTATATAAGCAAGCTATGGTGGGGAGGGATGGTGATGATAGTGATGTCAATGATGGTGGTGGTGGTGATGTATAGGTGGTGTTGCATTATAACTTAACTTTTCTTCCCTGATATATAAGATAAGCTAACATTATGGTGATCGAGGCAGGCAGGCTAAGGATAAGGATAAGAATAACAATATGTATAGTGTGTTAGGAGGACAGGGGGACGATGCATTGACTTTCCCTCGGTATGATAACACTATAAACACTATATTATCACCAAGCCACACCGAGGGAAAGTTATATAGCGTGGAAACTTATGGTGGTGAGATGAATGATACCCCGAGCTTATACACGAGGTTATAATGGTACAGGGACGCGTTGTTGTATAATGGGTAATAATAATAATGGGGAGGAGTTACTGCATGGTGTGGTATGGGGTAGGTAAGGGAACCGTGTGAAGGATACCTGGTCTGGGGAATGATTAATAATAGAGAATCCCTTTCCGTCAGGTGTGGAAAGGGAGAATGGGGATAAAGGTGAGGAAGTTTAGGGAATGAGATGATGGGTAGAGGTTGATAGGCTGATTATGAGGTTGTAGTTGGGTGTGGGATTGGCTCGTGGGTTCAGAGGGATGGGTGTTCAGTGTATGGGAAGGATGGGTTAGGTTAGGTTAGATTAGGTTAGGTTAGGTTAGGTTAGGTTAGGTTAGTTAGGGAATAAGGTTAGGTTAGGTTAGGTTAGATTAGGTTAGTTAGGGAATAAGGTAAGGTAAGGTTAGGTTAGGTTAGGTTAGGTTAGGTTAATAATAAGTCATGTCAGCACTAGTGATTACTCTTTTTTTTTTCTTTAGGTAATATAAGTGAGTCTTTTTTATTACTTTTTTATTGCCTTTGATCGGTTTTTCAATAGCTTAAAAAAAAATTAATTGGCTTTGAAAAGAACGAGTGAGATGAGGTCAAAATTGTGTTCCTGGGTCACTTGGTTGAGGTCATACATTTAGGTCATTAGTAGGGTGGAATATAGTATAAGAAAAGGGTCAGTAAGTCACTCAGCAAGGTCAAGGTCAAGGACACGGCTGACCTTACCAGACACCCTCACTCACCCTCGTACTCAACCCAATTTGGTTTACAATCCCTACAAATAAGGCAGTTCTCAAGGGGCCAACCATAAGGAGATAGAGAGAGAGAAAAAAAAATTGAGAGAAAAAAATTGAGAGAAAGGAAAGTGAGAGAAAAAATTGAGAGAAAAGAAAGTGAGAGAAAATAAAGTGAGAGAAAAGAAAGTGAGAAAAAAAAGTGAGAAAAAAAAGTGAGAGAAAAAAAGTCAGAAAAAAATAAATAAGAGAAAAAAAGTGAGAGAAAAAAAACGAGCGAGAAGAAAAGTAAGAGAGAAAAAAAAAAAAAATAAATAAAATCTAGCCTACAGTTAACCATTACATATAGAAAACTATTATATACGATCGATTAATGCTTTGAGTCTAAATGTATACTTATAATCCTCTTGGTGACGTAATGCACAAGTCCTGTACCTTATGGCAGAGGGGATAGGGTGGGGGGGGGGTAGGGAGACAGACTTCTTATTAAGGGACGAAGGTAGAGGATGGGAAGATAGGCTGCATGTTTAAGGTGTGCTGGGTGGGGAGGAGAGGTGAGAGGGAGGGTGGGTGAAGGCGCTAGTTGGGAGGAGACGATGAGGAGGGAGAGAGGATCATGAGTAGGTTGATGATAGAGGTGAGTGTTGATAGGAGGAAGAGGAGGAGGAAGAGGAGGAGGAGGAGGCAGGTGTGTGAGGGTATGACAGGAAGTTTGAGGTTTGAAGAGAGAAAAGGAGGAGGGAAGAAAGTTAGAAGGTTCAATGAGAGATATTTGTAGAGGAGGTTGTGTTGGGGGTGATGATGAGGTGTGAGGGTGTGAGGTTGTGGGTGAGTTGGGGGTAATAATGAAGGGCGAGGGATGGGTGGTAAGGGAGGGTTCTAGGTTGTGTTGGGGTTAGTAATAATGAGTGGGTGGGTTGTGGGTGTGTTTGAGGGTTGTGGGGTGATGCGTGACCGTCCCAGCAGGAGAAGAAGCAATATTGATACTTGATTTACTGCCTCCTGCCTCCCCTCCGCCTATGTGATGGATGGTACGCCAGCACGACCCTCGCCTGGCTCGTGTTGGCGGCGGTGTTGTTGTTGGTGTTGTTGTTATTGTTGGTGTTGTTGTAGGAATGGATTGTATAATTGTTCATCTTATTATCTTTTATTATCTATCTTTATTCTTTTTTTTCCTATTGTCTGCATGCAACAACAACAATAACAACAATAACAACAACAACAATGAGAGAGAGAGAGAGAGTGAGACATAAACAGAGACATATACCATTACCACACGATATATTACAATTCTCAACAAAATATAACATCCTTAGTATTTGACCTTTACTTTATATCTTCCTACACCTTCCTCAATCACTGCCTTCCTCCCTTACCTATAATACTTACACCTACCTACCTTTCTCCACCACCACCACCAACACCACCACTAACACTAACTACACAACGCCAAGAAAAGAAATATACAGGAACTTATCACACTTTTCCTCCCTCCGTACCACCTTTACCTCACCAAAGTCTAATCTCTCCAAGGTGTAAGAACTTATAAGTGGGGCATCGAAAACCTTTGAAAAGCTGCTATGAACGCTATAAGTGCTCTCAATTTCTTATATGTATACGTATAGCTTCATAACCTCTATTTTACCGTCCCTCCATCCCTCCCTCTCTCTCCCTCCCTCCCTCCATAGCAACTTCACACGAGACATTTCAGGCCGCTATAAACTCCTGACCTAACGACGCTGGAAGGAGACAAGGATTGCATAGATAATAAAAAGGAGAGTGAGGCTGAGGGAGCGACATAGTCATAGATTTCCCCTTATGGCTGCAGATTATAGGCAGGAAGTGGGTTCGATTCCCGAAAATGATAGCGAGTGTCGTTAGCGGGGAAATCTAAGACCGCTGATACTGCCTCTAGCTATTGATTGAGAGAGAGAGAGAGAGAGAGAGAGAGAGAGAGAGAGAGAGAGAGAGAGAGAGAGAGAGAGAGAGAGAGAGAGAGAGAGAGAGAGAGAGAGAGAGAGAGAGAGATCATGTAAGATTACTACTGATGGAGTAATATTTTTTCTTTACATCTACAGCTGACTGCCCAAAGGCGACACAACTATGTATATATATAATAATGATAACATATATATAAAAAAAGGAGAAAAAAAAAGCTTAATTCGCCGTTCACCTTAACATCATAGCGTAGAGGAATTTCAAAAGGGCAGTTTGATTTTATTCCAGAAGTGACTGAATACTCTCTAAAATAAATACAAGTCCTGGGAAGGTAAAACATTTCAAGGTGTTCCAGAGTTTACTAGTGAAAGAGATGAAAGAGTGAAAATATTGATTGATTTTTGCATTAGTAAGTTGGACAGAATCGGGGTGACAGTAAATAGAAAGTGTTTTGTACAGCGAGGAACACGGGATGAAGGGAGGGAAGGCATGTATAGTTATAGTTAAGATACTTACAAGATCACCAGCCATATAAGAAGAAAATAATAGAAGTAGAAGACAAGGAGGAGATGTAACATTATGGCGGAGTGTGCAGAGAGTGAAGTTGATGATACGAGAACATTTTCACTCCACTCTCTACAGAAAAGTTAGTCTACTCCTGTGTTTCTCGGTCTATCTTGTCACGTATGTATGTATGTATGTATGTATGTATGTATGTATGTATGTATGTATAGGTATAAGTATAAGTATGTAGATCCTTAAATTATTTCTTTTCTCTCATTCCTTCCCTTTTTCTCTGTCTTTTCTTAAAAATTCTCAGGGTCATTTCTGTAATTTCAATCCCTTCTCACATTCTCTCTCTCTCGCTCTCTCTCTCTCTCTCTCTCTCTCTCTCTCTCTCTCTCTCTCTCTCTCTCTCTCTACATCCATCTATCTATATATCGATCTCTTTCCTTTCTGGCGCTCTATTTGTACACATTACCTCATTAGAGAGAGAGAGAGAGAGAGAGAGAGAGAGAGAGAGAGAGAGAGAGAGAGAGAGAGAGAGAGAGAGAGAGAGAGAGAGAGAGAGAGAGAGAGAGAGAGAGAGAGAGAGAGTGTGTAGGAGGGTTTAAGGGTTGTCTACTGTACTCTTAGGGGTTTCTTTTGATACCAACAGACCAGGTAATTAGTAACTGTGGCCGCAAGTGTGTGTGTGTGTGTGTGTGTGTGTGTGTGTGTGTGTGTGTGTGTGTGTGTGTGTGTGTGTGTGTGTGTGTGTGTGTTACCCATTAAGTGAAGGGGTAGGAGATGAGATTAGCTCTCTGCTTCTTCTTCTTCTTTTTTTTTACTTTCTCTTTATCTTTTCTCATTAATAGGTGCAATGGGGACGAGTTGCAGTGTCTCTCTCTCTCTCTCTCTCTCTCTCTCTCTCTCTCTCTCTCTCTCTCTCTCTCTCTCTCTCTCTCTCTCTCTCTCTCTCTCTCTCCCTAATAGCAGTTGTTAATGGTAGTTATGGTACTTAGGTTGTGATGGTGGTTGGAACTGAGACAGAAGGAAGAGAAAGGAAGGCTGGAGAGAGAGAGAGAGAGAGAGAGAGAGAGAGAGAGAGAGAGAGAGAGAGAGAGAGAGAGAGAGAGAGAGAGAGAGAGAGAGAGAGAGAGAGAGTTAGGGTAAGAAGTGGATAAAGTACCGCTGATAGTATTTATATTGCCTGTTTTTCCTTATCACAACTTTGCTATTCCTACACACTTTCTCGTCCTTGTTCAAGTGTATCCAACAGTCAACAACAACAACAACAACAACAACACAGCAGTCAACAACAATAACAACAACAATAACACAACAACAACAACAACAACAACAACAACAACACCAGTCTTTCCTTTTAGAAATATATATATGTTTAGGAGACTGGTGAAAAAACAATAAATAAATAAATAAAAGCTAGTTCACAAACACTGAAAAAAAAATAATGGCAAGAAATACAAGATTAATTTAGTTCGAGATGCATTGATATTGTACATTATTATTATTATTATTTTTTTTTATACCATTTAGTCTACCATGAACACCACTAATATAACACAAAAGCCTGTCATTATTGCACTATAGTTATTGAAAGTGGTTTGTATTTACTTGACAACCACCACCACCACCACCACCACCATCACCACCACCACCACCACCACTATACTAACATCGTATACTACTTCTTGTGTATACAGTTCCCTATAAACATCATGACTACTACTACTACTACAACTACTATTACTACTACTACTACTATTACTAGCTAGCCAACCAACACCACCACCACCACCACCACTAACGACTACCACTAAACCGCACCCACTATCATCTCTGTCATCACCAGGAGGAGTGTCTAATGCCAGTGTGGTACCCGACGCGCCAAGTAATAATAATAATACTTGGCGTCCCCAAAGCGTGTATCATCAACAACACTGAACGTAATTTAGTGCAGCTTGTCACAAAAAAGAAAGAAATCACCGAGGACGCAGATTCTTAAACTTATCTTTTTTTTTTTTTGTATTATTATTATTTTCGATTGTTATCTAGTCTTATCTGGTTGGAATGAAAGAGATGGAAGATTATGAAAAGATGAAAATAATAATGATGATGATGATGATAATAACAATAATAAAGGTTTAGGAACATATAGGAAGAAAGGAAGGAAGGAAGGAAGATAAAAAAGGGTGTCGTGTGTGTGGGTGTGTGTGTGTGTGTGTGTGTGTGTGTGTGTGTGTGTGTGTGTGTGTGTGTGTGTGTGTGTGTGTGTGTGTGTGTGTGTGGGTGCGTTTGGGGGTTGGGGGGGAGGGACTGCATCACTAAACAGCATTGTAAACAAAACAAAAAAATAAAAAATCTAGGCACCAGATATTAATAAAAACCTAACAACAGTGATTCCTAGATAACTGATAACCACAGGGAAGGCAAGGGAGGAGGATTTCAAACAGTGAGTTATAGACGAAAACAAACTTGACAGATTAGTCTCTAAGCATTAATGTTCTAGGACTAATAATTTAGCAGTAAAATGTCTAAATATTTTTCTTTAAAAAATTTTTGTTTTGAAAATATTGGAAAAATTATTGCATTACCCGATATATCTTGTCAAACTCTACAGATGTCTCTAAGCATTAATGCTCTAGGACTAATAATTTGGCAGTAAAATGTCTAAATATTTTTTTTTTGAAAATTTCTTTTTTGAAAATATTGGAAAATTTATTGCATTAACCGATAGATATTGTCAAACTGTACAGATTTGTCTCTAAGCATTTATGCTCTAGGACTAATAATTTGGCAGTAAAATGTCTTTAATGCATCGTAAATAAACTAAACTACTTCGTGTTTAGCAAATCATAAAAAAACGCACTGAGAAGAAGAGAGAAAAAAAAGAGTAGTGTATTTACCTTAACTTATACTATTCTGTACCACCACCATCACTACTACCACCACCACCACCACCACCTGGGTATCTCCATCACCCTCCACACCTGTAATCACCCGTCACCCTCAGCGTTGCTATCACCGCCATGCCTCACCATCCTCGTCACCATTACTCACCCCTAACGACCCTTCCCGCGCTCGCCAAACCCGGTCATTAAGCTGGATTAATTAACTCACCCCGTCTTGGATAATACAGCCTTAATTAAGACACCTCGCCCGGGATATTTCGGACACAATGCGGTAATTATCACCAACGTCCACCATTCCACGCATGCAATTTTTTAGAGGAAGATGTAACGTAACTTTTTTGCACTTCTTTCATTGTGTGAATCATGCATGACGCTCATTAAATACGAGAGAGAGAGAGAGAGAGAGAGAGAGAGAGAGAGAGAGAGAGAGAGAGAGAGAGAGAGAGAGAGAGAGAGAGAGAGAGAGAGGAAAAAAAGTTGTTTGTTATTAGTTGTAGAGATAACGAGGAGGAGGAGGATACATTAATTAATGTGAATAAGAAAGAAATACAAAACTAAGAATATAGAATTAAACAACGCTTACACTCTCTCTCTCTCTCTCTCTCTCTCTCTCTCTCTCTCTGACGATATATGCATCTCTATATTCATCTATCTATACCTATATATCATCTCTATATTCAACTATCTATACCTTATATAAGCTTATCTATCTTTCAATGGCATTACCAACTGTCCATTTCTCTGCCTCTATGTTTTCCTGTGTTTCTTTATCCATCCATTTATATATCTATCTATTCCTCGTTCTTTGACTCTAAAACATACACAAGAAGTAGAATGAGAGAGAGAGAGAGAGAGAGAGAGAGAGAGAGAGAGAGAGAGAGAGAGAGAGAGAGAGAGAGAGAGAGAGAGAGAGAGAGAGAGAGAGTCAGTGATCGTGGGGGGGGTAATCTTGGTGGGCATCAGACAGAGACAATAGAGGGGGGCAGCGGGCCCTTTTTACAGGTGATGACTCGCATTTATCCCCGTCCACACCTGATTACCTGATGTCGGCGATACCTGCGTAATTGTGTGGCCGAGGAGGGTGCCATTGTAGGGTTGCTGATAGATGGCGGTGATGATGATGATGTGGTGGTGGTGGTGGTGGTGGTGGTGGTGATTGTTGAGGTGTGAGAATGGTAGTGAACTCTCTCTCTCTCTCTCTCTCTCTCTCTCTCTCCTCTCTCTCTCTCTCTCTCTCTCTCTCTCTCTCTCTCTCTCTCGGTCTCTCTACTAATAAAGATCATCACATCCTAAGACACTGCCACAGCCGGTAACCTCGTTAATTAAAGGCCAACTGGTTTATGCTACCTGGTTCTCCTCCTCTTCATCTTCCCACTCTCCTGCTCCTCTCCTCTCTTCTCCTTCTCCCATTCCTTATTTTTTCTTCTTCTTCTCCTCCTCCTCATCCTTCTGTACTTGGTTCTTTTCCCCTTCTTTCTTTTTCTTTTCCTCCTTCTCCAGTTCCTGCTTCTTTTCTCCTCTCCTTCTCCTCTTCTTTCCTTTTCTTCTTCTCCTCCTGTTCCTGCTTCTTTTCCTCTCTCCTCCTTCTCCCCTTCTTTCTTTTTCTTATCACCCTCCTTCTCCTCCTGTTCCTGCTTCTCTCTTCTCCTCCTCCCCTACTTTCTTTTCCTCCTCTTTCTCTTTACAATATGCTCTCAGTGTCATCGGTTTCATCATCTAGTTAAGGCAAATAAACCACAGTTGTGTCTGATGTCAAGTAAGTATGCTTAAGGAGACACTAACAGCAATAGTATAAGAGTATGTAGCATTAAACATGGAAAGGAAATGAGTGGTTGTTTGAATCTAATGTATTCCTTAACGTTATGACACTTATTAATGCAAAGTATGGATGTTATTAAGGAGATTTGGGTTGTATGTGTATTGGGTGTTGTTATAGATATATAGTTTCTGTTCTGCAGGCGTTACTATACTCACATTTTCTATATAATGTCTACTATATCATATTATAGTGTTGATTCTATTCACACAGGTTAAGCTAGGTAAGGTTAGGATAGATTAGATTGAAGAGGTAGAATATAATTTATGCTCCAAAATCAGAGAGCCCATATCTCCTTAATAATGGCTAAAAATGTTAACTATCTGGCTCAGTCGTGTTGCATTATTGCCTTGGAAATCAATCCTGACCTTTCCTTTCCGGCTTGCAATGCTTACCCGAGATTGTGTAAAACCTCGCAATAAGCTAACAACTGAGCGAAGAACTTTGTGAATTGCTTCTGGACTGGCGGATGACATATGGTAATCACATATAACAATATATGTAATAAGTCGTTTTAATGAACTGCTTCGTTTTATACAAATAGACTCCTGAATTTGGTTTAAAATCCTTGGCGTGAGCACTAATGAGTGTTCTCTGCCTGGGTTAAATGCCTCTAGTTAAGTAATTTGATCTTTTCTATGACAACCTAACTAATGTAGTCTTAGAATTAACACTAGAAATAGGAAAACAAAACAAAGAAAACAGTGGGAAAATTTCAACAGCTACAAAATAAATATTCTTAAGAAAATGTAGCAGAATGACCTTGTGATCAATGAGGCTGATGATGATAATGATGACATATGGGTTCCTAAATTTGGTTAAAATTCTTGGAGTGAGTGAGGAGTGAGTATGAGGGTTTACATAAGAACATATTAAAATAAGGAGGCTGCAAAAGGCCAGTTGACCTACACAAGGCAGCTCCTGTGCACCTAGCGGGTTCCGGACAAAAGTTCGTATAGAAAAACTTCGTATGGCAATAATTCGTAGGATAAAGTTTGTTTGCCTAAAGTACATCAGAATAAAGTACATAGGGTATAAAGTTCGTCATGTCAAAAGTTCCTAATGGAAAAAAAATTGTAAGGTTAAATGTTCGTTAGAAAAATGTTCGTATGCGTTAGGTTAGGTTTGGTTAGGTTAGGTCGTTACGAATATTTTACATACATACATACGTACCATACGAACACCTGCATATGAACTTTAGCGTACAAACTTTTTTGTACGTACTTTTTTTAAACGAACTTTATCCCTTACGAACATTTGCTTATGAACAATTGTGTACGAACTTTATGCATACGAACTATTTCCATACATACTTTGGTCCTACAACCGCACCTAACACCTACCCACCATCTGTTTTCTTCATCCATATATATGTCTAACCTTCCTTTAAAAATATATACTGTCGTTGCACTTACCATATGCTTGCTGAGTGTGTTCCACATGGGTTGAGTGCCTTCAGTTGGGTGATTTGATTTTTTCTATGGAATGAAAAAAAGAAAGATGTCAATAACAATTCTATAATACTTTGATAGCCTACTGGAACACAATATTGATCCTGTTTTCTGAATAGTATTCCACCGGGCGACACCTGCCGCCCGGTGGAATACTCCAGGAGAGGTACTTATGGGGATGTAGGCAGTGCTGCAGACTGAGTGATTCCCCGTGTCCTTTCTTCCCGGTATACATTCCTCATACTTTCTCTAATACTAAAGCTAAAAAGCCCTGGTTTAACTCTGCTTGTTCTCGTGCTGTCAATGATAGAGAGGCGGCTCACAAACGGTACCATAGCCATCCATCTGCTGAAACTCATGCCCTATATATTTCTGCCCGTAATCATGCCAAATCTATTCTCCAACTTACTAAAAACTCTTTCATCAATAGAAAATGTCAAAATCTTTCCAACTCTAACTCTTCTCGTGATTTCTGGCATCTAGCCAATAATATCTCTAACAATTTTACTTCTTCATCTTTCCCTCCTTTACTTCAACCAGATGGCCCCACAGCTGTCTCTTCTTTCTCTAAAGCTGAACTCTTCGCTCAAACCTTTGCTACCAACTCTACTTTGGATGATACTGGGCATATTCCTCCTACTCCTCCACCCTCTGACTACTTCATCCCTAAAATTAAAATTCTTTATTATGACGTTTTCCAGGCCCTCTCTGGCCTTGATTCTCGGAAGGCTTACGGTCCGGATGGAGTCCCTCCTGTTGTTCTCAAAAACTGTGCTTCCGAACTCGCTCACTGCCTGGTCAAACTCTTTCGTCTGTGTCTCTCTACATCTACATATCCTTCTTGCTGGAAGTTTGCTCACATTCAACCTGTCCCTAAAAAGGGGTGACCGCTCCAATCCTTCTAACTACCGCCCTATAGCTTTGATTTCCTGCCTTTCTAAAGCCTTTGAATCTGTCCTTAACAAGAAGATAATGAGGCATCTATCAGCTCACAACCTTCTCTCTGATTGCCAGTATGGTTTCCGTAAAGGCCGATCTACTGGTGATCTTCTTGCTTTCCTAACTGAATCTTGGTCATCCTCTTTTAGGGACTTCGGTGAAACCTTTGCTGTCGGCCTTGACATATCGAAAGCCTTCGATAGAGTCTGGCATAAATCTTTAATTTCTAAACTACCCTCCTACGGATTCTATCCTTCTCTCTGTACCTTCATCTCTAGTTTCCTTTCCGACCGGTCTATTGCTGCTGTAGTGGACGGTCATTGTTCTTCTCCTAAAACTATCAACAGTGGTGTTCCTCAGGGTTCTGTCTATCACCCACTCTTTTTCTATTATCATCAATGATCTCCTAAATCTGACTCAATGCCCTATCCACTCCTATGCTGATGACACCACCTTGCATTTTTCAACGTCGTACAACAGACGCCCAACCCAACAAAGAATTAAATGACTCAAGGCGAGATGCTATAGGACGCTTAACTTCTGATCTTTCACTTGTTTCTGATTGGGGCAGAGCAAACCTAGTTTTGTTCAATGCCTCAAAAACTCAATTTCTACAACTATCTACTCGACATAACCTTCCAGATAACTATCCCCTCTTCTTCAATGACACTCAACTTCCCCTCTCCACCACATTAAACACACTCGGTCTATCCTTTGCTAAAAATCTAAACTGGCAATTTCATATCTCTACTCTTGCTAAATCAGCTTCCAAGAAGTTAGGTGTCCTATGGCGTCTGCGTCCATTTTTCTCTCCCTCTCAGCTGCTTGCTCTGTACAGGGGCCTTATCCGCCCATGTATGGAGTATGGCTCACATGTCTGGGGGGGCTCAACTCACACAGCTCTTTTAAACAGGGTGGAGTCTAAAGCTTTTCGTCTCATCAACTCTCCTCCTCTAACTGACTTTCTTGATTCTTTAAGTCACCGCCGCAATGTTGCATCTTTATCTATCTTTTACCGCTATTTTCATGCTGACTGCTCTTCTGAACTTGCTAACTGCATGCCTCCCCCCCTCCCGCGGCCTCGCTGCACAAGACTTTCTACTTCTTCTCATCCTTATTCTGTCCATCTTCCTAATGCAAGAGTTAACCAGTATCTTCACTCTTTCATCCCTTACACTGGTAAACTCTGGAACTCTCTTCCTTTGTCTGTTTTTCCACCTGCCTATGACTTAAACTCTTTCAAAAGAGGAGTGTCAAGACACCTCTAATGTTAACTTGATCTCCACCCCTTGCTTCTATTCTCCTACTGTCCTCTTTACAGGGTCTGGCGACAAGCGGGATTTTTTTTTTACTTATTTCTGTTTTCCCTTAGCCATTACCCTTTTAATAAAATAAAAAAAAAGTCTACCAGTCACAACCAAATTATGAAAGTCATGTGCTGAATAACACATCTGTTTGATTAAATTGTTGTGAGTAGTTAGTCAAGATCATAAGTGTGTATTCAGATAATAATAAGAACACCATGAACCAAGCTATCCCTCACACACCATGGAATATAAATACAGTGTAGACAAATACTTTGGGTCTAAGTACAAGTACAAATACAAGAAAATATGTACTTAAGTCCAAGTACAAGTACATGTACTTGGACCCAACCCTGATTAGCTGAGGAAAATGTTATCAGCTGAGAGGAAAATATTACCTATAAGCTGAGAGGGAAAAGCAAGCCTAACCAGACCAATTCTCGTGAAGGCCACACCAAGACAGAGGAAGTTATCTTAGTATCAATTCACTCACCAGGAAAAGCCTTGATAAATCTGCCTAACTACTGCTCGTCCCCTATCTTCTTCTTTTCCTCTATAGCCAACAAGCTTGGGGACCACTAGGGAAAGCGGGGTTTTAGGTTGGGGAAAGCAAATATAGGCCATTTATGAAACTCAGGAAAAAATCCAAGGTAAAAAACCTAGTTTTTAGGTAACACAAAAATTAAAAGCTCATATAATGCCCCCACACCCCCTAACACCTAACCTAACCTAAGCTGAACTCACTTAATAACCTCTTAACTGTGGGGGCAAGTCCCGGTAAATATTCGTTTCCCTAACCATTCGATATCGCCTTACCTTTATAATGCACTGCAAATTCAACCTCAGAAACTTGTTCAGATCACCTCAAACAGTTATGCTGCTGAATTACAGAAAAAAATACCAATATTTTTTTTTTTAGTTTTGGTTAGGTTTAGTTACGTTTAGTTAGGTTAGGTTGGGTTAGTTTTGATTAACCACATTTAACTGCAGCTCTGGGAAGGTTATGCTAACAAAGGCAATTTTTTCGGTAAATTTTTACATCTTCACCGGAATGGCGTGTGGCTACGAAAGAAAATGACGTCTGCATTACACACAACCCCCCTACATTTAGTCGAAAACATTTGATAGCTACTAAATTAACATACCATAACATAACATAAATCAACCATACCTAAACTTATATTGACAAATAACAGAACCTTGTTCAAGCCAAACTAAACTTTACTTTTCGAAGAGAAGAAAAAAACAAATATATTGGTATGTTTTTCTGTAATTCAGCGGCATAGCTGTTTGAGGTGATCTGAACAAGTTTCTGAGGTTGAATTTGCAGTGCATTGTAAAGGTAAGGAGATATCGAGTGGCTAGAGAAACAAACCTTTATCCAAGTCCCCCCAGACCCCGCCGACCTAACATAACCTAACCTAAACTGAACTCATGTAATAAGCTCTTAACTGAGGGGGCAAGCCTCCCAAACCCCCCAACCTGACTTTAACAGAACTCACGTAATAACCCAAATAACCCGTAAATACCCAGGTAAGAACCTCATAGCTGGGGAGCAACCCCCCAGACCCCCTAACCTGACTCAAACAGAATTCACGTAATAACCTCATAGATGGGGGGGGCAAGCCCCCCAGACGCCCCAACCTGTCACATAATAATCATAATTAAATCACGTAAAAGAAGACTAGACAGCTTTATGGATAAGGATGAGAGGTGGTTGTAGTTAATAGGAGAGTATTGGAGTAACAGGAACTACCTAGTTGTAGCTTCCTTATGTTCTTATACTTATTCTCATAGATGGGTGGTAAACCCCCACACACCCCTCTTCTAGCAAACTTACCTTAACCAAAGCTTTTGGTTGAAAGTGTCGCTGGCTTGCCACACTCTTCCTTGGAGTCAAACAAGTATGTGACGAACGTACAGGTCAAATAGCTCACTTGCTTTTCCCTTAAGCTTTGCAGCAAAATCCAAAATCCCATATATCACTCAGTTCAAGTATCCACAATGGCGGCTCTGAATGATGTATAAATGTAATAATAATTAACGGTTTATTTATAAAGCAGTCATGAACTGAAAATATACAGAAGTAAGGAATCTATATGCTAGGTTATAATTAATTAAGTTTACATGGATTTCAATACGTGTGTGTGTGTGTGTGTAGTAAGGTGTGGGTAATGCTAGACGTATGCGAGCGAGCGTAGTGATAATAGCGAGCACCGTCTGAAACGTTCACAGATGTGTAGTATAGTATGTTGGACTTCATATTCATATCGATATCGTTCGAGCAGTAGTCATGCAGAAATACCAAAGCCTTATGTATATATAGTATTGTGTATTTATATTAGTGTCAGAACCTTTTAGTTGGAAATTGGAATCTGAATCTGGCTGCTAGGAAAGGAAAGAGAAGACAGCGGAAGAAAGGTATGTTTTGCATATTTCTGAGCAGTAGAATAAGCTTGAAACACCTGATTTATTTAAGTAAGAGGAATGCTTTATGTATTGACCTTAGTTACTAGTTGGTACTAGCTGGTACAGTGTGTTGCGTAGCTACAGTATAAACTCTTGGTGGCTGGTGTTAGGTTATGGCTGTACGAGTAAGTAAAGTTAGTTAACACCAATGACTGGCCTGGCAGCCCCCTGAGGACTTATGTGGCACAGCGGCTGTGGTGCTATAATGATGTGGTGCTGTGGAGGTGGACAATGTGGTTACTACATACGTTTGAATGGTGTGACTGGCAAAAATATTATTATAATCTTTACTGTGAGGGTATATTTCTGTGTGATGAAAATATTCCACAATCAACCTAACATTAATGGAACAAGTGGAAAATGACCTTGGGATCCTGTCTGTTTATCTGATGGAGTGTTGCTTTGATATTAGTGACATACAATTGTAAGTCCACACACGTCACAGAATTACAGTTAGGTTAAGTTAGGTTATTAATGAAGCAATAGCTTACTATATTAATAATAAAGGCATTAATTTGGGTAAATACATGTTTTCCTATTTGAATCAGGTGTTTCTTGCCTCTTTTATTGTTATTACTGCAATGATAGGCTAAACTCTATTCAAAAATCGAAGGCGGACGATGCCTCGCCTTTTCTGCCCCCCTCATCCTGAGAATGGCTGCTGAAATGATGGGTGGAGTGTCATTATAGTTTGTATCTTATTTTTTTCTATATATTATTTTAATGTTTGATATTATGGTAATGATGAAACTGAGTCCAGATTCGTATTCAGTATGACTGAAAACCTTTATGTACAAATTTTCATGAAATTCCGAGGTGTGGAAATTTTCATGAAATTTCCAAGGGTACCACCTAAGATTTTTTGGCAGAAATCATGTATTTTGAAATAACTTGAAAACTATGAGGTTTACGTAAAAAGAGTATAGAATATGAAAGAAAGAGCAGGACACGCCCGTTCTTTTGAGCTATAGTGATATGGAATTGGAACATATATATAGATGTAAGAATTGAAAAAAGAAAACATTAATTTTGTTCACAATAATTAACTTTTCTCCAAAGGTATAATAGATATTGGAAAGGTGATAACATCAATCGATAGATCTTTTCAAGCTGCATAACTGTGTTTCTAATCCTTTTTCCTGTAAGA
Organism: Metacarcinus magister; assembly: GCA_029783475.1. NCBI lineage: Eukaryota > Metazoa > Arthropoda > Malacostraca > Decapoda > Cancridae > Metacarcinus > Metacarcinus magister. The sequence continues at coordinate 4,902,287 of JAPQNM010000004.1, read as the reverse complement.
GTAATAGTTTCGTAGTAAAATGGCAAAAACTTATTCATCCTCAATTCTGGTGGACATTTTCGGACCACAAAATCAAAAATTCCTTACCGTCACAGATACGTGAAAAATGACTTCAATAAAACTTTTAGATATTCCAATTTACAGTAAAATTAGTTTAAAAAGTTTTCGTGTATGACAAACAGTTTTAACGGCAGTAGCAAAAAACCTTCTACCCTATACCTGAAAGGGTTTAAGGGGGGGGGAAGGGGTTAAGAGGGGGGGGATAATGATGAAAATAAGTCCAGATTCGTGTTCAGCATGACCTAAAACATCACTGTAACAATTTTTATGAGATTCGGAGGTGTTGAGTTTCAGCGGCGCACAGCAAGAATAGACAAGAGTGAAGACGTGAGGTTAGGTTAGCTGTGGTGCCACATCTATTACTAAACCGGACCAAATACCATACACACTTTCTAATACTATATACTTAATGTAGTATTATAGTATATATAGTATTATAGTAGTATAGTATATAGTATTAGCGAGTGTGTATGGTATTTGGTCCGGTTTAGTAATAGATGTGGCACCACAGCTAACCTAACCTCACCTATTTATAACTCTTGTCTACTCGTGCTGTGCGCCGCGGAAACTCAACACCTCCGAATCTCATGAAAATTGTTACAGTGATGTTTTAGGTCATGCTGAACACGAATCTGGACTTATTTTCATCATTACCCCCCACCCTTAACCCCTTCCCCCCCCTTAACCCCTTTCAGGTATAGGGTAGAAGGTTTTTTGCTACTGCCGTTAAAACTGTTTGTCATACACGAAAACTGTTTAAAACTAATTTTACTGTAAATTGGAATATCTAAAAGTTTTATTGAAGTCATTTTTCACGTATTTGTGACGGTAAGGAATTTTTTATTTTGTGGTCCGAAAATGTCCACCAGAATTGAGGATGAATATGTTTTTGCCATTTTACTACGAAACTATTACTCTTACAGGAAAAAGGATTAGAAACAAAGTTATGCAGCTTGAAGAGAGAGAGAGAGAGAGAGAGAGAGAGAGAGAGAGAGAGAGAGAGAGAGAGAGAGAGAGAGAGAGAGAGAGAGAGAGAGAGAGAGAGGAGGAAGGAATAAAATGCCCATTAACATTAAGAACACTGGCTCGTTCCTCTCACAAAATGAATGGCTCATTGTTTCAGGTCTAAATGAATCGAGGGTGAAAGCGAAGGGCCGCGGCTTTGACTCCACTATTATTATTATTTATTTTTTGTCATATCTTAGACTCGTTCTGCCCTGCCCACACTTGAAAGATATCGATAGCTGGACACACGACCACACAGATAAGCATCACCTAAATACATAAATACATACATACATAAATAGCCTGGGAAATCAATGGCCACTACTTATAAATACTCCTATGTGTTGATAATTCAGTACATTTTATTTAGAGAGATAAATACCTGTTCGTTTATTCATATATACGTACACATATACATATATACATAAACAGCCATTTAAGATACTAGATATGTTAGGTTAGGTTAAGTTAGGTTAAGTAAGGTTAAGTTAGGTTAGATATATAATACGTTTCTGCAAAGACAACAACATTAGTTACGTGTGTAGATAGAGAGAGATAGATAGATACACAGCCACCTACATCGATATTGAATGGACGAATGTTCTCTTAGATGGAAAGAGTGATGGATAGCAGACAGATAGAGAGTCAGATAATCTCTTGATGGATAGGCACCGGTGGGGATAGATAGATGGATAGAAGAAGCTTACACTCAGATAAGTAGGGCAATAGATAAATAATTACGTAGATAAATAGCAATAGAGGTGAATAATTACGTCAGTAGATAGGGAGATAGATAAAAATTGGTGTGGGTATATGTAAGGCAATTAGTATATGACTTAGTAGATGACAAAGATGAAGGATTGAGAGAGAGAGAGAGAGAGAGAGAGAGAGAGAGAGAGAGAGAGAGAGAGAGAGAGAGAGAGAGAGAGAGAGAGAGAGAGAGAGAGAGAGAGAGTACGTAGTTTAAGTATATTTATAGTTTTTCGTACTGTTCCTTCCCTTTAAGCATCTATTATTACTTACATGTTTCTGTTAATCATGTTCATTAATATTTGTTTATTTATTCCTTTATTTATGAATTAGTTGTCTGTCACTATGTTCTTGTGTGTGTGTGTGTTTGTTTATCTGACTATCTATTTATATCTTATTAACACACACACACACACACACACACACACACACACACACACACACACACACACACACACACACACACACACACACACACACACACCCTAGAAACACAGTAACATACAATTAATCTTCATAATCAAACGTTTTCACGATGAATATATATTGAAGAGTCGATAATTATTAACTGTGAGAGAAAGATGGAGAGAGAGAGAGAGAGAGAGAGAGAGAGAGAGAGAGAGAGAGAGAGAGAGAGAGAGAGAGAGAGAGAGAGAGAGAGAGAGAGAGAGAGAGAGAGGAGACTGGAAGAAAATGACGTAGAAGGAGAATAAAAGAGGAAAGAAGGAAGGAAGATGGGTGATTTGAAGGAGGGGGAGGAGGAGGAGGAGGAGGAGAAGAATTAAATAAAACGATGAATAAGATCCCAACAAGAGATATCGAATGAAAGTAACAAAATAAGAGGAGGAAGAAGAAGAAGAAGAAGAAGAAGAAGAGGTCTATAAAGGTCTAGGACGGCGCCTTACGAGGTGTTGAGGCCGAGGTCTTTATCATAGTCTCACCTGGAAAGTTTTTATTACCTATCACCTCTTTGTCTCTATTTATTGCCTTATCGCTCACCCCCACCCCCTCCACGTTCTCTCTCTCTCTCTCTCTCTCTCTCTCTCTCTCTCTCTCTCTCTCTCTCTCTCTCTCTCTCTCTCTCTCTCTCTCTCTCTCTCTCTCTCTCTTTTTCAACATTTACTAAACATTATTATTTTCTTTTTAAGATTAATGGTCCTTTCTATCTATCTGTCTTTCTGTCTGTCTCTGTTTTTCTTTGCTTGCCTGTCAGTTTGTCTATCTATCAGTCTGGTTGTCAATTTGTCTGTCTGTTTGTTTGCTTGTCTGTCTGTCTGTCTGTCTGTCTGTCTGTCTGTCTGTCTTTCCAAGTCTCTCTCTCTCTCTCTCTCTCTCTCTCTCTCTCTCTCTCTCTCTCTCTCTCTCTCTCTCTCTCTCTCTCTCTCTCTCTCTCTCTCTCTCTCTACCCTCTCTCCTATCCTCCTACCCTCCCATCCCTTGGTATCAGTTATCTGCATCACCATCGGGGAACACTGACCCGATAGCGGCGAGAGGAACTTGGGGCCCCATAACTTATCGGGAGGAGATGGCTCGATCGTCTAACCAAATTTGCCTGGTAAATGAGCTGTCAATTGACCCTCGTATTACTGCAATCAAAGCAAGCATTCGTCACGCGCACGCCCGCCAGCACGCATGTCTTATCTTAGCCATTGCCGTTAATCATCTGTTTTGCTATTATCTTATTCTATTGGACTCGCAGTTACTCATACTTTACTACTTACAGACACACGTACGTACATACAGACAGACCGAGGTACAGATATAGTCATACACGTACTATGTTTGAGATGGTTTATTTAGCTAACGACCTCCTTTGCTTTTTTTTTTTCTTCTTATTTTGCTTCTTTTACCTTTTACTTCATCATCTTTTTTTTATATTTTTATTTGCATTTTGTTTTTCTACTTGTTTTTCTTCTTTCTTTCATCTTTTTCTACCCCTTCTTCTTTTTCTTTTTCTTTTTCTTCTTCTTTTTCATCAATCTTTTCATACTTTTTTTACGACTTCTTCTTTTATCTGGTTTTCTCTTTTTCTTATATTCCTTCTACTTCTTCATAGTCTCTTTCTTTCTTTCTTTTTTTCTCCTCATAATATACCCAACCTATAGTTCCTGCAGAATCGTGTATGTATGTATGTATGTGTGTGTGAGTGTGTGTGTGTGTGTGTGTGTGTGTGTGTGTGTGTGTGTGTGTGTGTGTGTGTGTGGATATGTGTAAGAAATGCGCGGAATATTACAGCACATTACAGGTGTTGGATTGAGGTGGTGAAATGCGTGGAAAATTGCAGGTGTAGGATGGAGGAGGTGAAATATCTCCTTCGCTAATGGTGGCCGTCCAAAGCATTACAAGCCTGATGCATATGGATGGTTCCAGTCATTAATGTGTTGAGGGCAGGTGGTGTGTCTGATGGATGGAGGTGGTGGTGGTGTGGGTGGTGGTGGGGGTAGTGGTGGTGGTGGTGGGGGGAGTAAGGTTTGAAGGAGGAAAGGAATAAGGAAAGGAAGGAAGGAAGGAAGGTTCGTGTTGATTTGTATCTCGTCAAACAATCGATCAAGATAAGTCGACGATTTGTGCGTTACTACACCTTCAAGTCGACGATTTGTATGTTACCACACCTCCTCCTCCTTCGTCCATGGCTTGGCTAAATATTTTATAGTCACTCCTCTATAACCATCCTTGCAACTTTCTCTATTTCTCTCTTCGTTAAATAGTTACGTACGTACATTGTTTATCAGTAATTATTAAGAGTGCACGAGCTGCTTCGCCAAACAACCATCGTTATTAGTTC